>JBAIZL010000013.1:231806-499306 GCA_036971475.1 Prosapia bicincta
ACGGCTGCTTTATTTGCTTGATTATTTCCTTTACGGCTCTCATGGTGAAAATATTTTGGTCTACCTGTCGGATAGAATCATTAGTAATAGTGGCCGCGTAAGTGTAGTGTATAACCTACACGGCTGCTTTATTTCCTTCATTATTTCCTTTACGGCTCTCTTGGTGAAAATATTTTGGTCTACCTGTCGGATAGAATCATTAGTAATAGTGACCGCGTAAGTGTAGTGTATAACCTACACGGCTGCTTTATTTCCTTCATTATTTCCTTTACGGCTCTCATGGTGAAAATATTTTGGTCTACCTGTCGGATAGAATCATTAGTAATAGTGGCCGCGTAAGTGTAGTGTATAACCTACACGGCTGCTTTATTTGCTTGATTATTTCCTTTACGGCTCTCATGGTGAAAATATTTTGGTCTACCTGTCGGATAGAATCATTAGTAATAGTGGCCGCGTAAGTGTAGTGTATAACCTACACGGCTGCTTTATTTGCTTGATTATTTCCTTTACGGCTCTCATGGTGAAAATATTTTGGTCTACCTGTCGGATAGAATCATTAGTAATAGTGGCCGCGTAAGTGTAGTGTATAACCTACACGGCTGCTTTATTTCCTTCATTATTTCCTTTACGGCTCTCATGGTGAAAATATTTTGGTCTACCTGTCGGATAGAATCATTAGTAATAGTGGCCGCGTAAGTGTAGTGTATAACCTACACGGCTGCTTTATTTCCTTCATTATTTCCTTTACGGCTCTCATGGTGAAAATATTTTGGTCTACCTGTCGGATAGAATCATTAGTAATAGTGGCCGCGTAAGTGTAGTGTATAACCTACACGGCTGCTTTATTTCCTTCATTATTTCCTTTACGGCTCTCATGGTGAAAATATTTTGGTCTACCTGTCGGATAGAATCATTAGTAATAGTGGCCGCGTAAGTGTAGTGTATAACCTACACGGCTGCTTTATTTCCTTCATTATTTCCTTTACGGCTCTCATGGTGAAAATATTTTGGTCTACCTGTCGGATAGAATCATTAGTAATAGTGGCCGCGTAAGTGTAGTGTATAACCTACACGGCTGCTTTATTTCCTTCATTATTTCCTTTACGGCTCTCATGGTGAAAATATTTTGGTCTACCTGTCGGATAGAATCATTAGTAATAGTGGCCGCGTAAGTGTAGTGTATAACCTACACGGCTGCTTTATTTGCTTCATTATTTCCTTTACGGCTCTCATGGTGAAAATATTTTGGTCTACCTGTCGGATAGAATCATTAGTAATAGTGGCCGCGTAAGTGTAGTGTATAACCTACACGGCTGCTTTATTTGCTTCATTATTTCCTTTACGGCTCTCATGGTGAAAATATTTTGGTCTACCTGTCGGATAGAATCATTAGTAATAGTGGCCGCGTAAGTGTAGTGTATAACCTACACGGCTGCTTTATTTCCTTCATTATTTCCTTTACGGCTCTCATGGTGAAAATATTTTGGTCTACCTGTCGGATAGAATCATTAGTAATAGTGGCCGCGTAAGTGTAGTGTATAACCTACACGGCTGCTTTATTTCCTTCATTATTTCCTTTACGGCTCTCATGGTGAAAATATTTTGGTCTACCTGTCGGATAGAATCATTAGTAATAGTGGCCGCGTAAGTGTAGTGTATAACCTACACGGCTGCTTTATTTCCTTCATTATTTCCTTTACGGCTCTCATGGTGAAAATATTTTGGTCTACCTGTCGGATAGAATCATTAGTAATAGTGGCCGCGTAAGTGTAGTGTATAACCTACACGGCTGCTTTATTTGCTTCATTATTTCCTTTACGGCTCTCATGGTGAAAATATTTTGGTCTACCTGTCGGATAGAATCATTAGTAATAGTGGCCGCGTAAGTGTAGTGTATAACCTACACGGCTGCTTTATTTCCTTCATTATTTCCTTTACGGCTCTCATGGTGAAAATATTTTGGTCTACCTGTCGGATAGAATCATTAGTAATAGTGGCCGCGTAAGTGTAGTGTATAACCTACACGGCTGCTTTATTTCCTTCATTATTTCCTTTACGGCTCTCATGGTGAAAATATTTTGGTCTACCTGTCGGATAGAATCATTAGTAATAGTGGCCGCGTAAGTGTAGTGTATAACCTACACGGCTGCTTTATTTCCTTCATTATTTCCTTTACGGCTCTCATGGTGAAAATATTTTGGTCTACCTGTCGGATAGAATCATTAGTAATAGTGGCCGCGTAAGTGTAGTGTATAACCTACACGGCTGCTTTATTTGCTTCATTATTTCCTTTACGGCTCTCATGGTGAAAATATTTTGGTCTACCTGTCGGATAGAATCATTAGTAATAGTGGCCGCGTAAGTGTAGTGTATAACCTACACGGCTGCTTTATTTGCTTCATTATTTCCTTTACGGCTCTCATGGTGAAAATATTTTGGTCTACCTGTCGGATAGAATCATTAGTAATAGTGGCCGCGTAAGTGTAGTGTATAACCTACACGGCTGCTTTATTTCCTTCATTATTTCCTTTACGGCTCTCATGGTGAAAATATTTTGGTCTACCTGTCGGATAGAATCATTAGTAATAGTGGCCGCGTAAGTGTAGTGTATAACCTACACGGCTGCTTTATTTCCTTCATTATTTCCTTTACGGCTCTCATGGTGAAAATATTTTGGTCTACCTGTCGGATAGAATCATTAGTAATAGTGGCCGCGTAAGTGTAGTGTATAACCTACACGGCTGCTTTATTTGCTTCATTATTTCCTTTACGGCTCTCATGGTGAAAATATTTTGGTCTACCTGTCGGATAGAATCATTAGTAATAGTGGCCGCGTAAGTGTAGTGTATAACCTACACGGCTGCTTTATTTGCTTCATTATTTCCTTTACGGCTCTCATGGTGAAAATATTTTGGTCTACCTGTCGGATAGAATCATTAGTAATAGTGGCCGCGTAAGTGTAGTGTATAACCTACACGGCTGCTTTATTTGCTTCATTATTTCCTTTACGGCTCTCATGGTGAAAATATTTTGGTCTACCTGTCGGATAGAATCATTAGTAATAGTGGCCGCGTAAGTGTAGTGTATAACCTACACGGCTGCTTTATTTGCTTCATTATTTCCTTTACGGCTCTCATGGTGAAAATATTTTGGTCTACCTGTCGGATAGAATCATTAGTAATAGTGGCCGCGTAAGTGTAGTGTATAACCTACACGGCTGCTTTATTTGCTTAATTATTTCCTTTACGGCTCTCATGGTGAAAATATTTTGGTCTACCTGTCGGATAGAATCATTAGTAATAGTGGCCGCGTAAGTGTAGTGTATAACCTACACGGCTGCTTTATTTGCTTAATTATTTCCTTTACGGCTCTCATGGTGAAAATATTTTGGTCTACCTGTCGGATAGAATCATTAGTAATAGTGGCCGCGTAAGTGTAGTGTATAACCTACACGGCTGCTTTATTTGCTTCATTATTTCCTTTACGGCTCTCATGGTGAAAATATTTTGGTCTACCTGTCGGATAGAATCATTAGTAATAGTGGCCGCGTAAGTGTAGTGTATAACCTACACGGCTGCTTTATTTGCTTCATTATTTCCTTTACGGCTCTCATGGTGAAAATATTTTGGTCTACCTGTCGGATAGAATCATTAGTAATAGTGGCCGCGTAAGTGTAGTGTATAACCTACACGGCTGCTTTATTTGCTTGATTATTTCCTTTACAGCTCTCATGGTGAAAATATTTTGGTCTACCTGTCGGATAGAATCATTAGTAATAGTGGCCGCGTAAGTGTAGTGTATAACCTACACGGCTGCTTTATTTGCTTGATTATTTCCTTTACGGCTCTCATGGTGAAAATATTTTGGTCTACCTGTCGGATAGAATCATTAGTAATAGTGGCCGCGTAAGTGTAGAGTATAACCTACACGGCTGCTTTATTTGCTTCATTATTTCCTTTACGGCTCTCATGGTGAAAATATTTTGGTCTACCTGTCGGATAGAATCATTAGTAATAGTGGCCGCGTAAGTGTAGTGTATAACCTATACGGCTGCTTTATTTGCTTGATTATTTCCTTTACGGCACTCATGGTGAAAATATTTTGGTCTACCTGTCGGATAGAATCATTAGTAAAAGTGGCCGCGTAAGTGTAGTGTATAACCTACACGGCTGCTTTATTTGCTTGATTATTTCCTTTACGGCTCTCATGGTGAAAATATTTTGGTCTACCTGTCGGATAGAATCATTAGAAATAGTGGCCGCGTAAGTGTAGTGTATAACCTACACGGCTGCTTTATTTGCTTGATTATTTCCTTTACGGCTCTCATGGTGAAAATATTTTGGTCTACCTGTCGGATAGAATCATTAGTAATAGTGGCCGCGTAAGTGTAGTGTATAACCTACACGGCTGCTTTATTTGCTTGATTATTTCCTTTACAGCTCTCATGGTGAAAATATTTTGGTCTACCTGTCGGATAGAATCATTAGTAATAGTGGCCGCGTAAGTGTAGTGTATAACCTACACGGCTGCTTTATTTGCTTCATTATTTCCTTTACAGCTCTCATGGTGAAAATATTTTGGTCTACCTGTCGGATAGAATCATTAGTAATAGTGGCCGCGTAAGTGTAGTGTATAACCTACACGGCTGCTTTATTTGCTTGATTATTTCCTTTACGGCTCACATGGTGAAAATATTTTGGTCTACCTGTCGGATAGAATCATTAGTAATAGTGGCTGCGTAAGTGTAGTGTATAACCTACACGGCTGCTTTATTTGCTTCATTATTTCCTTTACGGCTCTCATGGTGAAAATATTTTGGTCTACCTGTCGGATAGAATCATTAGTAATAGTGACCGCGTAAGTGTAGTGTATAACCTACACGGCTGCTTTATTTGCTTGATTATTTCCTTTACGGCTCTCATGGTGAAAATATTTTGGTCTACCTGTCGGATATAATCATTAGTAATAGTGACCGCGTAAGTGTAGTGTATAACCTACACGGCTGCTTTATTTGCTTCATTATTTCCTTTACAGCTCTCATGGTGAAAATATTTTGGTCTACCTGTCGGATAGAATCATTAGTAATAGTGACCGCGTAAGTGTAGTGTATAACCTACACGGCTGCTTTATTTGCTTCATTATTTCCTTTACGGCACTCATGGTGAAAATATTTTGGTCTACCTGTCGGATAGAATCATTAGTAATAGTGGCCGCGTAAGTGTAGTGTATAACCTACACGGCTGCTTTATTTGCTTGATTATTTCCTTTACGGCTCTCATGGTGAAAATATTTTGGTCTATCTGTCGGATAGAATCATTAGTAATAGTGACCGCGTAAGTGTAGTGTATAACCTACACGGCTGCTTTATTTGCTTGATTATTTCCTTTACGGCTCTCATGGTGAAAATATTTTGGTCTACCTGTCGGATATAATCATTAGTAATAGTGACCGCGTAAGTGTAGTGTATAACCTACACGGCTGCTTTATTTGCTTCATTATTTCCTTTACGGCTCTCATGGTGAAAATATTTTGGTCTACCTGTCGGATATAATCATTAGTAATAGTGACCGCGTAAGTGTAGTGTATAACCTTCACGGCTGCTTTATTTGCTTCATTATTTCCTTTACGGCTCTCATGGTGAAAATATTTTGGTCTACCTGTCGGATATAATCATTAGTAATAGTGACCGCGTAAGTGTAGTGTATAACCTACACGGCTGCTTTATTTGCTTCATTATTTCCTTTACAGCTCTCATGGTGAAAATATTTTGGTCTATCTGTCGGATAGAATCATTAGTAATAGTGGCCGCGTAAGTGTAGTGTATAACCTACACGGCTGCTTTATTTGCTTCATTATTTCCTTTACGGCTCTCATGGTGAAAATATTTTGGTCTACCTGTCGGATAGAATCATTAGTAATAGTGGCTGCGTAAGTGTAGTGTATAACCTACACGGCTGCTTTATTTGCTTCATTATTTCCTTTACAGCTCTCATGGTGAAAATATTTTGGTCTATCTGTCGGATAGAATCATTAGTAATAGTGGCTGCGTAAGTGTAGTGTATAACCTACACGGCTGCTTTATTTGCTTCATTATTTCCTTTACGGCTCTCATGGTGAAAATATTTTGGTCTACCTGTCGGATAGAATCATTAGTAATAGTGACCGCGTAAGTGTAGTGTATAACCTACACGGCTGCTTTATTTGCTTGATTATTTCCTTTACGGCTCTCATGGTGAAAATATTTTGGTCTACCTGTCGGATATAATCATTAGTAATAGTGACCGCGTAAGTGTAGTGTATAACCTACACGGCTGCTTTATTTGCTTCATTATTTCCTTTACAGCTCTCATGGTGAAAATATTTTGGTCTACCTGTCGGATAGAATCATTAGTAATAGTGACCGCGTAAGTGTAGTGTATAACCTACACGGCTGCTTTATTTGCTTCATTATTTCCTTTACGGCACTCATGGTGAAAATATTTTGGTCTACCTGTCGGATAGAATCATTAGTAATAGTGGCCGCGTAAGTGTAGTGTATAACCTACACGGCTGCTTTATTTGCTTGATTATTTCCTTTACGGCTCTCATGGTGAAAATATTTTGGTCTATCTGTCGGATAGAATCATTAGTAATAGTGACCGCGTAAGTGTAGTGTATAACCTACACGGCTGCTTTATTTGCTTGATTATTTCCTTTACGGCTCTCATGGTGAAAATATTTTGGTCTACCTGTCGGATATAATCATTAGTAATAGTGACCGCGTAAGTGTAGTGTATAACCTACACGGCTGCTTTATTTGCTTGATTATTTCCTTTACGGCTCTCATGGTGAAAATATTTTGGTCTACCTGTCGGATATAATCATTAGTAATAGTGACCGCGTAAGTGTAGTGTATAACCTTCACGGCTGCTTTATTTGCTTCATTATTTCCTTTACGGCTCTCATGGTGAAAATATTTTGGTCTACCTGTCGGATATAATCATTAGTAATAGTGACCGCGTAAGTGTAGTGTATAACCTACACGGCTGCTTTATTTGCTTGATTATTTCCTTTACGGCTCACATGGTGAAAATATTTTGGTCTATCTGTCGGATAGAATCATTAGTAATAGTGGCCGCGTAAGTGTAGTGTATAACCTACACGGCTGCTTTATTTGCTTGATTATTTCCTTTACGGCTCACATGGTGAAAATATTTTGGTCTACCTGTCGGATAGAATCATTAGTAATAGTGGCCGCGTAAGTGTAGTGTATAACCTACACGGCTGCTTTATTTGCTTGATTATTTCCTTTACGGCTCTCATGGTGAAAATATTTTGGTCTACCTGTCGGATAGAATCATTAGTAATAGTGGCCGCGTAAGTGTAGTGTATAACCTACACGGCTGCTTTATTTGCTTGATTATTTCCTTTACAGCTCTCATGGTGAAAATATTTTGGTCTACCTGTCGGATAGAATCATTAGTAATAGTGACCGCGTAAGTGTAGTGTATAACCTACACGGCTGCTTTATTTGCTTGATTATTTCCTTTACAGCTCTCATGGTGAAAATATTTTGGTCTACCTGTCGGATAGAATCATTAGTAATAGTGACCGCGTAAGTGTAGTGTATAACCTACACGGCTGCTTTATTTGCTTGATTATTTCCTTTACGGCTCACATGGTGAAAATATTTTGGTCTACCTGTCGGATAGAATCATTAGTAATAGTGGCCGCGTAAGTGTAGTGTATAACCTACACGGCTGCTTTATTTGCTTGATTATTTCCTTTACGGCTCTCATGGTGAAAATATTTTGGTCTACCTGTCGGATAGAATCATTAGTAATAGTGGCCGCGTAAGTGTAGTGTATAACCTACACGGCTGCTTTATTTGCTTGATTATTTCCTTTACAGCTCTCATGGTGAAAATATTTTGGTCTACCTGTCGGATAGAATCATTAGTAATAGTGACCGCGTAAGTGTAGTGTATAACCTACACGGCTGCTTTATTTGCTTCATTATTTCCTTTACAGCTCTCATGGTGAAAATATTTTGGTCTACCTGTCGGATAGAATCATTAGTAATAGTGACCGCGTAAGTGTAGTGTATAACCTACACGGCTGCTTTATTTGCTTCATTATTTCCTTTACAGCTCTCATGGTGAAAATATTTTGGTCTACCTGTCGGATAGAATCATTAGTAATAGTGACCGCGTAAGTGTAGTGTATAACCTACACGGCTGCTTTATTTGCTTCATTATTTCCTTTACAGCTCTCATGGTGAAAATATTTTGGTCTACCTGTCGGATATAATCATTAGTAATAGTGACCGCGTAAGTGTAGTGTATAACCTACACGGCTGCTTTATTTGCTTCATTATTTCCTTTACGGCACTCATGGTGAAAATATTTTGGTCTACCTGTCGG
This sequence comes from Prosapia bicincta, assembly GCA_036971475.1. Taxonomy (NCBI): domain Eukaryota; kingdom Metazoa; phylum Arthropoda; class Insecta; order Hemiptera; family Cercopidae; genus Prosapia; species Prosapia bicincta. The sequence continues at coordinate 240,208 of JBAIZL010000013.1, forward strand.
ATAGAATCATTAGTAATAGTGACCGCGTAAGTGTAGTGTATAACCTACACGGCTGCTTTATTTGCTTGATTATTTCCTTTACGGCTCTCATGGTGAAAATATTTTGGTCTACCTGTCGGATAGAATCATTAGTAATAGTGACCGCGTAAGTGTAGTGTATAACCTACACGGCTGCTTTATTTGCTTGATTATTTCCTTTACGGCTCTCATGGTGAAAATATTTTGGTCTACCTGTCGGATAGAATCATTAGTAATAGTGACCGCGTAAGTGTAGTGTATAACCTACACGGCTGCTTTATTTGCTTGATTATTTCCTTTACGGCTCTCATGGTGAAAATATTTTGGTCTACCTGTCGGATAGAATCATTAGTAATAGTGGCCGCGTAAGTGTAGTGTATAACCTACACGGCTGCTTTATTTGCTTGATTATTTCCTTTACGGCTCTCATGGTGAAAATATTTTGGTCTACCTGTCGGATAGAATCATTAGTAATAGTGGCCGCGTAAGTGTAGTGTATAACCTACACGGCTGCTTTATTTGCTTGATTATTTCCTTTACAGCTCTCATGGTGAAAATATTTTGGTCTACCTGTCGGATAGAATCATTAGTAATAGTGACCGCGTAAGTGTAGTGTATAACCTACACGGCTGCTTTATTTGCTTGATTATTTCCTTTACGGCTCTCATGGTGAAAATATTTTGGTCTACCTGTCGGATAGAATCATTAGTAATAGTGGTCGCGTAAGTGTAGTGTATAACCTACACGGCTGCTTTATTTGCTTAATTATTTCCTTTACGGCTCTCATGGTAAAAATATTTAGGTCTACCTGTCGGATAGAATCATTAGTAATTGTGACCGCGTAAGTGTAGTGTATAACCTACACGGCTGCTTTATTTGCTTAATTATTTCCTTTACGGCTCTCTTGGTGAAAATATTTTGGTCTACCTGTCGGATAGAATCATTAGTAATAGTGGCCGCGTAAGTGTAGTGTATAACCTACACGGCTGCTTTATTTGCTTGATTATTTCCTTTACGGCTCTCATGGTGAAAATATTTAGGTCTACCTGTCGGATAGAATCATTAGTAATTGTGACCGCGTAAGTGTAGTGTATAACCTACACGGCTGCTTTATTTGCTTAATTATTTCCTTTACGGCTCTCTTGGTGAAAATATTTTGGTCTACCTGTCGGATAGAATCATTAGTAATTGTGACCGCGTAAGTGTAGTGTATAACCTACACGGCTGCTTTATTTGCTTAATTATTTCCTTTACGGCTCTCTTGGTGAAAATATTTTGGTCTACCTGTCGGATAGAATCATTAGTAATAGTGGCCGCGTAAGTGTAGTGTATAACCTACACGGCTGCTTTATTTGCTTAATTATTTCCTTTACGGCCCTCATGGTGAAAATATTTTGGTCTATCTGTCGGATAGAATCATTAGTAATAGTGGCCGCGTAAGTGTAGTGTATAACCTACACGGCTGCTTTATTTGCTTAATTATTTCCTTTACGGCCCTCATGGTGAAAATATTTTGGTCTATCTGTCGGATAGAATCATTAGTAATAGTGGCCGCGTAAGTGTAGTGTATAACCTACACGGCTGCTTTATTTGCTTAATTATTTCCTTTACGGCTCTCTTGGTGAAAATATTTTGGTCTACCTGTCGGATAGAATCATTAGTAATAGTGGCCGCGTAAGTGTAGTGTATAACCTACACGGCTGCTTTATTTGCTTAATTATTTCCTTTACGGCTCTCTTGGTGAAAATATTTTGGTCTACCTGTCGGATAGAATCATTAGTAATAGTGGCCGCGTATGTGTAGTGTATAACCTACACGGCTGCTTTATTTGCTTAATTATTTCCTTTACGGCTCTCTTGGTGAAAATATTTTGGTCTACCTGTCGGATAGAATCATTAGTAATAGTGGCCGCGTAAGTGTAGTGTATAACCTACACGGCTGCTTTATTTGCTTGATTATTTCCTTTACGGCTCTCTTGGTGAAAATATTTTGGTCTACCTGTCGGATAGAATCATTAGTAATAGTGGCCGCGTAAGTGTAGTGTATAACCTACACGGCTGCTTTATTTGCTTAATTATTTCCTTTACGGCTCTCTTGGTGAAAATATTTTGGTCTACCTGTCGGATAGAATCATTAGTAATTGTGACCGCGTAAGTGTAGTGTATAACCTACACGGCTGCTTTATTTGCTTGATTATTTCCTTTACGTCTCTCATGGTGAAAATATTTTGGTCTACCTGTCGGATAGAATCATTAGTAATAGTGGCCGCGTAAGTGTAGTGTATAACCTACACGGCTGCTTTATTTCCTTCATTATTTCCTTTACGGCTCTCATGGTGAAAATATTTTGGTCTACCTGTCGGATAGAATCATTAGTAATAGTGGCCGCGTAAGTGTAGTGTATAACCTACACGGCTGCTTTATTTCCTTCATTATTTCCTTTACGGCTCTCATGGTGAAAATATTTTGGTCTACCTGTCGGATAGAATCATTAGTAATAGTGGCCGCGTAAGTGTAGTGTATAACCTACACGGCTGCTTTATTTCCTTCATTATTTCCTTTACGGCTCTCATGGTGAAAATATTTTGGCCTACCTGTCGGATAGAATCATTAGTAATAGTGGCCGCGTAAGTGTAGTGTATAACCTACACGGCTGCTTTATTTCCTTCATTATTTCCTTTACGGCTCTCATGGTGAAAATATTTTGGCCTACCTGTCGGATAGAATCATTAGTAATAGTGGCCGCGTAAGTGTAGTGTATAACCTACACGGCTGCTTTATTTCCTTCATTATTTCCTTTACGTCTCTCATGGTGAAAATATTTTGGTCTACCTGTCGGATAGAATCATTAGTAATAGTGGCCGCGTAAGTGTAGTGTATAACCTACACGGCTGCTTTATTTCCTTCATTATTTCCTTTACGGCTCTCATGGTGAAAATATTTTGGCCTACCTGTCGGATAGAATCATTAGTAATAGTGGCCGCGTAAGTGTAGTGTATAACCTACACGGCTGCTTTATTTGATTAATTAGTTCCTTTACGGCTCTCATGGTGAAAATATTTTGGTCTACCTGTCGGATAGAATCATTAGTAATAGTGGCCGCGTAAGTGTAGTGTATAACCTACACGGCTGCTTTATTTGCTTGATTATTTCCTTTACGGCTCTCATGGTGAAAATATTTTGGTCTACCTGTCGGATAGAATCATTAGTAATAGTGGCCGCGTAAGTGTAGTGTATAACCTACACGGCTGCTTTATTTGCTTGATTATTTCCTTTACGGCTCTCATGGTGAAAATATTTTGGTCTACCTGTCGGATAGAATCATTAGTAATTGTGACCGCGTAAGTGTAGTGTATAACCTACACGGCTGCTTTATTTGCTTGATTATTTCCTTTACGTCTCTCATGGTGAAAATATTTTGGTCTACCTGTCGGATAGAATCATTAGTAATAGTGGCCGCGTAAGAGTAGTGTATAACCTACACGGCTGCTTTATTTGCTTGATTATTTCCTTTACGGCTCTCATGGTGAAAATATTTTGGTCTACCTGTCGGATAGAATCATTAGTAATTGTGACCGCGTAAGTGTAGTGTATAACCTACACGGCTGCTTTATTTGCTTGATTATTTCCTTTACGTCTCTCATGGTGAAAATATTTTGGTCTACCTGTCGGATAGAATCATTAGTAATAGTGGCCGCGTAAGTGTAGTGTATAACCTACACGGCTGCTTTATTTGATTAATTAGTTCCTTTACGGCTCTCATGGTGAAAATATTTTGGTCTACCTGTCGGATAGAATCATTAGTAATAGTGGCCGCGTAAGTGTAGTGTATAACCTACACGGCTGCTTTATTTGCTTGATTATTTCCTTTACGGCTCTCATGGTGAAAATATTTTGGTCTACCTGTCGGATAGAATCATTAGTAATAGTGGCCGCGTAAGTGTAGTGTATAACCTACACGGCTGCTTTATTTGCTTGATTATTTCCTTTACGGCTCTCATGGTGAAAATATTTTGGTCTACCTGTCGGATAGAATCATTAGTAATTGTGACCGCGTAAGTGTAGTGTATAACCTACACGGCTGCTTTATTTGCTTCATTATTTCCTTTACGGCTCTCATGGTGAAAATATTTTGGTCTACCTGTCGGATAGAATCATTAGTAATAGTGGCCGCGTAAGTGTAGTGTATAACCTACACGGCTGCTTTATTTGAATTATTAGTTCCTTTACGGCTCTCATGGTGAAAATATTTTGGTCTATCTGTCGGATAGAATCATTAGTAATAGTGGCCGCGTAAGTGTAGTGTATAACCTACACGGCTGCTTTATTTGCTTCATTATTTCCTTTACGGCTCTCATGGTAAAAATATTTTGGTCTACCTGTCGGATAGAATCATTAGTAATAGTGGCCGCGTAAGTGTAGTGTATAACCTACACGGCTGCTTTATTTGCTTCATTATTTCCTTTACGGCTCTCATGGTGAAAATATTTTGGTCTACCTGTCGGATAGAATCATTAGTAATAGTGGCCGCGTAAGTGTAGTGTATAACCTACACGGCTGCTTTATTTGCTTCATTATTTCCTTTACGGCTCTCATGGTAAAAATATTTTGGTCTACCTGTCGGATAGAATCATTAGTAATAGTGGCCGCGTAAGTGTAGTGTATAACCTACACGGCTGCTTTATTTGCTTCATTATTTCCTTTACGGCTCTCTTGGTGAAAATATTTTGGTCTACCTGTCGGATAGAATCATTAGTAATAGTGGCCGCGTAAGTGTAGTGTATAACCTACACGGCTGCTTTATTTGCTTCATTATTTCCTTTACGGCTCTCATGGTGAAAATATTTTGGCCTACCTGTCGGATAGAATCATTAGTAATAGTGGCCGCGTAAGTGTAGTGTATAACCTACACGGCTGCTTTATTTGCTTCATTATTTCCTTTACCGCTTTCATGTTGAAAATATTTTGGTCTATCTGTCGGATAGAATCATTAGTAATAGTGGCCGCGTAAGTGTAGTGTATAACCTACACGGCTGCTTTATTTGCTTCATTATTTCCTTTACGGCTCTCATGGTAAAAATATTTTGGTCTACCTGTCGGATAGAATCATTAGTAATAGTGGCCGCGTAAGTGTAGTGTATAACCTACACGGCTGCTTTATTTGCTTCATTATTTCCTTTACGGCTCTTATGGTGAAAATATTTTGGTCTACCTGTCGGATAGAATCATTAGTAATAGTGGCCGCGTAAGTGTAGTGTATAACTTACACGGCTGCTTTATTTCCTTCATTATTTCCTTTACGGCTCTCATGGTGAAAATATTTTGGCCTACCTGTCGGATAGAATCATTAGTAATAGTGGCCGCGTAAGTGTAGTGTATAACCTACACGGCTGCTTTATTTGCTTCATTATTTCCTTTACCGCTTTCATGTTGAAAATATTTTGGTCTATCTGTCGGATAGAATCATTAGTAATAGTGGCCGCGTAAGTGTAGTGTATAACCTACACGGCTGCTTTATTTGCTTCATTATTTCCTTTACGGCTCTCATGGTAAAAATATTTTGGTCTACCTGTCGGATAGAATCATTAGTAATAGTGGCCGCGTAAGTGTAGTGTATAACCTACACGGCTGCTTTATTTGCTTCATTATTTCCTTTACGGCTCTCATGGTGAAAATATTTTGGTCTACCTGTCGGATAGAATCATTAGTAATAGTGGCCGCGTAAGTGTAGTGTATAACCTACACGGCTGCTTTATTTGCTTGATTATTTCCTTTACAGCTCTCATGGTGAAAATATTTTGGTCTACCTGTCGGATAGAATCATTAGTAATAGTGGCCGCGTAAGTGTAGTGTATAACCTACACGGCTGCTTTATTTGCTTGATTATTTCCTTTACAGCTCTCATGGTGAAAATATTTTGGTCTACCTGTCGGATAGAATCATTAGTAATAGTGGCCGCGTAAGTGTAGTGTATAACCTACACGGCTGCTTTATTTGATTAATTATTTCCTTTACGGCTCTCATGGTGAAAATATTTTGGTCTACCTGTCGGATAGAATCATTAGTAATAGTGGCCGCGTAAGTGTAGTGTATAACCTACACGGCTGCTTTATTTGCTTGATTATTTCCTTTACAGCTCTCATGGTGAAAATATTTTGGTCTACCTGTCGGATAGAATCATTAGTAATAGTGGCCGCGTAAGTGTAGTGTATAACCTACACGGCTGCTTTATTTGCTTGATTATTTCCTTTACAGCTCTCATGGTGAAAATATTTTGGTCTACCTGTCGGATAGAATCATTAGTAATAGTGGCCGCGTAAGTGTAGTGTATAACCTACACGGCTGCTTTATTTGATTAATTATTTCCTTTACGGCTCTCATGGTGAAAATATTTTGGTCTACCTGTCGGATAGAATCATTAGTAATAGTGGCCGCGTAAGTGTAGTGTATAACCTACACGGCTGCTTTATTTGCTTCATTATTTCCTTTAAGGCTCTCATGGTGAAAATATTTTGGTCTACCTGTCGGATAGAATCATTAGTAATAGTGGCCGCGTAAGTGTAGTGTATAACCTACACGGCTGCTTTATTTGCTTGATTATTTCCTTTACGGCTCTCATGGTGAAAATATTTTGGTCTACCTGTCGGATAGAATCATTAGTAATAGTGGCCGCGTAAGAGTAGTGTATAACCTACACGGCTGCTTTATTTGCTTGATTATTTCCTTTACAGCTCTCATGGTGAAAATATTTTGGTCTACCTGTCGGATAGAATCATTAGTAATAGTGGCCGCGTAAGTGTAGTGTATAACCTACACGGCTGCTTTATTTGCTTCATTATTTCCTTTACGGCTCTCTTGGTGAAAATATTTAGGTCTACCTGTCGGATAGAATCATTAGTAATAGTGGCCGCGTAAATGTAGTGTATAACCTACACGGCTGCTTTATTTGCTTCATTATTTCCTTTACAGCTCTCATGGTGAAAATATTTTGGTCTACCTGTCGGATAGAATCATTAGTAATAGTGGCCGCGTAAGTGTAATGTATAACCTACACGGCTGCTTTATTTGATTAATTATTTCCTTTACGGCTCTCATGGTGAAAATATTTTGGTCTACCTGTCGGATAGAATCATTAGTAATAGTGGCCGCGTAAGTGTAGTGTATAACCTACACGGCTGCTTTATTTGATTAATTATTTCCTTTACGGCTCTCATGGTGAAAATATTTTTATCTACCTGTCGGATAGAATCATTAGTAATAGTGGCCGCGTAAGTGTAGTGTATAACCTACACGGCTGCTTTATTTGCTTCATTATTTCCTTTACGGCTCTCTTGGTGAAAATATTTTGGTCTACCTGTCGGATAGAATCATTAGTAATAGTGGCCGCGTAAGTGTAGTGTATAACCTACACGGCTGCTTTATTTGATTAATTATTTCCTTTACGGCTCTCATGGTGAAAATATTTTGGTCTACCTGTCGGATAGAATCATTAGTAATAGTGGCCGCGTAAGTGTAATGTATAACCTACACGGCTGCTTTATTTGATTAATTATTTCCTTTACGGCTCTCATGGTGAAAATATTTTGGTCTACCTGTCGGATAGAATCATTAGTAATAGTGGCCGCGTAAGTGTAGTGTATAACCTACACGGCTGCTTTATTTGATTAATTATTTCCTTTACGGCTCTCATGGTGAAAATATTTTGGTCTACCTGTCGGATAGAATCATTAGTAATAGTGGCCGCGTAAGTGTAGTGTATAACCTACACGGCTGCTTTATTTGCTTCATTATTTCCTTTACGGCTCTCTTGGTGAAAATATTTTGGTCTACCTGTCGGATAGAATCATTAGTAATAGTGGCCGCGTAAGTGTAGTGTATAACCTACACGGCTGCTTTATTTGATTAATTATTTCCTTTACGGCTCTCATGGTGAAAATATTTTGGTCTACCTGTCGGATAGAATCATTAGTAATAGTGGCCGCGTAAGTGTAGTGTATAACCTACACGGCTGCTTTATTTGCTTGATTATTTCCTTTACGGCTCTCATGGTGAAAATATTTTGGTCTACCTGTCGGATAGAATCATTAGTAATAGTGGTCGCGTAAGTGTAGTGTATAACCTACACGGCTGCTTTATTTGCTTCATTATTTCCTTTACGGCTCTCTTGGTGAAAATATTTTGGTCTACCTGTCGGATAGAATCATTAGTAATAGTGGCCGCGTAAGTGTAGTGTATAACCTACACGGCTGCTTTATTTGATTAATTATTTCCTTTACGGCTCTCATGGTGAAAATATTTTGGTCTACCTGTCGGATAGAATCATTAGTAATAGTGGCCGCGTAAGTGTAGTGTATAACCTACACGGCTGCTTTATTTGCTTGATTATTTCCTTTACGGCTCTCATGGTGAAAATATTTTGGTCTACCTGTCGGATAGAATCATTAGTAATAGTGGTCGCGTAAGTGTAGTGTATAACCTACACGGCTGCTTTATTTGCTTCATTATTTCCTTTACGGCTCTCTTGGTGAAAATATTTTGGTCTACCTGTCGGATAGAATCATTAGTAATAGTGGCCGCGTAAGTGTAGTGTATAACCTACACGGCTGCTTTATTTGATTAATTATTTCCTTTACGGCTCTCATGGTGAAAATATTTTGGTCTACCTGTCGGATAGAATCATTAGTAATAGTGGCCGCGTAAGTGTAATGTATAACCTACACGGCTGCTTTATTTGATTAATTATTTCCTTTACGGCTCTCATGGTGAAAATATTTTGGTCTACCTGTCGGATAGAATCATTAGTAATAGTGGCCGCGTAAGTGTAGTGTATAACCTACACGGCTGATTTATTTGATTAATTATTTCCTTTACGGCTCTCATGGTGAAAATATTTTGGTCTACCTGTCGGATAGAATCATTAGTAATAGTGGCCGCGTAAGTGTAGTGTATAACCTACACGGCTGCTTTATTTGCTTCATTATTTCCTTTACGGCTCTCTTGGTGAAAATATTTTGGTCTACCTGTCGGATAGAATCATTAGTAATAGTGGCCGCGTAAGTGTAGTGTATAACCTACACGGCTGCTTTATTTGATTAATTATTTCCTTTACGGCTCTCATGGTGAAAATATTTTGGTCTACCTGTCGGATAGAATCATTAGTAATAGTGGCCGCGTAAGTGTAGTGTATAACCTACACGGCTGCTTTATTTGCTTGATTATTTCCTTTACGGCTCTCATGGTGAAAATATTTTGGTCTACCTGTCGGATAGAATCATTAGTAATAGTGGTCGCGTAAGTGTAGTGTATAACCTACACGGCTGCTTTATTTGCTTCATTATTTCCTTTACGGCTCTCTTGGTGAAAATATTTTGGTCTACCTGTCGGATAGAATCATTAGTAATAGTGGCCGCGTAAGTGTAGTGTATAACCTACACGGCTGCTTTATTTGATTAATTATTTCCTTTACGGCTCTCATGGTGAAAATATTTTGGTCTACCTGTCGGATAGAATCATTAGTAATACTGGCCGCGTAAGTGTAGTGTATAACCTACACGGCTGCTTTATTTGCTTCATTATTTCCTTTACGGCTCTCATGGTGAAAATATTTTGGTCTACCTGTCGGATAGAATCATTAGTAATAGTGGCCGCGTAAGTGTAGTGTATAACCTACACGGCTGCTATATTTGCTTCATTATTTCCTTTACGGCTCTCATGGTGAAAATATTTTGGTCTATCTGTCGGATAGAATCATTAGTAATAGTGGCCGCGTAAGTGTAGTGTATAACCTACACGGCTGCTTTATTTGCTTCATTATTTCCTTTACGGCTCTCATGGTGAAAATATTTTGGTCTACCTGTCGGATAGAATCATTAGTAATAGTGGCCGCGTAAGTGTAGTGTATAACCTACACGGCTGCTTTATTTGCTTGATTATTTCCTTTACGGCTCTCATGGTGAAAATATTTTGGTCTACCTGTCGGATAGAATCATTAGAAATAGTGACCGCGTAAGTGTAGTGTATAACCTACACGGCTGCTTTATTTGCCTGATTATTTCCTTTACGGCTCTCATGGTGAAAATATTTTGGTCTATCTGTCGGATAGAATCATTAGTAATAGTGGCCGCGTAAGTGTAGTGTATAACCTACACGGCTGCTTTATTTGCTTCATTATTTCCTTTACGGCTCTCATGGTGAAAATATTTTGGTCTACCTGTCGGATAGAATCATTAGTAATAGTGGCCGCGTAAGTGTAGTGTATAACCTACACGGCTGCTTTATTTGATTAATTATTTCCTTTACGGCTCTCATGGTGAAAATATTTTGGTCTACCTGTCGGATAGAATCATTAGTAATAGTGGCCGCGTAAGTGTAGTGTATAACCTACACGGCTGCTTTATTTGATTAATTATTTCCTTTACGGCTCTCATGGTGAAAATATTTTTATCTACCTGTCGGATAGAATCATTAGTAATAGTGGCCGCGTAAGTGTAGTGTATAACCTACACGGCTGCTTTATTTGCTTCATTATTTCCTTTACGGCTCTCTTGGTGAAAATATTTTGGTCTACCTGTCGGATAGAATCATTAGTAATAGTGGCCGCGTAAGTGTAGTGTATAACCTACACGGCTGCTTTATTTGATTAATTATTTCCTTTACGGCTCTCATGGTGAAAATATTTTGGTCTACCTGTCGGATAGAATCATTAGTAATAGTGGCCGCGTAAGTGTAATGTATAACCTACACGGCTGCTTTATTTGATTAATTATTTCCTTTACGGCTCTCATGGTGAAAATATTTTGGTCTACCTGTCGGATAGAATCATTAGTAATAGTGGCCGCGTAAGTGTAGTGTATAACCTACACGGCTGCTTTATTTGATTAATTATTTCCTTTACGGCTCTCATGGTGAAAATATTTTGGTCTACCTGTCGGATAGAATCATTAGTAATAGTGGCCGCGTAAGTGTAGTGTATAACCTACACGGCTGCTTTATTTGCTTCATTATTTCCTTTACGGCTCTCTTGGTGAAAATATTTTGGTCTACCTGTCGGATAGAATCATTAGTAATAGTGGCCGCGTAAGTGTAGTGTATAACCTACACGGCTGCTTTATTTGATTAATTATTTCCTTTACGGCTCTCATGGTGAAAATATTTTGGTCTACCTGTCGGATAGAATCATTAGTAATAGTGGCCGCGTAAGTGTAGTGTATAACCTACACGGCTGCTTTATTTGCTTGATTATTTCCTTTACGGCTCTCATGGTGAAAATATTTTGGTCTACCTGTCGGATAGAATCATTAGTAATAGTGGCCGCGTAAGTGTAGTGTATAACCTACACGGCTGCTTTATTTGATTAATTATTTCCTTTACGGCTCTCATGGTGAAAATATTTTGGTCTACCTGTCGGATAGAATCATTAGTAATAGTGGCCGCGTAAGTGTAGTGTATAACCTACACGGCTGCTTTATTTGCTTGATTATTTCCTTTACGGCTCTCATGGTGAAAATATTTTGGTCTACCTGTCGGATAGAATCATTAGTAATAGTGGTCGCGTAAGTGTAGTGTATAACCTACACGGCTGCTTTATTTGCTTCATTATTTCCTTTACGGCTCTCTTGGTGAAAATATTTTGGTCTACCTGTCGGATAGAATCATTAGTAATAGTGGCCGCGTAAGTGTAGTGTATAACCTACACGGCTGCTTTATTTGATTAATTATTTCCTTTACGGCTCTCATGGTGAAAATATTTTGGTCTACCTGTCGGATAGAATCATTAGTAATACTGGCCGCGTAAGTGTAGTGTATAACCTACACGGCTGCTTTATTTGCTTCATTATTTCCTTTACGGCTCTCATGGTGAAAATATTTTGGTCTACCTGTCGGATAGAATCATTAGTAATAGTGGCCGCGTAAGTGTAGTGTATAACCTACACGGCTGCTATATTTGCTTCATTATTTCCTTTACGGCTCTCATGGTGAAAATATTTTGGTCTATCTGTCGGATAGAATCATTAGTAATAGTGGCCGCGTAAGTGTAGTGTATAACCTACACGGCTGCTTTATTTGCTTCATTATTTCCTTTACGGCTCTCATGGTGAAAATATTTTGGTCTACCTGTCGGATAGAATCATTAGTAATAGTGGCCGCGTAAGTGTAGTGTATAACCTACACGGCTGCTTTATTTGCTTGATTATTTCCTTTACGGCTCTCATGGTGAAAATATTTTGGTCTACCTGTCGGATAGAATCATTAGAAATAGTGACCGCGTAAGTGTAGTGTATAACCTACACGGCTGCTTTATTTGCCTGATTATTTCCTTTACGGCTCTCATGGTGAAAATATTTTGGTCTATCTGTCGGATAGAATCATTAGTAATAGTGGCCGCGTAAGTGTAGTGTATAACCTACACGGCTGCTTTATTTGCTTCATTATTTCCTTTACGGCTCTCATGGTGAAAATATTTTGGTCTACCTGTCGGATAGAATCATTAGTAATAGTGGCCGCGTAAGTGTAGTGTATAACCTACACGGCTGCTTTATTTGCTTGATTATTTCCTTTACGGCTCTCATGGTGAAAATATTTTGGTCTACCTGTCGGATAGAATCATTAGTAATAGTGGTCGCGTAAGTGTAGTGTATAACCTACACGGCTGCTTTATTTGCTTCATTATTTCCTTTACGGCTCTCTTGGTGAAAATATTTTGGTCTACCTGTCGGATAGAATCATTAGTAATAGTGGCCGCGTAAGTGTAGTGTATAACCTACACGGCTGCTTTATTTGATTAATTATTTCCTTTACGGCTCTCATGGTGAAAATATTTTGGTCTACCTGTCGGATAGAATCATTAGTAATAGTGGCCGCGTAAGTGTAGTGTATAACCTACACGGCTGCTTTATTTGCTTGATTATTTCCTTTACGGCTCTCATGGTGAAAATATTTTGGTCTACCTGTCGGATAGAATCATTAGTAATAGTGGTCGCGTAAGTGTAGTGTATAACCTACACGGCTGCTTTATTTGCTTCATTATTTCCTTTACGGCTCTCTTGGTGAAAATATTTTGGTCTACCTGTCGGATAGAATCATTAGTAATAGTGGCCGCGTAAGTGTAGTGTATAACCTACACGGCTGCTTTATTTGATTAATTATTTCCTTTACGGCTCTCATGGTGAAAATATTTTGGTCTACCTGTCGGATAGAATCATTAGTAATAGTGGCCGCGTAAGTGTAATGTATAACCTACACGGCTGCTTTATTTGATTAATTATTTCCTTTACGGCTCTCATGGTGAAAATATTTTGGTCTACCTGTCGGATAGAATCATTAGTAATAGTGGCCGCGTAAGTGTAGTGTATAACCTACACGGCTGATTTATTTGATTAATTATTTCCTTTACGGCTCTCATGGTGAAAATATTTTGGTCTACCTGTCGGATAGAATCATTAGTAATAGTGGCCGCGTAAGTGTAGTGTATAACCTACACGGCTGCTTTATTTGATTAATTATTTCCTTTACGGCTCTCATGGTGAAAATATTTTGGTCTACCTGTCGGATAGAATCATTAGTAATAGTGGCCGCGTAAGTGTAGTGTATAACCTACACGGCTGCTTTATTTGATTAATTATTTCCTTTACGGCTCTCATGGTGAAAATATTTTGGTCTACCTGTCGGATAGAATCATTAGTAATAGTGGCCGCGTAAGTGTAGTGTATAACCTACACGGCTGCTTTATTTGCTTCATTATTTCCTTTACGGCTCTCTTGGTGAAAATATTTTGGTCTACCTGTCGGATAGAATCATTAGTAATAGTGACCGCGTAAGTGTAGTGTATAACCTACACGGCTGCTTTATTTGCTTGATTATTTCCTTTACGGCTCTCATGGTGAAAATATTTTGGTCTACCTGTCGGATAGAATCATTAGTAATAGTGACCGCGTAAGTGTAGTGTATAACCTACACGGCTGCTTTATTTGCTTGATTATTTCCTTTACGGCTCTCATGGTGAAAATATTTTGGTCTACCTGTCGGATAGAATCATTAGTAATAGTGGCCGCGTAAGTGTAGTGTATAACCTACACGGCTGCTTTATTTGCTTGATTATTTCCTTTACGGCTCTCATGGTGAAAATATTTTGGTCTACCTGTCGGATAGAATCATTAGTAATAGTGGCCGCGTAAGTGTAGTGTATAACCTACACGGCTGCTTTATTTGCTTGATTATTTCCTTTACAGCTCTCATGGTGAAAATATTTTGGTCTACCTGTCGGATAGAATCATTAGTAATAGTGACCGCGTAAGTGTAGTGTATAACCTACACGGCTGCTTTATTTGCTTGATTATTTCCTTTACGGCTCTCATGGTGAAAATATTTTGGTCTACCTGTCGGATAGAATCATTAGTAATAGTGGTCGCGTAAGTGTAGTGTATAACCTACACGGCTGCTTTATTTGCTTAATTATTTCCTTTACGGCTCTCATGGTAAAAATATTTAGGTCTACCTGTCGGATAGAATCATTAGTAATTGTGACCGCGTAAGTGTAGTGTATAACCTACACGGCTGCTTTATTTGCTTAATTATTTCCTTTACGGCTCTCTTGGTGAAAATATTTTGGTCTACCTGTCGGATAGAATCATTAGTAATAGTGGCCGCGTAAGTGTAGTGTATAACCTACACGGCTGCTTTATTTGCTTGATTATTTCCTTTACGGCTCTCATGGTGAAAATATTTAGGTCTACCTGTCGGATAGAATCATTAGTAATTGTGACCGCGTAAGTGTAGTGTATAACCTACACGGCTGCTTTATTTGCTTAATTATTTCCTTTACGGCTCTCTTGGTGAAAATATTTTGGTCTACCTGTCGGATAGAATCATTAGTAATTGTGACCGCGTAAGTGTAGTGTATAACCTACACGGCTGCTTTATTTGCTTAATTATTTCCTTTACGGCTCTCTTGGTGAAAATATTTTGGTCTACCTGTCGGATAGAATCATTAGTAATAGTGGCCGCGTAAGTGTAGTGTATAACCTACACGGCTGCTTTATTTGATTAATTATTTCCTTTACGGCTCTCATGGTGAAAATATTTTGGTCTACCTGTCGGATAGAATCATTAGTAATAGTGGCCGCGTAAGTGTAGTGTATAACCTACACGGCTGCTTTATTTGATTAATTATTTCCTTTACGGCTCTCATGGTGAAAATATTTTTATCTACCTGTCGGATAGAATCATTAGTAATAGTGGCCGCGTAAGTGTAGTGTATAACCTACACGGCTGCTTTATTTGCTTCATTATTTCCTTTACGGCTCTCTTGGTGAAAATATTTTGGTCTACCTGTCGGATAGAATCATTAGTAATAGTGGCCGCGTAAGTGTAGTGTATAACCTACACGGCTGCTTTATTTGATTAATTATTTCCTTTACGGCTCTCATGGTGAAAATATTTTGGTCTACCTGTCGGATAGAATCATTAGTAATAGTGGCCGCGTAAGTGTAATGTATAACCTACACGGCTGCTTTATTTGATTAATTATTTCCTTTACGGCTCTCATGGTGAAAATATTTTGGTCTACCTGTCGGATAGAATCATTAGTAATAGTGGCCGCGTAAGTGTAGTGTATAACCTACACGGCTGCTTTATTTGATTAATTATTTCCTTTACGGCTCTCATGGTGAAAATATTTTGGTCTACCTGTCGGATAGAATCATTAGTAATAGTGGCCGCGTAAGTGTAGTGTATAACCTACACGGCTGCTTTATTTGCTTCATTATTTCCTTTACGGCTCTCTTGGTGAAAATATTTTGGTCTACCTGTCGGATAGAATCATTAGTAATAGTGGCCGCGTAAGTGTAGTGTATAACCTACACGGCTGCTTTATTTGATTAATTATTTCCTTTACGGCTCTCATGGTGAAAATATTTTGGTCTACCTGTCGGATAGAATCATTAGTAATAGTGGCCGCGTAAGTGTAGTGTATAACCTACACGGCTGCTTTATTTGCTTGATTATTTCCTTTACGGCTCTCATGGTGAAAATATTTTGGTCTACCTGTCGGATAGAATCATTAGTAATAGTGGCCGCGTAAGTGTAGTGTATAACCTACACGGCTGCTTTATTTGATTAATTATTTCCTTTACGGCTCTCATGGTGAAAATATTTTGGTCTACCTGTCGGATAGAATCATTAGTAATAGTGGCCGCGTAAGTGTAGTGTATAACCTACACGGCTGCTTTATTTGCTTGATTATTTCCTTTACGGCTCTCATGGTGAAAATATTTTGGTCTACCTGTCGGATAGAATCATTAGTAATAGTGGTCGCGTAAGTGTAGTGTATAACCTACACGGCTGCTTTATTTGCTTCATTATTTCCTTTACGGCTCTCTTGGTGAAAATATTTTGGTCTACCTGTCGGATAGAATCATTAGTAATAGTGGCCGCGTAAGTGTAGTGTATAACCTACACGGCTGCTTTATTTGATTAATTATTTCCTTTACGGCTCTCATGGTGAAAATATTTTGGTCTACCTGTCGGATAGAATCATTAGTAATACTGGCCGCGTAAGTGTAGTGTATAACCTACACGGCTGCTTTATTTGCTTCATTATTTCCTTTACGGCTCTCATGGTGAAAATATTTTGGTCTACCTGTCGGATAGAATCATTAGTAATAGTGGCCGCGTAAGTGTAGTGTATAACCTACACGGCTGCTATATTTGCTTCATTATTTCCTTTACGGCTCTCATGGTGAAAATATTTTGGTCTATCTGTCGGATAGAATCATTAGTAATAGTGGCCGCGTAAGTGTAGTGTATAACCTACACGGCTGCTTTATTTGCTTCATTATTTCCTTTACGGCTCTCATGGTGAAAATATTTTGGTCTACCTGTCGGATAGAATCATTAGTAATAGTGGCCGCGTAAGTGTAGTGTATAACCTACACGGCTGCTTTATTTGCTTGATTATTTCCTTTACGGCTCTCATGGTGAAAATATTTTGGTCTACCTGTCGGATAGAATCATTAGAAATAGTGACCGCGTAAGTGTAGTGTATAACCTACACGGCTGCTTTATTTGCCTGATTATTTCCTTTACGGCTCTCATGGTGAAAATATTTTGGTCTATCTGTCGGATAGAATCATTAGTAATAGTGGCCGCGTAAGTGTAGTGTATAACCTACACGGCTGCTTTATTTGCTACATTATTTCCTTTACGGCTCTCATGGTGAAAATATTTTGGTCTACCTGTCGGATAGAATCATTAGTAATAGTGGCCGCGTAAGTGTAGTGTATAACCTACACGGCTGCTTTATTTGCTTGATTATTTCCTTTACGGCTCTCATGGTGAAAATATTTTGGTCTACCTGTCGGATAGAATCATTAGTAATAGTGGTCGCGTAAGTGTAGTGTATAACCTACACGGCTGCTTTATTTGCTTCATTATTTCCTTTACGGCTCTCTTGGTGAAAATATTTTGGTCTACCTGTCGGATAGAATCATTAGTAATAGTGGCCGCGTAAGTGTAGTGTATAACCTACACGGCTGCTTTATTTGATTAATTATTTCCTTTACGGCTCTCATGGTGAAAATATTTTGGTCTACCTGTCGGATAGAATCATTAGTAATAGTGGCCGCGTAAGTGTAGTGTATAACCTACACGGCTGCTTTATTTGCTTGATTATTTCCTTTACGGCTCTCATGGTGAAAATATTTTGGTCTACCTGTCGGATAGAATCATTAGTAATAGTGGTCGCGTAAGTGTAGTGTATAACCTACACGGCTGCTTTATTTGCTTCATTATTTCCTTTACGGCTCTCTTGGTGAAAATATTTTGGTCTACCTGTCGGATAGAATCATTAGTAATAGTGGCCGCGTAAGTGTAGTGTATAACCTACACGGCTGCTTTATTTGATTAATTATTTCCTTTACGGCTCTCATGGTGAAAATATTTTGGTCTACCTGTCGGATAGAATCATTAGTAATAGTGGCCGCGTAAGTGTAATGTATAACCTACACGGCTGCTTTATTTGATTAATTATTTCCTTTACGGCTCTCATGGTGAAAATATTTTGGTCTACCTGTCGGATAGAATCATTAGTAATAGTGGCCGCGTAAGTGTAGTGTATAACCTACACGGCTGATTTATTTGATTAATTATTTCCTTTACGGCTCTCATGGTGAAAATATTTTGGTCTACCTGTCGGATAGAATCATTAGTAATAGTGGCCGCGTAAGTGTAGTGTATAACCTACACGGCTGCTTTATTTGCTTCATTATTTCCTTTACGGCTCTCTTGGTGAAAATATTTTGGTCTACCTGTCGGATAGAATCATTAGTAATAGTGGCCGCGTAAGTGTAGTGTATAACCTACACGGCTGCTTTATTTGATTAATTATTTCCTTTACGGCTCTCATGGTGAAAATATTTTGGTCTACCTGTCGGATAGAATCATTAGTAATAGTGGCCGCGTAAGTGTAGTGTATAACCTACACGGCTGCTTTATTTGCTTGATTATTTCCTTTACGGCTCTCATGGTGAAAATATTTTGGTCTACCTGTCGGATAGAATCATTAGTAATAGTGGTCGCGTAAGTGTAGTGTATAACCTACACGGCTGCTTTATTTGCTTCATTATTTCCTTTACGGCTCTCTTGGTGAAAATATTTTGGTCTACCTGTCGGATAGAATCATTAGTAATAGTGGCCGCGTAAGTGTAGTGTATAACCTACACGGCTGCTTTATTTGATTAATTATTTCCTTTACGGCTCTCATGGTGAAAATATTTTGGTCTACCTGTCGGATAGAATCATTAGTAATACTGGCCGCGTAAGTGTAGTGTATAACCTACACGGCTGCTTTATTTGCTTCATTATTTCCTTTACGGCTCTCATGGTGAAAATATTTTGGTCTACCTGTCGGATAGAATCATTAGTAATAGTGGCCGCGTAAGTGTAGTGTATAACCTACACGGCTGCTATATTTGCTTCATTATTTCCTTTACGGCTCTCATGGTGAAAATATTTTGGTCTATCTGTCGGATAGAATCATTAGTAATAGTGGCCGCGTAAGTGTAGTGTATAACCTACACGGCTGCTTTATTTGCTTCATTATTTCCTTTACGGCTCTCATGGTGAAAATATTTTGGTCTACCTGTCGGATAGAATCATTAGTAATAGTGGCCGCGTAAGTGTAGTGTATAACCTACACGGCTGCTTTATTTGCTTGATTATTTCCTTTACGGCTCTCATGGTGAAAATATTTTGGTCTACCTGTCGGATAGAATCATTAGAAATAGTGACCGCGTAAGTGTAGTGTATAACCTACACGGCTGCTTTATTTGCCTGATTATTTCCTTTACGGCTCTCATGGTGAAAATATTTTGGTCTATCTGTCGGATAGAATCATTAGTAATAGTGGCCGCGTAAGTGTAGTGTATAACCTACACGGCTGCTTTATTTGCTTCATTATTTCCTTTACGGCTCTCATGGTGAAAATATTTTGGTCTACCTGTCGGATAGAATCATTAGTAATAGTGGCCGCGTAAGTGTAGTGTATAACCTACACGGCTGCTTTATTTGCTTGATTATTTCCTTTACGGCTCTCATGGTGAAAATATTTTGGTCTACCTGTCGGATAGAATCATTAGAAATAGTGACCGCGTAAGTGTAGTGTATAACCTACACGGCTGCTTTATTTGCTTCATTATTTCCTTTACGGCTCTCATGGTGAAAATATTTTGGTCTATCTGTCGGATAGAATCATTAGTAAGAGTGGCCGCGTAAGTGTAGTGTATAACCTACACGGCTGCTTTATTTGCTTGATTATTTCCTTTACGGCTCTCATGGTGAAAATATTTTGGTCTACCTGTCGGATAGAATCATTAGTAATAGTGGCCGCGTAAGTGTAGTGTATAACCTACACGGCTGCTTTATTTGCTTCATTATTTCCTTTACGGCTCTCATGGTGAAAATATTTTGGTCTACCTGTCGGATAGAATCATTAGTAATAGTGGCCGCGTAAGTGTAGTGTATAACCTACACGGCTGCTTTATTTGCTTGATTATTTCCTTTACGGCTCTCATGGTGAAAATATTTTGGTCTATCTGTCGGATAGAATCATTAGTAATAGTGGCCGCGTAAGTGTAGTGTATAACCTACACGGCTGCTTTATTTGGTTGATTATTTCCTTTACGGCTCTCATGGTGAAAATATTTTGGTCTACCTGTCGGATAGAATCATTAGTAATGGTGGCCGCGTAAGTGTAGTGTATAACCTACACGGCTGCTTTATTTGCTTGATTATTTCCTTTACGGCTCTCATGGTGAAAATATTTTGGTCTACCTGTCGGATAGAATCATTAGTAATAGTGGCCGCGTAAGTGTAGTGTATAACCTACACGGCTGCTTTATTTGCTTGATTATTTCCTTTACAGCACTCATGGTGAAAATATTTTGGTCTACCTGTCGGATAGAATCATTAGTAATAGTGGCTGCGTAAGTGTAGTGTATAACCTACACGGCTGCTTTATTTCCTTCATTATTTCCTTTACGGCTCTCTTGGTGAAAATATTTTGGTCTACCTGTCGGATAGAATCATTAGTAATAGTGGCCGCGTAAGTGTAGTGTATAACCTACACGGCTGCTTTATTTGCTTGATTATTTCCTTTACGGCTCTCATGGTGAAAATATTTTGGTCTACCTGTCGGATAGAATCATTAGTAATAGTGGCCGCGTAAGTGTAGTGTATAACCTACACGGCTGCTTTATTTGCTTGATTATTTCCTTTACAGCACTCATGGTGAAAATATTTTGGTCTACCTGTCGGATAGAATCATTAGTAATAGTGGCTGCGTAAGTGTAGTGTATAACCTACACGGCTGCTTTATTTCCTTCATTATTTCCTTTACGGCTCTCTTGGTGAAAATATTTTGGTCTACCTGTCGGATAGAATCATTAGTAATAGTGGCCGCGTAAGTGTAGTGTATAACCTACACGGCTGCTTTATTTGCTTGATTATTTCCTTTACGGCTCTCATGGTGAAAATATTTTGGTCTACCTGTCGGATAGAATCATTAGTAATAGTGGCTGCGTAAGTGTAGTGTATAACCTACACGGCTGCTTTATTTGCTTGATTATTTCCTTTACAGCTCTCATGGTGAAAATATTTTGGTCTACCTGTCGGATAGAATCATTAGTAATAGTGGCTGCGTAAGTGTAGTGTATAACCTACACGGCTGCTTTATTTGCTTGATTATTTCCTTTACAGCACTCATGGTGAAAATATTTTGGTCTATCTGTCGGATAGAATCATTAGTAATAGTGGCCGCGTAAGTGTAGTGTATAACCTACACGGCTGCTTTATTTGCTTGATTATTTCCTTTACGGCTCTCATGGTGAAAATATTTAGGTCTACCTGTCGGATAGAATCATTAGTAATTGTGACCGCGTAAGTGTAGTGTATAACCTACACGGCTGCTTTATTTGCTTAATTATTTCCTTTACGGCTCTCATGGTGAAAATATTTTGGTCTACTTGTCGGATAGAATCATTAGTAATAGTGGCTGCGTAAGTGTAGTGTATAACCTACACGGCTGCTTTATTTGCTTAATTATTTCCTTTACGGCTCTCATGGTGAAAATATTTTGGTCTACTTGTCGGATAGAATCATTAGTAATAGTGGCTGCGTAAGTGTAGTGTATAACCTACACGGCTGCTTTATTTGCTTGATTATTTCCTTTACGGCTCTCATGGTGAAAATATTTTGGTCTATCTGTCGGATAGAATCATTAGTAATAGTGGCCGCGTAAGTGTAGTGTATAACCTACACGGCTGCTTTATTTGCTTGATTATTTCCTTTACGGCTCTCATGGTGAAAATATTTTGGTCTATCTGTCGGATAGAATCATTAGTAATAGTGGCTGCGTAAGTGTAGTGTATAACCTACACGGCTGCTTTATTTGCTTGATTATTTCCTTTACGGCTCTCATGGTGAAAATATTTTGGTCTACTTGTCGGATAGAATCATTAGTAATAGTGGCTGCGTAAGTGTAGTGTATAACCTACACGGCTGCTTTATTTGCTTGATTATTTCCTTTACGGCTCTCATGGTGAAAATATTTTGGTCTATCTGTCGGATAGAATCATTAGTAATAGTGGCCGCGTAAGTGTAGTGTATAACCTACACGGCTGCTTTATTTGCTTAATTATTTCCTTTACGGCTCTCATGGTGAAAATATTTTGGTCTACTTGTCGGATAGAATCATTAGTAATAGTGGCCGCGTAAGTGTAGTGTATAACCTACACGGCTGCTTTATTTGCTTGATTATTTCCTTTACGGCTCTCATGGTGAAAATATTTTGGTCTATCTGTCGGATAGAATCATTAGTAATAGTGGCCGCGTAAGTGTAGTGTATAACCTACACGGCTGCTTTATTTGCTTGATTATTTCCTTTACGGCTCTCATGGTGAAAATATTTTGGTCTACCTGTCGGATAGAATCATTAGTAATAGTGGCCGCGTAAGTGTAGTGTATAACCTACACGGCTGCTTTATTTGCTTGATTATTTCCTTTACGGCTCTCATGGTGAAAATCTTTTGGTCTATCTGTCGGATAGAATCATTAGTAATAGTGGCCGCGTAAGTGTAGTGTATAACCTACACGGCTGCTTTATTTGCTTGATTATTTCCTTTACGGCTCTCATGGTGAAAATCTTTAGGTCTATCTGTCGGATAGAATCATTAGTAATAGTGGCCGCGTAAGTGTAGTGTATAACCTACACGGCTGCTTTATTTGCTTGATTATTTCCTTTACGGCTCTCATGGTGAAAATATTTTGGTCTACCTGTCGGATAGAATCATTAGTAATAGTGGCCGCGTAAGTGTAGTGTATAACCTACACGGCTGCTTTATTTGCTTGATTATTTCCTTTACAGCTCTCATGGTGAAAATATTTTGGTCTACCTGTCGGATAGAATCATTAGTAATAGTGGCCGCGTAAGTGTAGTGTATAACCTACACGGCTGCTTTATTTGCTTGATTATTTCCTTTACGGCTCTCATGGTGAAAATATTTTGGTCTACCTGTCGGATAGAATCATTAGTAATAGTGGCCGCGTAAGAGTAGTGTATAACCTACACGGCTGCTTTATTTGCTTGATTATTTCCTTTACGGCTCTCATGGTGAAAATATTTTGGTCTACCTGTCGGATAGAATCATTAGTAATAGTGGCCGCGTAAGTGTAGTGTATAACCTACACGGCTGCTTTATTTGCTTGATTATTTCCTTTACAGCTCTCATGGTGAAAATATTTTGGTCTATCTGTCGGATAGAATCATTAGAAATAGTGACCGCGTAAGTGTAGTGTATAACCTACACGGCTGCTTTATTTGCTTGATTATTTCCTTTACGGCTCTCATGGTGAAAATATTTTGGTCTACCTGTCGGATAGAATCATTAGTAATAGTGGCCGCGTAAGAGTAGTGTATAACCTACACGGCTGCTTTATTTGCTTGATTATTTCCTTTACAGCTCTCATGGTGAAAATATTTTGGTCTATCTGTCGGATAGAATCATTAGAAATAATGACCGCGTAAGTGTAGTGTATAACCTACACGGCTGCTTTATTTGCTTGATTATTTCCTTTACGGCTCTCATGGTGAAAATATTTTGGTCTACCTGTCGGATAGAATCATTAGTAATAGTGGCCGCGTAAGTGTAGTGTATAACCTACACGGCTGCTTTATTTGCTTCATTATTTCCTTTACGGCTCTCATGGTGAAAATATTTTGGTCTACCTGTCGGATAGAATCATTAGTAATAGTGGCCGCGTAAGTGTAGTGTATAACCTACACGGCTGCTTTATTTGCTTGATTATTTCCTTTACGGCTCTCATGGTGAAAATATTTTGGTCTACCTGTCGGATAGAATCATTAGTAATAGTGGCCGCGTAAGTGTAGTGTATAACCTACACGGCTGCTTTATTTGCTTGATTATTTCCTTTACGGCTCTCATGGTGAAAATATTTTGGTCTACCTGTCGGATAGAATCATTAGTAATAGTGGCCGCGTAAGTGTAGTGTATAACCTACACGGCTGCTTTATTTGCTTGATTATTTCCTTTACAGCTCTCATGGTGAAAATATTTTGGTCTACCTGTCGGATAGAATCATTAGTAATAGTGGCCGCGTAAGTGTAGTGTATAACCTACACGGCTGCTTTATTTGCTTGATTATTTCCTTTACGGCTCTCATGGTGAAAATATTTTGGTCTACCTGTCGGATAGAATCATTAGTAATAGTGGCCGCGTAAGTGTAGTGTATAACCTACACGGCTGCTTTATTTGCTTGATTATTTCCTTTACGGCTCTCATGGTGAAAATATTTTGGTCTACCTGTCGGATAGAATCATTAGTAATAGTGGCCGCGTAAGTGTAGTGTATAACCTACACGGCTGCTTTATTTGCTTGATTATTTCCTTTACGGCTCTCATGGTGAAAATATTTTGGTCTACCTGTCGGATAGAATCATTAGTAATAGTGACCGCGTAAGTGTAGTGTATAGCCTACACGGCTGCTTTATTTGCTTGATTATTTCCTTTACGGCTCTCATGGTGAAAATATTTTGGTCTATCTGTCGGTTAGAATCATTAGTAATAGTGGTCGCGTAAGTGTAGTGTATAACCTACACGGCTGCTTTATTTGCTTGATTATTTCCTTTACGGCTCTCATGGTGAAAATATTTTGGTCTATCTGTCGGATAGAATCATTAGTAATAGTGGCCGCGTAAGTGTAGTGTATAACCTACACGGCTGCTTTATTTGCTTCATTATTTCCTTTACAGCTCTCATGGTGAAAATATTTTGGTCTACCTGTCGGATAGAATCATTAGTAATAGTGGCCGCGTAAGTGTAGTGTATAACCTACACGGCTGCTTTATTTGCTTCATTATTTCCTTTACGGCTCTCATGGTGAAAATATTTTGGTCTACCTGTCGGATAGAATCATTAGTAATAGTGGCCGCGTAAGTGTAGTGTATAACCTACACGGCTGCTTTATTTGCTTGATTATTTCCTTTACAGCTCTCATGGTGAAAATATTTTGGTCTACCTGTCGGATAGAATCATTAGTAATAGTGGCCGCGTAAGTGTAGTGTATAACCTACACGGCTGCTTTATTTGCTTGATTATTTCCTTTACGGCTCTCATGGTGAAAATATTTTGGTCTACCTGTCGGATAGAATCATTAGTAATAGTGGCCGCGTAAGTGTAGTGTATAACCTACACGGCTGCTTTATTTGCTTGATTATTTCCTTTACGGCTCTCATGGTGAAAATATTTTGGTCTACCTGTCGGATAGAATCATTAGTAATAGTGACCGCGTAAGTGTAGTGTATAGCCTACACGGCTGCTTTATTTGCTTGATTATTTCCTTTACGGCTCTCATGGTGAAAATATTTTGGTCTATCTGTCGGTTAGAATCATTAGTAATAGTGGTCGCGTAAGTGTAGTGTATAACCTACACGGCTGCTTTATTTGCTTGATTATTTCCTTTACGGCTCTCATGGTGAAAATATTTTGGTCTACCTGGCGGATAGAATCATTAGTAATAGTGACCGCGTAAGTGTAGTGTATAGCCTACACGGCTGCTTTATTTGCTTGATTATTTCCTTTACGGCTCTCATGGTGAAAATATTTTGGTCTACCTGTCGGATAGAATCATTAGTAATAGTGGCCGCGTAAGTGTAGTGTATAACCTACACGGCTGCTTTATTTGCTTGATTATTTCCTTTACGGCTCTCATGGTGAAAATATTTTGGTCTACCTGTCGGATAGAATCATTAGTAATAGTGGCCGCGTAAGTGTAGTGTATAACCTACACGGCTGCTTTATTTGCTTGATTATTTCCTTTACAGCTCTCATGGTGAAAATATTTTGGTCTACCTGTCGGATAGAATCATTAGTAATAGTGACCGCGTAAGTGTAGTGTATAGCCTACACGGCTGCTTTATTTGCTTGATTATTTCCTTTACGGCTCTCGTGGTGAAAATATTTTGGTCTATCTGTCGGATAGAATCATTAGTAATAGTGGCCGCGTAAGTGTAGTGTATAACCTACGCGGCTGCTTTATTTGCTTGATTATTTCCTTTACGGCTCTCATGGTGAAAATATTTTGGTCTACCTGTCGGATAGAATCATTAGTAATAGTGGCCGCGTAAGTGTAGTGTATAACTTACACGGCTGCTTTATTTGCTTCATTATTTCCTTTACGGCTCTCATGGTGAAAATATTTTGGTCTACCTGTCGGATAGAATCATTAGTAATAGTGGCCGCGTAAGTGTAGTGTATAACCTACACGGCTGCTTTATTTGCTTGATTATTTCCTTTACGGCTCTCATGGTGAAAATATTTTGGTCTACCTGTCGGATAGAATCATTAGTAATAGTGGCCGCGTAAGTGTAGTGTATAGCCTACACGGCTGCTTTATTTGCTTGATTATTTCCTTTACGGCTCTCATGGTGAAAATATTTTGGTCTACCTGTCGGATAGAATCATTAGTAATAGTGGCCGCGTAAGTGTAGTGTATAACCTACACGGCTGCTTTATTTGCTTGATTATTTCCTTTGCAGCACTCATGGTGAAAATATTTTGGTCTATCTGTCGGATAGAATCATTAGTAATAGTGGCCGCGTAAGTGTAGTGTATAACCTACACGGCTGCTTTATTTGCTTGATTATTTCCTTTACGGCTCACATGGTGAAAATATTTTGGTCTACCTGTCGGATAGAATCATTAGTAATAGTGGCCGCGTAAGTGTAGTGTATAACCTACACGGCTGCTTTATTTGCTTAATTATTTCCTTTACGGCTCTCATGGTGAAAATATTTTGGTCTACCTGTCGGATAGAATCATTAGTAATAGTGGCCGCGTAAGTGTAGTGTATAACCTACACGGCTGCTTTATTTGCTTGATTATTTCCTTTACAGCTATCATGGTGAAAATATTTTGGTCTATCTGTCGGATAGAATCATTAGTAATAGTGGCCGCGTAAGTGTAGTGTATAACCTACACGACTGCTTTATTTGCTTGATTATTTCCTTTACAGGTCTCATGGTGAAAATATTTTGGTCTATCTGTCGGATAGAATCATTAGTAATAGTGGCCGCGTAAGAGTAGTGTATAACCTACACGGCTGCTTTATTTGCTTGATTATTTCCTTTACGGCTCTCATGGTGAAAATATTTTGGTCTACCTGTCGGATAGAATCATTAGTAATAGTGGCCGCGTAAGTGTAGTGTATAACCTACACGGCTGCTTTATTTGCTTGATTATTTCCTTTACGGCTCTCATGGTGAAAATATTTTGGCCTACCTGTCGGATAGAATCATTAGTAATAGTGGCCGCGTAAGAGTATTGTATAACCTACACGGCTGCTTTATTTGCTTGATTATTTCCTTTACGGCTCTCATGGTGAAAATATTTTGGTCTACCTGTCGGATAGAATCATTAGTAATACTGGCCGCGTAAGTGTAGTGTATAACCTACACGGCTGCTTTATTTGCTTGATTATTTCCTTTACGGCTCTCATGGTGAAAATATTTTGGTCTACCTGTCGGATAGAATCATTAGTAATTGTGGCCGCGTAAGTGTAGTGTATAACCTACACGGCTGCTTTATTTGCTTGATTATTTCCTTTACAGCTCTCATGGTGAAAATATTTTGGTCTACCTGTCGGATAGAATCATTAGTAATAGTGGCCGCGTAAGTGTAGTGTATAACCTACACGGCTGCTTTATTTGCTTGATTATTTCCTTTACAGCTCTCATGGTGAAAATATTTTGGTCTACCTGTCGGATAGAATCATTAGTAATAGTGGCCGCGTAAGTGTAGTGTATAACCTACACGGCTGCTTTATTTGCTTGATTATTTCCTTTACGGCTCTCATGGTGAAAATATTTTGGTCTATCTGTCGGATAGAATCATTAGTAATAGTGGTCGCGTAAGTGTAGTGTATAACCTACACGGATGCTTTATTTGCTTGATTATTTCCTTTACGGCTCTCATGGTGAAAATATTTTGGTCTATCTGTCGGATAGAATCATTAGTAATAGTGGTCGCGTAAGTGTAGTGTATAACCTACACGGCTGCTTTATTTGCTTGATTATTTCCTTTACGGCTCTCATGGTGAAAATATTTTGGTCTATCTGTCGGATAGAATCATTAGTAATAGTGGTCGCGTAAGTGTAGTGTATAACCTACACGGCTGCTTTATTTGCTTGATTATTTCCTTTACGGCTCTCATGGTGAAAATATTTTGGTCTATCTGTCGGATAGAATCATTAGTAATAGTGGTCGCGTAAGTGTAGTGTATAACCTACACGGCTGCTTTATTTGCTTGATTATTTCCTTTACGGCTCTCATGGTGAAAATATTTTGGTCTACCTGTCGGATAGAATCATTAGTAATAGTGGTCGCGTAAATGTAGTGTATAACCTACACGGCTGCTTTATTTGCTTGATTATTTCCTTTACGGCTCTCATGGTGAAAATATTTTGGTCTATCTGTCGGATAGAATCATTAGTAATAGTGGTCGCGTAAGTGTAGTGTATAACCTACACGGCTGCTTTATTTGCTTGATTATTTCCTTTACGGCTCTCATGGTGAAAATATTTTGGTCTATCTGTCGGATAGAATCATTAGTAATAGTGGTCGCGTAAGTGTAGTGTATAACCTACACGGCTGCTTTATTTGCTTGATTATTTCCTTTACGGCTCTCATGGTGAAAATATTTTGGTCTACCTGTCGGATAGAATCATTAGTAATAGTGGCCGCGTAAGTGTAGTGTATAACCTACACGGCTGCTTTATTTGCTTCATTATTTCCTTTACAGCTCTCATGGTGAAAATATTTTGGTCTATCTGTCGGATAGAATCATTAGTAATAGTGGTCGCGTAAGTGTAGTGTATAACCTACACGGCTGCTTTATTTGCTTGATTATTTCCTTTACGGCTCTCATGGTGAAAATATTTTGGTCTATCTGTCGGATAGAATCATTAGTAATAGTGGCCGCGTAAGTGTAGTGTATAACCTACACGGCTGCTTTATTTGCTTGATTATTTCCTTTACGGCTCTCATGGTGAAAATATTTTGGTCTATCTGTCGGATAGAATCATTAGTAATAGTGGCCGCGTAAGTGTAGTGTATAACCTACACGGCTGCTTTATTTGCTTGATTATTTCCTTTACAGCACTCATGGTGAAAATATTTTGGTCTATCTGTCGGATAGAATCATTAGTAATAGTGGTCGCGTAAGTGTAGTGTATAACCTACACGGCTGCTTTATTTGCTTGATTATTTCCTTTACGGCTCTCATGGTGAAAATATTTTGGTCTACCTGTCGGATAGAATCATTAGTAATAGTGGTCGCGTAAGTGTAGTGTATAACCTACACGGCTGCTTTATTTGCTTGATTATTTCCTTTACGGCTCTCATGGTGAAAATATTTTGGTCTATCTGTCGGATAGAATCATTAGTAATAGTGGCCGCGTAAGTGTAGTGTATAACCTACACGGCTGCTTTATTTGCTTGATTATTTCCTTTACGGCTCTCATGGTGAAAATATTTTGGTCTACCTGTCGGATAGAATCATTAGTAATAGTGGCCGCGTAAGTGTAGTGTATAACCTACACGGCTGCTTTATTTGCTTGATTATTTCCTTTACAGCTCTCATGGTGAAAATATTTTGGTCTACCTGTCGGATAGAATCATTAGTAATAGTGGCCGCGTAAGTGTAGTGTATAACCTACACGGCTGCTTTATTTCCTTCATTATTTCCTTTACGGCTCTCATGGTGAAAATATTTTGGTCTACCTGTCGGATAGAATCATTAGTAATAGTGGCCGCGTAAGTGTAGTGTATAACCTACACGGCTGCTTTATTTCCTTCATTATTTCCTTTACGGCTCTCATGGTGAAAATATTTTGGTCTACCTGTCGGATAGAATCATTAGTAATAGTGGCCGCGTAAGTGTAGTGTATAACCTACACGGCTGCTTTATTTGCTTGATTATTTCCTTTACGGCTCTCATGGTGAAAATATTTTGGTCTACCTGTCGGATAGAATCATTAGTAATAGTGGTCGCGTAAGTGTAGTGTATAACCTACACGGCTGCTTTATTTGCTTCATTATTTCCTTTACGGCTCTCATGGTGAAAATATTTTGGTCTACCTGTCGGATAGAATCATTAGTAATAGTGACCGCGTAAGTGTAGTGTATAACCTACACGGCTGCTTTATTTCCTTCATTATTTCCTTTACGGCTCTCATGGTGAAAATATTTTGGTCTATCTGTCGGATAGAATCATTAGTAATAGTGGCCGCGTAAGTGTAGTGTATAACCTACACGGCTGCTTTATTTGCTTGATTATTTCCTTTACGGCTCTCATGGTAAAACTATTTTGGTCTACCTGTCGGATAGAATCATTAGTAATAGTGGCCGCGTAAGTGTAGTGTATAACCTACACGGCTGCTTTATTTGCTTGATTATTTCCTTTACGGCTCTCATGGTAAAAATATTTTGGTCTACCTGTCGGATAGAATCATTAGTAATAGTGGCCGCGTAAGTGTAGTGTATAACCTACACGGCTGCTTTATTTGCTTGATTATTTCCTTTACGGCTCTCTTGGTGAAAATATTTTGGTCTACCTGTCGGATAGAATCATTAGTAATAGTGGCCGCGTAAGTGTAGTGTATAACCTACACGGCTGCTTTATTTGCTTGATTATTTCCTTTACGGCTCTCATGGTGAAAATATTTTGGTCTACCTGTCGGATAGAATCATTAAGTTTGTTATTATTTAGACGTTGCAAATATATTTATACTCTTTCAATTAAAATATTTCCTGAGATTTTAACGGCATAAATCTCAGTCGTTTGGGAGCTGAAACCAACTCTTTGATAACGTACACAAACCTTTTTCACCATCGTTCAAAAATTGAATGGAATAGGTCAATCACCCCCTCCCCCAGGTCCCTTTAGGTGGTTTTAACTTATATAATATGTCGCTAACATTTATTTGTTAACAGTAAAATATCTTATTTAAATTAAGCTGAAACCCCCAGGAAAAGCGAACACAAAACGTTATCATGAAACCTTGTGTTCAAACTATTTGAAAGAGGGCAACGTTGAAACGTCTATAGATTATGTTTACAGTTTAAACTCAATCTACCTATAACACTTTAGTTGGTAAAGAAATTATTCATTAAAGGTAGACATTAACTAGAAATTTTCAGAAAATCCCAAAGTATGCGTAGTCAATATAAATTGGCAACCAACAAATTTGTGTCTATACACAGAACGTAATTTAACAATATTAGTTAACCTTTAATTTGCAACTTTTAAAATGCAAGAAACATTAAAGTAACAGAAACATCCTTCAAATTAAATTTATAATTACGAATTAAAAAAATAATAAGTTATAAATATTACATATACCTCTTATTTAGTCTTATTTTAACAAATTACTAAATATTTAAAACCCGTAAAAATTATTTAAAAAATTCAACTGTTGTTTAACTGAAACAAAGTACAACATAAGAAGCCATTTTGTTTTGATTTTTACTTGAACTCCGTTGTAGTGAAACAAAACATAGTTTGAACTTTACAAAGGAATTTTTTTATTATATTGCAAATAAAAAAATATGTAAATTCAAACTAAAAATTGTAGACGAGAAAATAAAAACCTTAAGTGCAATAAAAATTGCTTCCCAGCTTTATAAAACGCAATACATTAGATCAATTTAAATTCTAAAAATGAGAATTGTCTGAACCAAACGGTAGCCTAATTTAAAAGAACAAATTTAATTTTCACAAGTTTCATGTAGAGTCAACGACTAACTAAAAACCTTTAAAAGTTATTTTACCTTCAATGTTATGTTGAAAAGTCCATGAACCAAAAAAACTGCACAGAAACAAACACAAAACAAAATCTTGGCCAGAACAAACACGCGAACCTATACCATAGAAGCACTGAACACTAAATTCGCCACAAACAATTGTCGGCCGCGAACTGCCACTGCCGACGCTATCACTGCATCTTCACCCTGCGCAATACGTTTTTGCGCATGCTCACAGATGATAATGTTTAGCGTTTACATCTGACAAACCACCAACTGTAGTACTCTGTTGAATCTAACCTTATAATAAAGTATAGGCTTGGCTCTTTTAACGTAAATATTGATTTTAATGTAAAGTAATTGTTTGCTAATAAAATAAAAAGCGACAATGTCTTTATAAACGCATTAGTAGGCCTATACTTATTTATTGCTTCGAAGTAAACATCATTTAGACATTTTTATTTTACAACCTATTTACAAAACCAAACGTTTTTTCTTACTTTCCATAACATATGAAGCCATAAATAAAAACCATATAATTTTACGGTCAAAATGATTTACTTTTAAATTTTTAGTTAGTTTAATATGTTAGATGCAAACAAATAAGTTTCATGCAACTATCCATAACAGTTAAGTCATAAATTTAATATTTTTTCCTTTAAAACTATTTAATTAAAAACCTTTATAGAGTTTTTCGACATGAACTATCTTTATCAAGTGTCAAGGGATGATAATTGATTTCTTTGTATGTTACAGTAAATGCCCGTATTTTGCTGTTGTAATATACAAAGTGTCCACCCGTTACTTCAACTCGAAGAAGGATAAAAGAGACTAGACCTCAATGGAATAGGAAATGGCCTTAACATTCCTCTGTGTTGGGAATTGCGTATGAGAAGTCGCTTACCTCAAACGAACTTACTCCCAGCAAGGGTGAAAAGCAAGGAATCGATTGTCGGTTTTTCGGGTCGCACACTTTCTCTCACTATATATTTCTTCTACTGTAAGCACGTACACTCTCGTCATATGACAGGGGCTTGCAAAACGGAGCGAGTGTGTCCCATTTGAACATGATGGTACTATCAAACCCTCCTCCAGTTCAGGGGCTTGCACAACGGAGCAATTGTAACCCATGTGATAATTATGGTACTATCGATCACCCTCCAGCTTAGGTGCTTGCAACACGAAGCGATTGTAACCCATGTGATAATTATGGTACTATCGATCACCCTCCAGCTTAGGTGCTTGCAACACGAAGCGATTGTAACCCATGTGATAATTATGGTACTATCGATCACCCTCCAGCTTAGGTGCTTGCAACACGAAGCGATTGTAACCCATGTGATAATTATGGTACTAACGATCACCCTCCAGCTTAGGTGCTTGCAACACGAAGCGATTGTAACCCATGTGATCATAATGGTACTATCGATCACCCTCCAGCTTAGGTGCTTGCAACACGAAGCGATTGTAACCCATGTGATCATAATAGTACTATCGATCACCCTCCAGCTTAGGTGCTTGCAACACGAAGCGATTGTAACCCATGTGATAATTATTGTACTATCGACCACCCTCCAGCTTAGGTGCTTGCAACACGAAGCGATTGTAACCCATGTGATCATAATGGTACTATCGATCACCCTCCAGCTTAGGTGCTTGCAACACGAAGCGATTGTAACCCATGTGATCATAATGGTACTATCGATCACCCTCCAGCTTAGGTGCTTGCAACACGAAGCGATTGTAACCCATGTGATAATTATGGTACTATCGACCACCCTCCAGCTTAGGTGCTTGCAACACGAAGCGATTGTAACCCATGTGATCATAATGGTACTATCGATCACCCTCCAGCTTAGGTGCTTGCAACACGAAGCGATTGTAACCCATGTGATCATAATGGTACTATCGATCACCCTCCAGCTTAGGTGCTTGCAACACGAAGCGATTGTAACCCATGTGATCATAATGGTACTATCGACCACCCTCCAGCTTAGGTGCTTGCAACACGAAGCGATTGTAACCCATGTGATAATTATGGTACTATCGACCACCCTCCAGCTTAGGTGCTTGCAACACGAAGCGATTGTAACCCATGTGATCATAATGGTACTATCGATCACCCTCCAGCTTAGGTGCTTGCAACACGAAGCGATTATAACCCATGTGATCATAATGGTACTATCGATCACCCTCCAGCTTAGGTGCTTGCAACACGAAGCGATTGTAACCCATGTGATAATTATGGTACTATCGATCACCCTCCAGCTTAGGTGCTTGCAACACGAAGCGATTGTAACCCATGTGATCATAATGGTACTATCGATCACCCTCCAGCTTAGGTGCTTGCAACACGAAGCGATTGTAACCCATGTGATCATAATGGTACTATCGATCACCCTCCAGCTTATGTGCTTGCAACACGAAGCGATTGTAACCCATGTGATAATTATGGTACTATCGATCACCCTCCAGCTTAGGTGCTTGCAACACGAAGCGATTGTAACCCATGTGATAATTATGGTACTATCGACCACCCTCCAGCTTAGGTGCTTGCAACACGAAGCGATTGTAACCCATGTGATAATTATGGTACTATCGACCACCCTCCAGCTTAGGTGCTTGCAACACGAAGCGATTGTAACCCATGTGATCATAATGGTACTATCGATCACCCTCCAGCTTAGGTGCTTGCAACACGAAGCGATTGTAACCCATGTGATAATTATGGTACTATCGATCACCCTCCAGCTTAGGTGCTTGCAACACGAAGCGATTGTAACCCATGTGATCATAATGGTACTATCGATCACCCTCCAGCTTAGGTGCTTGCAACACGAAGCGATTGTAACCCATGTGATCATAATGGTACTATCGATCACCCTCCAGCTTAGGTGCTTGCAACACGAAGCGATTGTAACCCATGTGATCATAATGGTACTATCGATCACCCTCCAGCTTAGGTGCTTGCAACACGAAGCGATTGTAACCCATGTGATCATAATGGTACTATCGATCACCCTCCAGCTTAGGTGCTTGCAACACGAAGCGATTGTAACCCATGTGATCATAATGGTACTATCGATCACCCTCCAGCTTAGGTGCTTGCAACACGAAGCGATTGTAACCCATGTGATCATAATGGTACTATCGATCACCCTCCAGCTTATGTGCTTGCAACACGAAGCGATTGTAACCCATGTGATAATTATGGTACTATCGATCACACTCCAGCTTAGGTGCTTGCAACACGTAGCGATTGTAACCCATGTGATCATAATGGTACTATTGATCACCCTCCAGCTTAGGTGCTTGCAACACGAAGCGATTGTAACCCATGTGATCATAATGGTACTATCGATCACCCTCCAGCTTAGGTGCTTGCAACACGAAGCGATTGTAACCCATGTGATTATAATGGTACTATCGATCACCCTCCAGCTTAGGTGCTTGCAACACGAAGCGATTGTAACCCATGTGATCCTAATGGTACTATCGATCACCCTCCAGCTTAGGTGCTTGCAACACGAAGCGATTGTAACCCATGTGATCATAATGGTACTATCGATCACCCTCCAGCTTAGGTGCTTGCAACACGAAGCGATTGTAACCCATGTGATAATTATGGTACTATCGATCACCCTCCAGCTTAGGTGCTTGCAACACGAAGCGATTGTAACCCATGTGATCATAATGGTACTATCGATCACCCTCCAGCTTAGGTGCTTGCAACACGAAGCGATTGTAACCCATGTGATCATAATGGTACTATCGATCACCCTCCAGCTTAGGTGCTTGCAACACGAAGCGATTGTAACCCATGTGATCATAATGGTACTATCGATCACCCTCCAGCTTAGGTGCTTGCAACACGAAGCGATTGTAACCCATGTGATCATAATGGTACTATCGATCACCCTCCAGCTTAGGTGCTTGCAACACGAAGCGATTGTAACCCATGTGATCATAATGGTACTATCGATCACCATCCAGCTTAGATGCTTGCAACAAGAAGCGATTGTAACCCATGTGATCATAATGGTACTATCGATCACCCTCCAGCTTAGATGCTTGCAACACGAAGCGATTGTAACCCATGTGATCATAATGGTACTATCGATCACCCTCCAGCTTAGGTGCTTGCAACACGAAGCGATTGTAACCCATGTGATCATAATGGTACTATCGATCACCCTCCAGCTTAGGTGCTTGCAACACGAAGCGATTGTAACCCATGTGATCATAATGGTACTATCGATCACCCTCCAGCTTAAGTGCTTGCAACACGAAGCGATTGTAACCCATGTGATCATAATGGTACTATCGATCACCCTCTAGCTTAGGTGCTTGCAACACGAAGCGATTGTAACCCATGTGATCATAATGGTACGATCGATCACCCTCCAGCTTAGGTGCTTGCAACACGAAGCGATTGTAACCCATGTGATCATAATGGTACTAACGATCACCCTCCAGCTTAGGTGCTTGCAACACGAAGCGATTGTAACCCATGTGATCATAATGGTACTATCGATCACCCTCCAGCTTAGGTGCTTGCAACACGAAGCGATTGTAACCCATGTGATCATAATGGTACTATCGATCACCCTCCAGCTTAGGTGCTTGCAACACGAAGCGATTGTAACCCATGTGATCATAATGGTACTATCGATCACCCTCCAGCTTAGGTGCTTGCAACACGAAGCGATTGTAACCCATGTGATCATAATGGTACTATCGATCACCCTCCAGATTAGGTGCTTGCAACACGAAGCGATTGTAACCCATGTGATCATAATGGCATTATCGATCACCCTCCAGCTTAGGTGCTTGCAACACGAAGCAATTGTAACCCATGTGATCATAATGGTACTATCGATCACCCTCCAGCTTAGGTGCTTGCAACACGAAGCGATTGTAACCCATGTGATCATAATGGCATTATCGATCACCCTCCAGCTTAGATGCTTGCAACACGAAGCGATTGTAACCCATGTGATCATAATGGTACTATCGATCACCCTCCAGCTTAGATGCTTGCAACAAGAAGCGATTGTAACCCATGTGATCATAATGGTACTATCGATCACCCTCCAGCTTAGATGCTTGCAACACGAAGCGATTGTAACCCATGTGATCATAATGGTAATATCGATCACCCCTCAGCTTAGGTGCTTGCAACACGAAGCGATTGTAACCCATGTGATCATAATGGTAATATCGATCACCCTCCAGCTTAGGTGCTTGCAACACGAAGCGATTGTAACCCATGTGATCATAATGGTACTATCGATCACCCTCCAACTTAGGTGCTTGCAACACGAAGCGATTGTAACCCATGTGATCATAATGGTAATATCGATCACCCTCCAGCTTAGGTGCTTGCAACACGAAGCGATTGTAACCCATGTGATCATAATGGCATTATCGATCACCCTCTAGCTTAGGTGCTTGCAACACGAAGCGATTGTAACCCATGTGATCATAATGGTACTATCGATCACCCTCCAGCTTAGGTGCTTGCAACACGAAGCGATTGTAACCCATGTGATCATAATGGTACTATTTAGCTCTCTTTCAGCTAAGGGGCCTGCAAGATGGAGCTGTTGTGTCCCACGTGATCATATTTGTACTATCGAGCCCTCCTCCAGCTTAGGGGCGTGCAAGACAAAGCAATAGTGTCACATGTGATCATGGTGGTACTATCAAACCGTTCTCAAGCTTATGGGTTAGCACGATAGAGTGAGTGTGTCACATGTGATTATGGGGGTAGCATCGAGCCCTACTCTAACTTGAGGGTTTACACGACGGAGCGAGTGTAACCCATGTGATTATGGGTA
The DNA here is from genome assembly GCA_036971475.1 of Prosapia bicincta. Lineage (NCBI taxonomy): Eukaryota > Metazoa > Arthropoda > Insecta > Hemiptera > Cercopidae > Prosapia > Prosapia bicincta. Next base: position 277,932 of record JBAIZL010000013.1, read on the forward strand.
GTATCGATCCCTGCTCTAACGTGAAAGTTTATACGACGAGTGAGCGTGTCACATATGGTTATGGGGTACTATCGAGCCCTACTCTAACTTGAGGCTTTGCATGACGGAGCGAGTGTAACCCATGTGATTATGGGGGTACTATAGAGCAATCCTCTATCTTGAGGGTTTGTACGACGGAGTGAGTGTGACACATGTGATCATGGGATATCACCGAGCCCTCATCCAGCTTAGAGGCTTGCACAACAGAGCGGGTCCCATTTGTTTATGAGCGTACTTGCATTGCACGTCGCAGTGAGTGTGTCCCATGTGATAATGGTGGTACTAACGATACTTCCTCCAGCTTATGGGCTTGCAAGAAATTTAGAGTGTGTACCATGTAATAATGGTGGTACTAACGATACCTCCTCCAGCTTAGAGGCTTGCAAGACGGAGCGAGTGTGTCCCATGTGATAATGGTGGTACTAACGATACCTCCTCCAGCTTATGGGCTTGCAAGACGGAGTGAGTGTGTTCCATGTGATAATGGTGGTACTAACGAAACCTCGTCCAGCTTAGGGGCTTGCAAGACGGAGTGAGTGTGTTCCATGTGATAATGGTGGTACTAACGATACCTCCTCCAGCTTATTGGCTTGCAAGACGGAGCGAGTGTGTCCCATGTGATAATGGTGGTACTAACGATACCTCCTCCAGCTTATGGGCTTGCAAGACGGAGTGAGTGTGTTCCATGTGATAATGGTGGTACTAACGAAACCTCCTCCAGCTTAGGGGCTTGCAAGACGGAGCGAGTGTGTTCCATGCGATAATGGTGGTACTAACGATACCTCCTCTAGCTTAGGTGCTTGCAAGACGGAGCGAGTGTGTCCAATAAGATAATGATGGTACTAACGATACCACCTCCAGCTTAGGAGCTTGCAAGACGGAGCGAGAGTGTCCCATGTGATAATGGTGGTAATAACGATTCCTCCTCCAGCTTATGGGCTTGCAAGACGGAGCGAGTGTGTCCCATGTGATAATAGTGGTACTAACGATAACTCCTCCAGCTTATGGGTTCACAAGACGGAGAGAGTGTGTACCATGTGATAATGGTGGTACTAATGATCCCTACCCCAGCTTAGAGGCTTGCAAGACGCATTTATTGTGTCCTATGTGATTTTCGTGGTCCTAACGATCCCTCGTCCAGTTTAGGCACTTGTAAGACAGTGATAGTGTGTCCAATGTGATAATGGTGGTGCTAACGATACCTCCTCCAGCTTAGGGGCTTGCAATACGGAGGGAGTCTGTCCCATGTGATAATGGTGGTACTAACGATACCTCCTCCAGCTTATTAGCTTGCAAGACGGAGCGAGTGTGTCCCATGTGATAATGGTGGTACTAACGATACCTCCTCCAGCTTATGGGCTTGCAAGACGGAGTGAGTGTGTTCCATGTGATAATGGTGGTACTAACGATACCTCCTCCAGCTTAGAGGCTTGCATGACGGAGCGAGTGTGTCCCATGTTATAATTGTAGGACAAACGATACCTCCTCTAGCTTATGGGCTTGCAAGACGGAGCGAGTGTGTCCCATGTGATAATGGTGGTACTAAAGATACCTCTTCTATCTTAGGGGCTTGCAAGACGGAGCGAGAGTGTCCCATGTGATAATGGTGGTACTAATAATACCTCCTCCAGCTTAGGGGCTTGCAAGACGGAGCGAGAGTGTCCAATGTGATAATGATGGTACTAACGATACCTCCTCCAGCTTAGGGGCTTGCAAGACGGAGCAAGTGTGTCCCATGTGATAATAGTGGTACTAAAGAGACCTCCTCTAGCTTAGGGGCTTGCAAGACGGAATGTGTGTGTTCCATGTGATAATGGTGGTACTAACGATTCCTCCTCCAGCTTATGGGCTTGCAAGACAGAGCGAGTGTGTCCCATGTGATAATAGTGGTACTAACGATAACTCCTCCAGCTTATGGGTTCACAAGACGGAGAGAGTGTGTACCATGTGATAATGGTGGTACTAATGATCCCTACTCCAGCTTAGAGGCTTGCAAGACGCATTTATTGTGTCCTATGTGATTTTCGTGGTCCTAACGATCCCTCGTCCAGTTTAGGCACTTGCAAGACAGTGATAGTGTGTCCCATGTGATAATGGTGGTACTAACGCTACCTCCTCCAGCTTAGGGGCTTGCAAGACGGAGCCAGAGTGTCCCATCTGATAATGGTGGTACTAACGATTCCTCCTCCAGCTTATGGGCTTGCAAGACGGAGCGAGTGTGTTCCATGTGATAATGGTGGTACTAACGATACCTAATCCAGCGTATGGGCATGCAAGACGGAACGAGAGTGTGCCATGTGATAATGGTGGCACTAACGATACCTCCTCCAGCTTATGGGCCTGCAAGACGAAGAGAGTGTGTCCCATGTGATAATGGTGGTACTAACGATACCTCCTCCAGCTTAGGGGCTTGCAAGACGCAGCAAGTGTGTCCTATGGGATATTGGTGGTATTAGCGTACCCTCCTCTAGCTTAGGGGCTTGCAAGACGGAGCGAGAGTGTCCCATGTGATATTGGTGGTACTAACGATACCTCCTCCAGCTTAGGGGCTTGCAAGACGGAGCGAGAGTGTCCGATGTGATAATGGTGGTACTAACGATACCTCCTCCAGCTTATGGGCCAGCAAGACGGAATGAGTGTGTTCCATGTGATAATGGTGGTACCAACGATTCCTACTCTAGCTTATGGGCTTGAAAGACGGAGCGAGAGTGTCCCATGTGATAATGGTGGTATTAACGATAACTCCTCCAGCTTATGGGTTTGCAAGACGGAGAGAGTGTGTACCATGTGATAATTTTGGTACTAACGATCCCTACTCCAGCTTAGAGGTTTGCAAGTCGGAGCGAGTGTGTCCCATGTGATAATGGAGGCACTAACTAGCCCTTCTTCAGCTTAGAGGCTTGCAAGACGCATTTATTGTGTCCTATGTGATTTTGGCGGTACTAACGATCCCCCGTCCAGCTTAGGCACTTGCAAGACAGTGATTGTGTGTCCCATGAGATAATGGTGGTACTAACGATACCTCCTCCAGCTTATGGGCTTGCAAGACGGAGCGAGAGTGTCCCATGTGATAATGGTGGTACTAACGATACCTCCTGTAGCTTATGGGCTTGCAAGACGTAGCGAGTGTGTCCCATGTGATAATGGTGGTACTAACAATACCTCCTTCAGCTTAGGGGCTTGCAAGACGGGGCGAGAGTGTCCCATGTGATAATGGTGATACTAACGATACCTCCTCCAGGTTAGAGGCTTGCAAGACGGAGCGAATATGTCCCATGTGATAATGGTGGTACTAACGATACCTCCTGTAGCTTATGGGCTTGCAAGACGTAGCGAGTGTGTCCCATGTGTTAATGGTGGTACTAACGATACCTCCTCGAGCTTAGGGGCTTGCAAGACGGAGCTAGAGTGTCCCATGTGATAATGGTGGTACTAACGATACCTCCTGTAGCTTATGGGCTTGCAAGACGTAGCGAGTGTGTCCCATGTGATAATGGTGGTACTAACAATACCTCCTTCAGCTTAGGGGCTTGCAAGACGGGGCGAGAGTGTCCCATGTGATAATGGTGATACTAACGAGGCCTCCTCCAGCATATAGGCTTGCAAGACGTAGCGGGTGTGTCTAATATGATAATGGTGGTACTAACGAGCCGTTCTTGAGCTTAGGGGCTTGCAAGACGGAGCTAGAGTGTCCCATCTGATAATGGTGGTACTAAGGATACCTCCACCAGCTTATGGGCTTGCAAGACGGAGCGAGTGTGTCCCATGTGATAATGGTGGTACTAACGATACCTCTTCCAGCTTAGGGGCTTGCAAGACGGAGCGAGTGTGTTCCATGAAATAATGGTGGTACTAACGATACCTCCTTCAGCGTATGGGCTTGCAAGACGGAGCGAGAGTGTCCCATGTGACAATGGTGGTACTAACGATACCTCCTCCAGCTTAGAGGCTTGCAAAACGGAGCGAGTGTGTCCCATGTGATTATGGTGGTACTAACGATACCTCCTTAAGCTTAGGGGCTTGCAAGACGGGGCGAGTGTGTCCCATGTGATAATGGTGGTACTAACGATACCTCCTTTAGCTTATGGACTTGCAAGACGGAGCGAGTGTGTCCCATGTGATAATGGTGGTACTAACGATACCTCTTCGAGCTCAGGGGCTTGCAAGACGGAGCGAGAGTGTCCCATGTGATAATGGTGGTACTAACGACTTCTCCTCTAACTTAGGTGCTTGCAAGACGGAATGAGTGGGTCCCGTGTAATATGAGTGGTACTAACGATACCTCCTCTAGCTTAGGTGCTTGCAAGACGGAGCGGGTGTGTTCCATATGATACGTGTTGTACTAACGATACCTCCTCTAGCTTAGGTGCTTGCAAGACGGAACGAGAGTGTCCCATGTGATAATGGTGGTACTAACAATACCTCCTCCAGCTTATGGGCCTGCAAGACGGAGAGATTGTTTCCCATTTGATAATGGTGGAACTAACGATACCTCCTCCAGCTTAGGGGCTTGCAAGACGCAGCTAGTGTGTCCTATGGGATATTGGTGGTATTAGCGTACCCTCCTCTAGCTTAGGGGCTTGCAAGACGGAGCGAGAGTGTCCCATGTGATAATGGTGGTACTAACGATACCTCCTCCAGCTTAGGGGCTTGCAAGACGCAGCTAGTGTGTCCTATGGGATATTGGTGGTATTAGCGTACCCTCCTCTAGCTTAGGGGCTTGCAAGACGGAGCGAGAGTGTCCCATGTGATAATGGTGGTACTAACGATACCTCCTCCAGCTTAGGGGCTTGCAAGACGCAGCTAGTGTGTCCTATGGGATATTGGTGGTATTAGCGTACCCTCCTCTAGCTTAGGGGCTTGCAAGACGGAGCGAGAGTGTCCCATGTGATAATGGTGGTACTAACGATACCTCCTCCAGCTTAGGGGCTTGCAAGACGGAGCGAGAGTGTCCCATGTGATAATGGTGGTACTAACGATACCTCCTCTAGCTTAGGTGCTTGGAAGACGGAATGAGTGTTTCCCGTGTAATATGAGTGGTACTAACGATACCTCCTTTAGCTTAGGGGCTTGCAAGACGGAGCGAGTGTGTCCCATGTGATAATGGTGGTACTAACGATACCTCTTCCAGCTTTGGGGCTTGCAAGACGGAGCGAGTGTGTTCCATGTGATAATGGTGGTACTAACGATACCTAATCAAGCGTATGGGCTTGCAAGACGGAACGAGAGTGTCCCATGTGATAATGGGGGCACTAACAATACCTCCTCCAGCTTATGGGCCTGCAAGACGGAGAGATTGTTTCCCATTTGATAATGGTGGAACTAACGATACCTCCTCCAGCTTAGGGGCTTGCAAGACGCAGCTAGTGTGTCCTATGGGATATTGGTGGTATTAGCGTACCCTCCTCTAGCTTAGGGGCTTGCAAGACGGAGCGAGAGTGTCCCATGTGATAATGGTGGTACTAACGATACCTTCTCCAGCTTAGGGGCTTGCAAGACGGAGCGAGAGTTTCCCATGTGATATTGGTGGTAGTAACGATACCTCCTCCCGCTTAGGGGCTTGCAAGACGGAGCGAGAGTGTCCCATGTGATAATGGTGGTACTAACGATACCTCTTCCAGCTTAGGGGCTTGCAAGACGGAGCGAGTGTGTCCCATGTAATAATGGTGGTACTAACAATACCTCCTCCAGCTTAGGGGCCTGCAAGACGGAGTGAGAGTGTCCCATGTGATAATGGTGGTACTAACGATACCTCTTCCAGCTTAGGGGCTTGCAAGACGGAGCGAGAGTGTCCCATGTGATAATGGTGGTACTAACGATACCTCCTCCAGCTTATGGGCCTGCAAGACGGAGCGAGAGTGTCCCATGTGATAATGGTGGTACTAACGATACCTCCTCCAGCTTATGGGCCAGCAAGACGGATTGAGTGTGTTCCATGTGATAATGGTGGTACCGACGATTCCTCCTCTAGCTTATGGGCTTCCAAGACGGAGCGAGAGTGTCCCATGTGATAATGGTGGTACTAACGATAACTCCTCCAGCTTATGGGTTTGCAAGACGGAGAGAGTGTGTACCATGTGATAATTTTGGTACTAACGATCCCTACTCCAGCTTAGAGGTTTACAAGTCGGAGCGAGTGTGTCCCATGTGATAATGGAGGCACTAACGAGCCCTTCTTCAGCTTAGAGGCTTGCAAGACGCATTTATTGTCCTATGTGAATTTCGTGGTACTAACGATCCCTCGTCCAGCTTAGGCACTTGCAAGACAGTGATAGTGTGTCCCATGTGATAATGGTGGTACTAACGATACCTCCTCCAGCTTATGGGCTTGCAAGACGGAGCGAGAGTGTCCCATGTGATAATGGTGGTACTAACGAAACCTCGTCCAGCTTAGGGGCTTGCAAGACGGAGTGAGTGTGTTCCATGTGATAATGGTGGTACTAACGATACCTCCTCCAGCTTATTGGCTTGCAAGACGGAGCGAGTGTGTCCCATGTGATAATGGTGGTACTAACGATACCTCCTCCAGCTTATGGGCTTGCAAGACGGAGTGAGTGTGTTCCATGTGATAATGGTGGTACTAACGAAACCTCCTCCAGCTTAGGGGCTTGCAAGACGGAGCGAGTGTGTTCCATGCGATAATGGTGGTACTAACGATACCTCCTCTAGCTTAGGTGCTTGCAAGACGGAGCGAGTGTGTCCAATAAGATAATGATGGTACTAACGATACCACCTCCAGCTTAGGAGCTTGCAAGACGGAGCGAGAGTGTCCCATGTGATAATGGTGGTAATAACGATTCCTCCTCCAGCTTATGGGCTTGCAAGACGGAGCGAGTGTGTCCCATGTGATAATAGTGGTACTAACGATAACTCCTCCAGCTTATGGGTTCACAAGACGGAGAGAGTGTGTACCATGTGATAATGGTGGTACTAATGATCCCTACCCCAGCTTAGAGGCTTGCAAGACGCATTTATTGTGTCCTATGTGATTTTCGTGGTCCTAACGATCCCTCGTCCAGTTTAGGCACTTGTAAGACAGTGATAGTGTGTCCAATGTGATAATGGTGGTGCTAACGATACCTCCTCCAGCTTAGGGGCTTGCAATACGGAGGGAGTCTGTCCCATGTGATAATGGTGGTACTAACGATACCTCCTCCAGCTTATTAGCTTGCAAGACGGAGCGAGTGTGTCCCATGTGATAATGGTGGTACTAACGATACCTCCTCCAGCTTATGGGCTTGCAAGACGGAGTGAGTGTGTTCCATGTGATAATGGTGGTACTAACGATACCTCCTCCAGCTTAGAGGCTTGCATGACGGAGCGAGTGTGTCCCATGTTATAATTGTAGGACAAACGATACCTCCTCTAGCTTATGGGCTTGCAAGACGGAGCGAGTGTGTCCCATGTGATAATGGTGGTACTAAAGATACCTCTTCTATCTTAGGGGCTTGCAAGACGGAGCGAGAGTGTCCCATGTGATAATGGTGGTACTAATAATACCTCCTCCAGCTTAGGGGCTTGCAAGACGGAGCGAGAGTGTCCAATGTGATAATGATGGTACTAACGATACCTCCTCCAGCTTAGGGGCTTGCAAGACGGAGCAAGTGTGTCCCATGTGATAATAGTGGTACTAAAGAGACCTCCTCTAGCTTAGGGGCTTGCAAGACGGAATGTGTGTGTTCCATGTGATAATGGTGGTACTAACGATTCCTCCTCCAGCTTATGGGCTTGCAAGACAGAGCGAGTGTGTCCCATGTGATAATAGTGGTACTAACGATAACTCCTCCAGCTTATGGGTTCACAAGACGGAGAGAGTGTGTACCATGTGATAATGGTGGTACTAATGATCCCTACTCCAGCTTAGAGGCTTGCAAGACGCATTTATTGTGTCCTATGTGATTTTCGTGGTCCTAACGATCCCTCGTCCAGTTTAGGCACTTGCAAGACAGTGATAGTGTGTCCCATGTGATAATGGTGGTACTAACGCTACCTCCTCCAGCTTAGGGGCTTGCAAGACGGAGCCAGAGTGTCCCATCTGATAATGGTGGTACTAACGATTCCTCCTCCAGCTTATGGGCTTGCAAGACGGAGCGAGTGTGTTCCATGTGATAATGGTGGTACTAACGATACCTAATCCAGCGTATGGGCATGCAAGACGGAACGAGAGTGTGCCATGTGATAATGGTGGCACTAACGATACCTCCTCCAGCTTATGGGCCTGCAAGACGAAGAGAGTGTGTCCCATGTGATAATGGTGGTACTAACGATACCTCCTCCAGCTTAGGGGCTTGCAAGACGCAGCAAGTGTGTCCTATGGGATATTGGTGGTATTAGCGTACCCTCCTCTAGCTTAGGGGCTTGCAAGACGGAGCGAGAGTGTCCCATGTGATATTGGTGGTACTAACGATACCTCCTCCAGCTTAGGGGCTTGCAAGACGGAGCGAGAGTGTCCGATGTGATAATGGTGGTACTAACGATACCTCCTCCAGCTTATGGGCCAGCAAGACGGAATGAGTGTGTTCCATGTGATAATGGTGGTACCAACGATTCCTACTCTAGCTTATGGGCTTGAAAGACGGAGCGAGAGTGTCCCATGTGATAATGGTGGTATTAACGATAACTCCTCCAGCTTATGGGTTTGCAAGACGGAGAGAGTGTGTACCATGTGATAATTTTGGTACTAACGATCCCTACTCCAGCTTAGAGGTTTGCAAGTCGGAGCGAGTGTGTCCCATGTGATAATGGAGGCACTAACTAGCCCTTCTTCAGCTTAGAGGCTTGCAAGACGCATTTATTGTGTCCTATGTGATTTTGGCGGTACTAACGATCCCCCGTCCAGCTTAGGCACTTGCAAGACAGTGATTGTGTGTCCCATGAGATAATGGTGGTACTAACGATACCTCCTCCAGCTTATGGGCTTGCAAGACGGAGCGAGAGTGTCCCATGTGATAATGGTGGTACTAACGATACCTCCTGTAGCTTATGGGCTTGCAAGACGTAGCGAGTGTGTCCCATGTGATAATGGTGGTACTAACAATACCTCCTTCAGCTTAGGGGCTTGCAAGACGGGGCGAGAGTGTCCCATGTGATAATGGTGATACTAACGATACCTCCTCCAGGTTAGAGGCTTGCAAGACGGAGCGAATATGTCCCATGTGATAATGGTGGTACTAACGATACCTCCTGTAGCTTATGGGCTTGCAAGACGTAGCGAGTGTGTCCCATGTGTTAATGGTGGTACTAACGATACCTCCTCGAGCTTAGGGGCTTGCAAGACGGAGCTAGAGTGTCCCATGTGATAATGGTGGTACTAACGATACCTCCTGTAGCTTATGGGCTTGCAAGACGTAGCGAGTGTGTCCCATGTGATAATGGTGGTACTAACAATACCTCCTTCAGCTTAGGGGCTTGCAAGACGGGGCGAGAGTGTCCCATGTGATAATGGTGATACTAACGAGGCCTCCTCCAGCATATAGGCTTGCAAGACGTAGCGGGTGTGTCTAATATGATAATGGTGGTACTAACGAGCCGTTCTTGAGCTTAGGGGCTTGCAAGACGGAGCTAGAGTGTCCCATCTGATAATGGTGGTACTAAGGATACCTCCACCAGCTTATGGGCTTGCAAGACGGAGCGAGTGTGTCCCATGTGATAATGGTGGTACTAACGATACCTCTTCCAGCTTAGGGGCTTGCAAGACGGAGCGAGTGTGTTCCATGAAATAATGGTGGTACTAACGATACCTCCTTCAGCGTATGGGCTTGCAAGACGGAGCGAGAGTGTCCCATGTGACAATGGTGGTACTAACGATACCTCCTCCAGCTTAGAGGCTTGCAAAACGGAGCGAGTGTGTCCCATGTGATTATGGTGGTACTAACGATACCTCCTTAAGCTTAGGGGCTTGCAAGACGGGGCGAGTGTGTCCCATGTGATAATGGTGGTACTAACGATACCTCCTTTAGCTTATGGACTTGCAAGACGGAGCGAGTGTGTCCCATGTGATAATGGTGGTACTAACGATACCTCTTCGAGCTCAGGGGCTTGCAAGACGGAGCGAGAGTGTCCCATGTGATAATGGTGGTACTAACGACTTCTCCTCTAACTTAGGTGCTTGCAAGACGGAATGAGTGGGTCCCGTGTAATATGAGTGGTACTAACGATACCTCCTCTAGCTTAGGTGCTTGCAAGACGGAGCGGGTGTGTTCCATATGATACGTGTTGTACTAACGATACCTCCTCTAGCTTAGGTGCTTGCAAGACGGAACGAGAGTGTCCCATGTGATAATGGTGGTACTAACAATACCTCCTCCAGCTTATGGGCCTGCAAGACGGAGAGATTGTTTCCCATTTGATAATGGTGGAACTAACGATACCTCCTCCAGCTTAGGGGCTTGCAAGACGCAGCTAGTGTGTCCTATGGGATATTGGTGGTATTAGCGTACCCTCCTCTAGCTTAGGGGCTTGCAAGACGGAGCGAGAGTGTCCCATGTGATAATGGTGGTACTAACGATACCTCCTCCAGCTTAGGGGCTTGCAAGACGCAGCTAGTGTGTCCTATGGGATATTGGTGGTATTAGCGTACCCTCCTCTAGCTTAGGGGCTTGCAAGACGGAGCGAGAGTGTCCCATGTGATAATGGTGGTACTAACGATACCTCCTCCAGCTTAGGGGCTTGCAAGACGCAGCTAGTGTGTCCTATGGGATATTGGTGGTATTAGCGTACCCTCCTCTAGCTTAGGGGCTTGCAAGACGGAGCGAGAGTGTCCCATGTGATAATGGTGGTACTAACGATACCTCCTCCAGCTTAGGGGCTTGCAAGACGGAGCGAGAGTGTCCCATGTGATAATGGTGGTACTAACGATACCTCCTCTAGCTTAGGTGCTTGGAAGACGGAATGAGTGTTTCCCGTGTAATATGAGTGGTACTAACGATACCTCCTTTAGCTTAGGGGCTTGCAAGACGGAGCGAGTGTGTCCCATGTGATAATGGTGGTACTAACGATACCTCTTCCAGCTTTGGGGCTTGCAAGACGGAGCGAGTGTGTTCCATGTGATAATGGTGGTACTAACGATACCTAATCAAGCGTATGGGCTTGCAAGACGGAACGAGAGTGTCCCATGTGATAATGGGGGCACTAACAATACCTCCTCCAGCTTATGGGCCTGCAAGACGGAGAGATTGTTTCCCATTTGATAATGGTGGAACTAACGATACCTCCTCCAGCTTAGGGGCTTGCAAGACGCAGCTAGTGTGTCCTATGGGATATTGGTGGTATTAGCGTACCCTCCTCTAGCTTAGGGGCTTGCAAGACGGAGCGAGAGTGTCCCATGTGATAATGGTGGTACTAACGATACCTTCTCCAGCTTAGGGGCTTGCAAGACGGAGCGAGAGTTTCCCATGTGATATTGGTGGTAGTAACGATACCTCCTCCCGCTTAGGGGCTTGCAAGACGGAGCGAGAGTGTCCCATGTGATAATGGTGGTACTAACGATACCTCTTCCAGCTTAGGGGCTTGCAAGACGGAGCGAGTGTGTCCCATGTAATAATGGTGGTACTAACAATACCTCCTCCAGCTTAGGGGCCTGCAAGACGGAGTGAGAGTGTCCCATGTGATAATGGTGGTACTAACGATACCTCTTCCAGCTTAGGGGCTTGCAAGACGGAGCGAGAGTGTCCCATGTGATAATGGTGGTACTAACGATACCTCCTCCAGCTTATGGGCCTGCAAGACGGAGCGAGAGTGTCCCATGTGATAATGGTGGTACTAACGATACCTCCTCCAGCTTATGGGCCAGCAAGACGGATTGAGTGTGTTCCATGTGATAATGGTGGTACCGACGATTCCTCCTCTAGCTTATGGGCTTCCAAGACGGAGCGAGAGTGTCCCATGTGATAATGGTGGTACTAACGATAACTCCTCCAGCTTATGGGTTTGCAAGACGGAGAGAGTGTGTACCATGTGATAATTTTGGTACTAACGATCCCTACTCCAGCTTAGAGGTTTACAAGTCGGAGCGAGTGTGTCCCATGTGATAATGGAGGCACTAACGAGCCCTTCTTCAGCTTAGAGGCTTGCAAGACGCATTTATTGTCCTATGTGAATTTCGTGGTACTAACGATCCCTCGTCCAGCTTAGGCACTTGCAAGACAGTGATAGTGTGTCCCATGTGATAATGGTGGTACTAACGATACCTCCTCCAGCTTATGGGCTTGCAAGACGGAGCGAGAGTGTCCCATGTGATAATGGTGGTACTAACAATACCTCCTCCAGCTTATGGGCCTGCAAGACGGAGAGAGTGTGTCCCATGTGATAATGGTGGTACTAACGATACCTCCTCCAGCTTAGAGGCTTGCAAGACGGAGCGAATATGTCCCATGTGATAATGGTGGTACTAACGATACCTCCTTTAGCTTATGGGCTTGCAAGACGTAGCGAGTGTGTCCCATGTGTTAATGGTGGTACTAACGATACCTGCTCGAGCTTAGGGGCTTGCAAGACGGAGCTAGAGTGTCCCATATGATAATGGTGGTACTAACGATACCTCCTCCAGCTTAGGGGCTTGCAAGACGGAGCGAGAGTGTCCCATGTGATAATGGTGATACTAACGAGGCCTCCTCCAGCATATAGGCTTGCAAGACGTAGCGGGTGTGTCTAATATGATAATGGTGGTGCTAACGAGCCGTTCTTGAGCTTAGGGGCTTGCAAGACGGAGCTAGAGTGTCCCATCTGATAATGGTGGTACTAAGGATACCTCCTCCAGCTTATGGGCTTGCAAGACGGAGCGAGTGTGTCCCATGTGATAATGGTGGTACTAACGATACCTCTTCCAGCTTAGGGGCTTGCAAGACGGAGCGAGTGTGTCCCATGTGATAATGGTGGTACTAACGATACCTCCTTTAGCTTATGGACTTGCAAGACGGAGCGAGTGTGTCCCATGTGATAATGGTGGTACTAACGATACCTCTTCGAGCTCAGGGGCTTGCAAGACGGAGCGAGAGTGTCCCATGTGATAATGGTGGTACTAACGACACCTCCTCTAGCTTAGGTGCTTGCAAGACGGAATGAGTGGGTCTCGTGTAATATGAGTGGTACTAACGATACCTCCTCTAGCTTAGGTGCTTGCAAGACGGAGCGGGTGTGTTCCATATGATACGTGTTGTACTAACGATACCTCCTCTAGCTTAGGTGCTTGCAAGACGGAATGAGTGGGTCTCGTGTAATATGAGTGGTACTAACGATACCTCCTCTAGCTTAGGTGCTTGCAAGACGGAGCGGGTGTGTTCCATATGATACGTGTTGTACTAACGATACCTCCTCTAGCTTAGGTGCTTGCAAGACGGAATGAGTGGGTCTCGTGTAATATGAGTGGTACTAACGATACCTCCTCTAGCTTAGGTGCTTGCAAGACGGAGCGGGTGTGTTCCATATGATACGTGTTGTACTAACGATACCTCCTCTAGCTTAGGTGCTTGCAAGACGGAATGAGTGGGTCTCGTGTAATATGAGTGGTACTAACGATACCTCCTCTAGCTTAGGTGCTTGCAAGACGGAGCGGGTGTGTTCCATATGATACGTGTTGTACTAACGATACCTCTTCCAGCTTAGGGACTTGCAAGACGGAGCGAGAGTGTCCCATGTGATAATGGTGGTACTAACGATACCTCCTCCAGCTTAGGGGCTTGCAAGACGGAGCGAGAGTGTCCCATGTGATAATGGTGGTACTAACGATACCTTTTCTAGCTTAGGTGCTTGGAAGACGGAATGAGTGTTTCCCGTGTAATATGAGTGGTACTAACGATACCTCCTTTAGCTTAGGGGCTTGCAAGACGGAGCGATAGTGTCCCATGTGATAATGGTGGTACTAACGATACCTCCTCCAGCTTAGGGGCTTGCAAGACGGAGCGAGAGTGGCCAATGTGATAATGGTGGTACTAACGATACCTCCTAAAGCTTAGGGGCTTGCAAGACGGAGCGAGTGTGTCCCATGTGATAATGGTGATACTAACGAGGCCTCCTCCAGCTTATAGGCTTGCAAGACGTAGCGGGTGTGTCTAATATGATAATGGTGGTACTAACGAGCCGTTCTTGAGCTTAGGGGCTTGCAAGACGGAGCGAGTGTGTCCCATGTGATAATGGTGGTACTAACGAGCCCTCCTCTAGGTTAGGGGCTTGCGAGACGGAGCGAGTGTGTCCCATGTGATAATGGTATTACTAACGAGCCCTCCTCCAGCTTAGGGGCTTGCGAGACAGAGCGAGTGTGTTCCATGTGATAATGGTAATACTAACGAGCCCTCCTCCAGCTTATGGGCTTGCAAGACGTAGCGAGTGTGTTCCATATGATAATGGTGGTACTAACGAACCCTCCTCCAGCTAATGGGCTTGCAAGACAGAGCGAGTGTGTTCCATGTGATAATGGTGGTACTAACGACCACTCCTCCAGCTTAGGGGCTTGCAAGACAGAGCGAGTGTGTTCCATGTGATAAGTGTGGTACTAACGAACCCTCCTCCAGCTTATGGGCTTGCAAGACGGAGCGAGTGTGTCCCATGTGATAAGTGTGGTACTAAGACCCCTCTGCAGCTTATGGGCTTGGAAGGCTGAGCGAGTGTGTGCAATGTGATAATGGTGGTACTAACGAGCCCTCCTCTAGCTTAGGGGTTTGCGAGACGGAGCGAGTGTTTTCCATGTGATAAGTGTGGTACTAACAAAAACTCCTCCCGCTTATGGGCTTGCAAGACGGAGCGAGTGTGTTCCATGTGATAATGGTGGCACTAACGAACCCTCCTCCATCTTATGGGCTTGCAAGACGGAGCGGGTGTGTTCCATGTGATAAGTGTGGTACTAACGAACCCTCCTCCAGCTTATGGGCTTGCAAGACGGAGCGAGTGTGTCCCATGTGATAATGGTGGTACTAACGACCCCTCCTCCAGCTTAGGGGCTTGCAAGAGGGAGCGAGTGTGTTCCATGTGATAAGTGTGGTACTAACGAACCCTCCTCCAGCTTATGGGCTTGCAAGACGGAGCGAGTGTGTCCCATGTGATAAGTGTGGCACTAACGAACCCTCCTCCAGCTTATGGGCTTGCAAGACGGAGCGAGTGTGTCCCATGTGATAATGGTGGTACTAACGACCCCTCCTCCAGCTTAGGGGCTTGCAAGACAGAGCGAGTGTGTTCCATGTGATAATGGTGATACTAACGAGCCCTGCTCCAGCTTAGGGGTTTGCAATACGGAGCGAGTGTGTCCAATGTGATAATGGTGGTACTAACGAGCCCTCCTCTAGCTTAGGGGCTTGCGAGACGGAGCGATTTTGTCCCATGTCATAATGGTGGTACTAACGAGCCCTCCTCGAGCTTAGGGGCTTGCGAGACGGCGCGAGTGTGTCCCATGTGATATTGGTGATTCTAACGAGCCCTCCTCCAGCTTATGGGCTTGCAAGACGTAGCGGGTGTGTCCCATATGATAATGGTCGTACTAACGAGCCATCCTCAATCTTATGGGCTTGCAAGACGGAGCGGGTGTGTTCCATGTGATAAGTGTGGTACTAACGAACCCTCCTCCAGCTTATGGGCTTGCGAGACGGAGCGAGTGTGTCCCATGTGATAATGGTGGTACTAACGAGCCCTCCTCTACCTTATGTGCTTGCGAGACGGAGCGAGAGTGTCCCTTGTGATAATTTGTGGTACTAACGAGCCCTCCTCTAGCTTAGGGGCTTGCGAGACGGAGCGAGTGTGCCTCTTGTGATAATGAAGGCACTAACGAGCCCTCTTCCAGCTTAGGGGCTTGCAAGACGGAGCGAGTGTGTTCAATGTAATAATGGTGGTACTAACGATACCTCCTCCAGCTTATGGGCTTGCTAGACGGAGCGAGAGTGTCCCATGTGATAATGGTGGTACTAACGATACCTCCTTTAGCTTATGGACATGCAAGACGGAGCGATTGTGTCCCATGTGATAATAGTGGTACTAACGATACCTCCTACAGCTTAGAGGTTTGCAAGTCGGAGCGAGTGTGTCCCATGTGATAGTGGTAGCACTAACTAGCCCTTCTTCAGCTTAGAGGCTTGCAAGACGCATTTATTGTGTCCTATGTGATTTTGGCGGTACTAACGATCCCCCGTCCAGCTTAGGCACTTGCAAGACAGTGATAGTGTGTCCCATGTGATAATGGTGGTACTAACGATACCTCCTCCAGCTTATGGGCTTGCAAGACGGAGCGAGAGTGTCCCATGTGATAATGGTGGTACTAACGAGCCCTCCTCCAGCTTAGAGGATTGCGAGACGGAGCGAGTGTGTCCAATGTGATAATGGTAATACTAACGAGCCCTCCTCCAGCTTATGGGCTTGCAAGACGTAGCGAGTGTGTTCCATATGATATAGGTGGTACTAACGAGCCCTCCTCCAGCTTATGGGCTTGCAAGACGGAGCGGGAGTGTTCCATGTGATAAGTGTGGTACTAAGGACCCCTCTCCAGCTTATGAGCTTGCAAGACGAAGCAAGTGTGTTCCATGTGATAATGGTGGTACTAACGAGCCCTCCTCCAGCTTATGGGCTTGCAAGACGGAGCGAGTGTGTTCCATGGGATAATGGTCGTACTAACGAGCCCTCCTCCATCTTATGGGCTTGCAAGACGGAGCGGGTGTGTTCCATGTGATAAGTGTGGTACTAACGAACCCTCCTCCAGCTTATGGGCTTGCAAGACGGAGCGAGTGTGTTCCATGTGATAAGTGTGGTGCTAACGAGCCCTCCTCCAGATTATGGGCTTGCAAGACGGAGCGAGTGTGTTCCATGTGATAATGGTGGTACTATCGAGCCCTCCTCCAGCTTATGGGCTTGCAAGACGGAGCGGGTGTGTTCCATGTGATAAGTGTGGTGCTAACGAGCCCTCCTCCAGCTTATGGGCTTGCAAGACGGAGCGAGTGTGTTCCATGTGATAATGGTGGTATTAAAGAGCCCTCCTCCAGCTTAGGGGCTTGCAAGACGGAGCGAGTGTGTCCCATGTCAAATGGTGGTACTAACGAGCCCTCCTCCAGCTTAGGGGCTTGAAATACGGAGCGAGTGTGTCCAATGTGATAATGGTGGTACTAATGAGCCCTCCTCTAGGTTAGGGGCTTGCGAGACGGAGCGAGTTGGTCCCATGTGATAATGGTTATACTAACTAGCCTACCTCCAGCTTATGGGCTTGCAAGACGTAGCGGGTGTGTCCCATATGATAATGGTGGTACTAACGAGCCCTCCTCTAGCTTAGGGGCTTGCGAGACGGAGCGAGTGTGTCCCATGTGATAATGGTGATACTAACGAGGCCTCCTCCAGCCCATGGACTTTCAAGACGGAGCGAGTGTGTTTCATGTGATAATGGTGGTACTAACGAGCCCTCCTCCAGCTTAGGGGCTTGCAAGACGGAGCGAGTGTGTCCCATGAGATAATGGCGGTACTAACGAGCCCTCCTCCAGCTTAGGGCTTGCAAGACGGAGCGAGTGTGTCCAATGTGATAATGGTGGTACTAACGAGCCCTCCTCTAGCTTAGGGGCTTGCGAGACGGAGCGAGTGTTTTCCATGTGATAATGGTGGTACTAACGAGCCCTCCTCTAGCTTAGGGGCTTTCGAGCCAGAGCGAGTGTGTCCCATGTGATAATGGTGGTACTAACGAGCCCTCTTCCAGCTTAGGGGCTTGCAAGACGGGGCGAGTGTGTCCCATGTGATAATGGTGGTACTAACGATACCTCCTCGAGCTTAGGGGCTTGCAAGACGGAGCGAGAGTGGCCAATGTGATAATGGTGGTACTAACGATACCTACTAAAGCTTAGGGGCTTGCAAGACGGAACGAGTGTGTCCCATGTGATAATGGTGGTACTAACGATACCTCTTCTAGCTTAGGTGCTTGCAAGACGGAATGAGTGGGTCCCGTGTAATATGAGTGGTACTAACGATACCTCCTCTAGCTTAGGTGCTTGCAAGACGGAATGAGTGGGTCCCGTGTAATATGAGTGGTACTAACGATACCTCCTTTAGCTTAGGGGCTTGCAAGACGGATCGAGTGTGTCCCATGTGATAATGGTGGTACTAAAGATACCTCCTCTAGCTTAGGGGCTTGCAAGACGGAGCGATGTTGTCCCATGTGATAATGGTGGTACTAACGATACCTCCTCCAGCTTAGGGGCTTACAAGACGGAGCGAGAGTGGCCAATGTGATAATGGTGGTACTAACGATACCTACTAAAGCTTAGGGGCTTGCAAGACGGAGCGAGTGTGTCCCATGTGATAATGGTGGTACTAACGATACCTCCTCTAGCTTAGGTGCTTGCAAGACGGAATGAGTGGGTCCCGTGTAATATGAGTGGTACTAACGATACCTCCTCTAGCTTAGGTGTTTGCAAGACGGAGCGGGTGTGTACCATATGATAAGTGTTGTACTAACGATACCTCCTCTAGATTAGGTGCTTGCAAGACGGAATGAGTGTGTCCCGTGTAATATGAGTGGTACTAACGATACCTCCTTTAGCCTAGGGGCTTGTAAGACGGATCGAGTGTGTCCCATGTGATAATGGTGGTACTAACGATACCTCCTCCAGCGTAAGAACTTGCAAGACGGAGCGAGAGTGTCCAATGTGATAATGGTGGCACTAACGATACCTCCTCCAGCTTATGGGCCTGCAAGACGGAGAGAGCGTGTCCCATGTGATAATGGTGGTACTAACGATACCTCCTCCAGCTTAGAGGCTTGCAAAACGGAGCGAGTGTGTCCCATGTGATAATGGTGATACTAACGATACCTCCTTAAGCTTAGGAGCTTGCAAGACGGGCGAGTGTGTCCCATGTGATAATGGTGGTACTAACGATACCTCCTTTAGCTTATAGACTTGCAAGACGGAGCGAGTGTGTCCCATGTGATTATAGTGGTACTAACGATACCTCCTCGAGCTTAGGGGCTTGCAAGACGGAGCGAGAGTGTTCCATGTGATAATTGTGGTACTAACGATACCTCCTCTAGCTTAGGTGCTTGCAAGACGGAATGAGTGAGTCCCGTGTAATATGAATGGTACTAACGATACCTCCTCTAGCTTAAGGGCTTGCAAGACGGAGCGAGAGTGTCCCATGTGATAATGGTGGTACTAACGATACCTCCTCTAGCTTAGGTGCTTGCAAGACGGAGCGGGTGTGATCCATATGATAAGTGTTGTTCTAACGATACCTCCTCTAGCTTAGGTGCTTGCAAGACGGAATGAGTGTGTCCCGTGTAATATGAGTGGTACTAACGATACGTCCTCTAGCTAAAGGGCTTGCAAGACGGAGCGAGAGTGTCCCATGTGATAATGGTGGTACTAACGAGACCTCCTCCAGCTTAGGGGCTTGCAAGACGGAGCGAGAGTGTCCCATGTGATAATGGTGGTACTAACGATACCTCCTCTAGCTTAGGTGCTTGGAAGACGGAATGAGTGTGTCCCGTGTAATATGAGTGGTACTAACGATACCTCCTTTAGCTTAGGGGCTTGCAAGACGGAGCGAGTGTGTCTCATGTGATAATGGTGGTACTAAAGATACCTCCTCTAGCTTAGGGGCTTGCAAGACGGAGCGATATCGCCCCATGTGATAATGGTGGTACTAACGATACCTCCTCCAGCTTAGAGGCTTGCAAAACGGAGCGAGTGTGTCCCACGTGATAATGGTGGTACTAACGATACCTCCTTAAGCTTAGGGGCTTGCAAGACGGAGCGAGTGTGTCCCATGTGATAATGGTGGTACTAACGATACCTCCTCGAGCTTAGGGGCTTGCAAGACGGAACGAGAGTGTCCCATGTGATAATGGTGGTACTAACGATACCTCCTCTAACTTAGGTGCTTGCAAGACGGAATGAGTGGGTCCCGTGTAATATGAGTGGTACTAACGATACCTCCTCTAGCTTAGGTGCTTGGAAGACGGAATGAGTGTGTCCCGTGTAATATGAGTGGTACTAACGATACCTCCTTTAGCTTAGGGGCTTGCAAGACGGAGCGAGTGTGTCCCATGTGATAATGGTGGTACTAAAGATACCTCCTCTAGCTTAGGGGCTTGCAAGACGGAGCGAGAGTGTCCCATGTGATAATGGTGGTACTAACGATACCTCCTCTAACTTAGGTGCTTGCAAGACGGAATGAGTGGGTCCCGTGTAATATGAGTGGTACTAACGATACCTCCTCTAGCTTAGGTGCTTGGAAGACGTAATGAGTGTGTCCCGTGTAATATGAGTGGTACTAACGATACCTCCTTTAGCTTAGGGGCTTGCAAGACGGAGCGAGTGTGTCCCATGTGATAATGGTGGTACTAACGATACCTCCTCCAGCTTATGGGCTTGCAAGACGGAGCGGGTGTGTTCCATATGATACGTGTTGTACTAACGATACCTCCTCTAGCTTAGGTGCTTGGAAGACGGAATGAGTGTGTCCCGTGTAATATGAGTGGTACTAACGATACCTCCTTTAGCTTAGGGGCTTGCAAGACGGAGCGAGTGTGTCCCATGTGATAATGGTGGTACTAAAGATACCTCCTCTAGCTTAGGGGCTTGCAAGACGGAGCGATATTGTCCCATGTGATAATGGTGGTACTAACGATACCTCCTCCAGCTTAGGGGCTTGCAAGACGGAGCGAGAGTGGCCAATGTGATAATGGTGGTACTAACGATACCTGCTAAAGCTTAGGGGCTTGCAAGACGGAGCGAGAGTGTCCCATGTGATAATAGTGGTACTAACGATACCTCCTCCAGCTTAGAGGATTGCAAGTCGGAGCGAGTGTGTCCCATGTGATAATGGTAGCTCTAACTAGCGCATCTTCAGCTTAGAGGCTTGCAAGACGCATTTATTGAGTCCTATGTGATTTTGGCGGTACTAACGATCCCCCGTTGAGCTTAGGCACTTGCAAGACAGTGATAGTGTGTCCCATGTGATAATGGTGGTACTAACGATACCTCCTCCAGCTTATGGGCTTGCAAGACGGAGCGAGAGTGTCCCATGTGATAATGGTGGTACTAACGATACCTCCTCCAGCTTATGGGCCTGCAAGACGGAGCGAGTGTGTCCCATGTAATAATGGTGGTACTAACAATACCTCCTCCAGCTTAGGGGCTTGCAAGACGGAGCGAGAGTGTCCCATGTAATAATGGTGGTACTAACAATACCTCCTCCAGCTTAGGGGCTTGCAAGACGGAGCGAGTGTGTCCCATGTGATAATGGTGGTACTAACGATACCTCCTCCAGCTTAGGGGCTTGCAAGACGGAGCGAGTGTGTCCCATGTGATAATGGTGGTACTAACAATACCTCCTCCAGCTTAGGGGCTTGCAAGACGGAGCGAGTGTGTCCCATGTGATAATGGTGGTACTAACAATACCTCCTCCAGCTTAGGGGCTTGCAAGACGGAGCGAGTGTGTCCCATGTAATAATGGTGGTACTAACAATACCTCCTCCAGCTTAGGGGCTTGCAAGACGGAGCGAGTGTGTCCCATGTGATAATGGTGGTACTAACAATACCTCCTCCAGCTTAGGGGCTTGCAAGACGGAGCGAGTGTGTCCCATGTAATAATGGTGGTACTAACAATACCTCCTCCAGCTTAGGGGCTTGCAAGACGGAGCGAGTGTGTCCCATGTGATAATGGTGGTACTAACAATACCTCCTCCAGCTTAGGGGCTTGCAAGACGGAGCGAGTGTGTCCCATGTAATAATGGTGGTACTAACAATACCTCCTCCAGCTTAGGGGCTTGCAAGACGGAGCGAGTGTGTCCCATGTGATAATGGTGGTACTAACAATACCTCCTCCAGCTTAGGGGCTTGCAAGACGGAGCGAGTGTGTCCCATGTGATAATGGTGGTACTAACAATACCTCCTCCAGCTTAGGGGCTTGCAAGACGGAGCGAGTGTGTCCCATGTAATAATGGTGGTACTAACAATACCTCCTCCAGCTTAGGGGCTTGCAAGACGGAGCGAGAGTGTCCCATGTGATAATGGTGGTACTAACAATACCTCCTCCAGCTTAGGGGCTTGCAAGACGGAGCGAGAGTGTCCCATGTGATAATGGTGGTACTAACAATACCTCCTCCAGCTTAGGGGCTTGCAAGACGGAGCGAGTGTGTCCCATGTAATAATGGTGGTACTAACAATACCTCCTCCAGCTTAGGGGCTTGCAAGACGGAGCGAGTGTGTCCCATGTAATAATGGTGGTACTAACAATACCTCCTCCAGCTTAGGGGCTTGCAAGACGGAGCGAGTGTGTCCCATGTAATAATGGTGGTACTAACAATACCTCCTCCAGCTTAGGGGCTTGCAAGACGGAGCGAGTGTGTCCCATGTGATAATGGTGGTACTAACAATACCTCCTCCAGCTTAGGGGCTTGCAAGACGGAGCGAGTGTGTCCCATGTAATAATGGTGGTACTAACAATACCTCCTCCAGCTTAGGGGCTTGCAAGACGGAGCGAGTGTGTCCCATGTGATAATGGTGGTACTAACAATACCTCCTCCAGCTTAGGGGCTTGCAAGACGGAGCGAGTGTGTCCCATGTAATAATGGTGGTACTAACAATACCTCCTCCAGCTTAGGGGCTTGCAAGACGGAGCGAGTGTGTCCCATGTGATAATGGTGGTACTAACAATACCTCCTCCAGCTTAGGGGCTTGCAAGACGGAGCGAGTGTGTCCCATGTGATAATGGTGGTACTAACAATACCTCCTCCAGCTTAGGGGCTTGCAAGACGGAGCGAGTGTGTCCCATGTAATAATGGTGGTACTAACAATACCTCCTCCAGCTTAGGGGCTTGCAAGACGGAGCGAGTGTGTCCCATGTGATAATGGTGGTACTAACAATACCTCCTCCAGCTTAGGGGCTTGCAAGACGGAGCGAGTGTGTCCCATGTAATAATGGTGGTACTAACAATACCTCCTCCAGCTTAGGGGCTTGCAAGACGGAGCGAGTGTGTCCCATGTGATAATGGTGGTACTAACAATACCTCCTCCAGCTTAGGGGCTTGCAAGACGGAGCGAGTGTGTCCCATGTAATAATGGTGGTACTAACAATACCTCCTCCAGCTTAGGGGCTTGCAAGACGGAGCGAGTGTGTCCCATGTGATAATGGTGGTACTAACAATACCTCCTCCAGCTTAGGGGCTTGCAAGACGGAGCGAGTGTGTCCCATGTGATAATGGTGGTACTAACAATACCTCCTCCAGCTTAGGGGCTTGCAAGACGGAGCGAGTGTGTCCCATGTGATAATGGTGGTACTAACAATACCTCCTCCAGCTTAGGGGCTTGCAAGACGGAGCGAGTGTGTCCCATGTGATAATGGTGGTACTAACAATACCTCCTCCAGCTTAGGGGCTTGCAAGACGGAGCGAGTGTGTCCCATGTAATAATGGTGGTACTAACAATACCTCCTCCAGCTTAGGGGCTTGCAAGACGGAGCGAGTGTGTCCCATGTAATAATGGTGGTACTAACAATACCTCCTCCAGCTTAGGGGCTTGCAAGACGGAGCGAGTGTGTCCCATGTGATAATGGTGGTACTAACAATACCTCCTCCAGCTTAGGGGCTTGCAAGACGGAGCGAGTGTGTCCCATGTGATAATGGTGGTACTAACAATACCTCCTCCAGCTTAGGGGCTTGCAAGACGGAGCGAGTGTGTCCCATGTGATAATGGTGGTACTAACAATACCTCCTCCAGCTTAGGGGCTTGCAAGACGGAGCGAGTGTGTCCCATGTGATAATGGTGGTACTAACAATACCTCCTCCAGCTTAGGGGCTTGCAAGACGGAGCGAGTGTGTCCCATGTAATAATGGTGGTACTAACAATACCTCCTCCAGCTTAGGGGCTTGCAAGACGGAGCGAGTGTGTCCCATGTGATAATGGTGGTACTAACAATACCTCCTCCAGCTTAGGGGCTTGCAAGACGGAGCGAGTGTGTCCCATGTGATAATGGTGGTACTAACAATACCTCCTCCAGCTTAGGGGCTTGCAAGACGGAGCGAGTGTGTCCCATGTGATAATGGTGGTACTAACAATACCTCCTCCAGCTTAGGGGCTTGCAAGACGGAGCGAGTGTGTCCCATGTGATAATGGTGGTACTAACAATACCTCCTCCAGCTTAGGGGCTTGCAAGACGGAGCGAGTGTGTCCCATGTAATAATGGTGGTACTAACAATACCTCCTCCAGCTTATGGGCTAGCAAGACGGAGCGAGAGTGTCCCATGTGATAATGGTGGTACTAAAGATACCTCCTCTAGCTTGGGGGCTTGCAAGACGGAGCGATGTTGTCCCATGTGATAATGGTGGTACTAACGATACCTCCTCCAGCTTAGGGGCTTACAAGACGGAGCGAGAGTGGCCAATGTGATAATGGTGGTACTAACGATACCTACTAAAGCTTAGGGGCTTGCAAGACGGAGCGAGTGTGTCCCATCTGATAATGGTGGTACTAACGATACCTCCTCTAGCTTAGGTGCTTGCAAGACGGAATGAGTGGGTCCCGTGTAATATCAGTGGTACTAACGATACCTCCTCTAGCTTAGGTGTTTGCAAGACGGAGCGGGTGTGTACCATGTGATAATGGTGGTACTAACGATACCTCCTCTAGATTAGGTGCTTGCAAGACGGAATGAGTGTGTCCCGTGTAATATGAGTGGTACTAACGATACCTCCATTAGCCTAGGGGCTTGCAAGACGGATCGAGTGTGTCCCATGTGATAATGGTGGTACTAACGATACCTCCTCCAGCGTAAGAACTTGCAAGACGGAGCGAGAGTGTCCAATGTGATAATGGTGGCACTAGCGATACCTCCTCCAGCTTATGGGCCTGCAAGACGGAGAGAGCGTGTCCCATGTGATAATGGTGGTACTAACGATACCTCCTCCAGCTTAGAGGCTTGCAAAACGGAGCGAGTGTGTCCCATGTGATAATGGTGATACTAACGATTCCTCCTTAAGCTTAGGGGCTTGCAAGACGGGCGAGTGTGTCCCATGTGATAATGGTGGTACTAACGATACCTCCTTTAGCTTATAGACTTGCAAGACGGAGCGAGTGTGTCCCATGTGATTATAGTGGTACTAACGATACCTCCTCGAGCTTAGGGGCTTGCAAGACGGAGCGAGAGTGTCCCATGTGATAATTGTGGTACTAACGATACCTCCTCTAGCTTAGGTGCTTGCAAGACGGAATGAGTGAGTCCCGTGTAATATGAATGGTACTAACGATACCTCCTCTAGCTTAAGGGCTTGCAAGACGGAGCGAGAGTGTCCCATGTGATAATGGTGGTACTAACGATACCTCCTCTAGCTTAGAGGCTTGCAAGCCGCATTTATTGTGTCCTATGTGATTTTGGCGGTACTAACGATCCCCCGTTGAGCTTATTCACTTGCAAGACAGTGATAGTGTGTCCCATGTGATAATGGTGGTACTAACGATACCTCCTCGAGCTTAGGGGCTTGCAAGACGGAGCGAGAGTGTCCCATGTGATAATGGTGGTACTAACGATACCTCCTCTAACTTAGGTGCTTGCAAGACGGAATGAGTGGGTCCCGTGTAATATGAGTGGTACTAACGATACCTCCTCTAGCTTAGGTGCTTGGAAGACGGAATGAGTGTGTCCCGTGTAATATGAGTGGTACTAACGATACCTCCTTTAGCTTAGGGGCTTGCAAGACGGAGCGAGTGTGTCCCATGTGATAATGGTGGTACTAAAGATACCTCCTCTAGCTTAGGGGCTTGCAAGACGGAGCGATATTGTCCCATGTGATAATGGTGGTACTAACGATACCTCCTCCAGCTTAGGGGCTTGCAAGACGGAGCGAGAGTGTTCCATGTGATAATTGTGGTACTAACGATACCTCCTCTAACTTAGGTGCTTGCAAGACGGAATGAGTGGGTCCCGTGTAATATGAGTGGTACTAACGATACCTCCTCTAGCTTAGGTGCTTGGAAGACGTAATGAGTGTGTCCCGTGTAATATGAGTGGTACTAACGATACCTCCTTTAGCTTAGGGGCTTGCAAGACGGAGCGAGTGTGTCCCATGTGATAATGGTGGTACTAACGATACCTCCTCCAGCTTATGGGCTTGCAAGACGGAGCGGGTGTGTTCCATATGATACGTGTTGTACTAACGATACCTCCTCTAGCTTAGGTGCTTGGAAGACGGAATGAGTGTGTCCCGTGTAATATGAGTGGTACTAACGATACCTCCTTTAGCTTAGGGGCTTGCAAGACGGAGCGAGTGTGTCCCATGTGATAATGGTGGTACTAAAGATACCTCCTCTAGCTTAGGGGCTTGCAAGACGGAGCGATATTGTCCCATGTGATAATGGTGGTACTAACGATACCTCCTCCAGCTTAGGGGCTTGCAAGACGGAGCGAGAGTGGCCAATGTGATAATGGTGGTACTAACGATACCTGCTAAAGCTTAGGGGCTTGCAAGACGGAGCGAGAGTGTCCCATGTGATAATAGTGGTACTAACGATACCTCCTCCAGCTTAGAGGATTGCAAGTCGGAGCGAGTGTGTCCCATGTGATAATGGTAGCTCTAACTAGCGCATCTTCAGCTTAGAGGCTTGCAAGACGCATTTATTGAGTCCTATGTGATTTTGGCGGTACTAACGATCCCCCGTTGAGCTTAGGCACTTGCAAGACAGTGATAGTGTGTCCCATGTGATAATGGTGGTACTAACGATACCTCCTCCAGCTTATGGGCTTGCAAGACGGAGCGAGAGTGTCCCATGTGATAATGGTGGTACTAACGATACCTCCTCCAGCTTATGGGCCTGCAAGACGGAGCGAGTGTGTCCCATGTAATAATGGTGGTACTAACAATACCTCCTCCAGCTTAGGGGCTTGCAAGACGGAGCGAGAGTGTCCCATGTAATAATGGTGGTACTAACAATACCTCCTCCAGCTTAGGGGCTTGCAAGACGGAGCGAGTGTGTCCCATGTGATAATGGTGGTACTAACGATACCTCCTCCAGCTTAGGGGCTTGCAAGACGGAGCGAGTGTGTCCCATGTGATAATGGTGGTACTAACAATACCTCCTCCAGCTTAGGGGCTTGCAAGACGGAGCGAGTGTGTCCCATGTGATAATGGTGGTACTAACAATACCTCCTCCAGCTTAGGGGCTTGCAAGACGGAGCGAGTGTGTCCCATGTAATAATGGTGGTACTAACAATACCTCCTCCAGCTTAGGGGCTTGCAAGACGGAGCGAGTGTGTCCCATGTGATAATGGTGGTACTAACAATACCTCCTCCAGCTTAGGGGCTTGCAAGACGGAGCGAGTGTGTCCCATGTAATAATGGTGGTACTAACAATACCTCCTCCAGCTTAGGGGCTTGCAAGACGGAGCGAGTGTGTCCCATGTGATAATGGTGGTACTAACAATACCTCCTCCAGCTTAGGGGCTTGCAAGACGGAGCGAGTGTGTCCCATGTAATAATGGTGGTACTAACAATACCTCCTCCAGCTTAGGGGCTTGCAAGACGGAGCGAGTGTGTCCCATGTGATAATGGTGGTACTAACAATACCTCCTCCAGCTTAGGGGCTTGCAAGACGGAGCGAGTGTGTCCCATGTGATAATGGTGGTACTAACAATACCTCCTCCAGCTTAGGGGCTTGCAAGACGGAGCGAGTGTGTCCCATGTGATAATGGTGGTACTAACAATACCTCCTCCAGCTTAGGGGCTTGCAAGACGGAGCGAGTGTGTCCCATGTAATAATGGTGGTACTAACAATACCTCCTCCAGCTTAGGGGCTTGCAAGACGGAGCGAGTGTGTCCCATGTGATAATGGTGGTACTAACAATACCTCCTCCAGCTTAGGGGCTTGCAAGACGGAGCGAGTGTGTCCCATGTGATAATGGTGGTACTAACAATACCTCCTCCAGCTTAGGGGCTTGCAAGACGGAGCGAGTGTGTCCCATGTGATAATGGTGGTACTAACAATACCTCCTCCAGCTTAGGGGCTTGCAAGACGGTGCGAGTGTGTCCCATGTGATAATGGTGGTACTAACAATACCTCCTCCAGCTTAGGGGCTTGCAAGACGGAGCGAGTGTGTCCCATGTAATAATGGTGGTACTAACAATACCTCCTCCAGCTTAGGGGCTTGCAAGACGGAGCGAGTGTGTCCCATGTGATAATGGTGGTACTAACAATACCTCCTCCAGCTTAGGGGCTTGCAAGACGGAGCGAGTGTGTCCCATGTGATAATGGTGGTACTAACAATACCTCCTCCAGCTTAGGGGCTTGCAAGACGGAGCGAGTGTGTCCCATGTGATAATGGTGGTACTAACAATACCTCCTCCAGCTTAGGGGCTTGCAAGACGGAGCGAGTGTGTCCCATGTAATAATGGTGGTACTAACAATACCTCCTCCAGCTTAGGGGCTTGCAAGACGGAGCGAGTGTGTCCCATGTGATAATGGTGGTACTAACAATACCTCCTCCAGCTTAGGGGCTTGCAAGACGGAGCGAGTGTGTCCCATGTGATAATGGTGGTACTAACAATACCTCCTCCAGCTTAGGGGCTTGCAAGACGGAGCGAGTGTGTCCCATGTGATAATGGTGGTACTAACAATACCTCCTCCAGCTTAGGGGCTTGCAAGACGGAGCGAGTGTGTCCCATGTAATAATGGTGGTACTAACAATACCTCCTCCAGCTTAGGGGCTTGCAAGACGGAGCGAGTGTGTCCCATGTGATAATGGTGGTACTAACAATACCTCCTCCAGCTTAGGGGCTTGCAAGACGGAGCGAGTGTGTCCCATGTGATAATGGTGGTACTAACAATACCTCCTCCAGCTTAGGGGCTTGCAAGACGGAGCGAGTGTGTCCCATGTAATAATGGTGGTACTAACAATACCTCCTCCAGCTTAGGGGCTTGCAAGACGGAGCGAGTGTGTCCCATGTGATAATGGTGGTACTAACAATACCTCCTCCAGCTTAGGGGCTTGCAAGACGGAGCGAGTGTGTCCCATGTGATAATGGTGGTACTAACAATACCTCCTCCAGCTTAGGGGCTTGCAAGACGGAGCGAGTGTGTCCCATGTGATAATGGTGGTACTAACAATACCTCCTCCAGCTTAGGGGCTTGCAAGACGGAGCGAGTGTGTCCCATGTAATAATGGTGGTACTAACAATACCTCCTCCAGCTTAGGGGCTTGCAAGACGGAGCGAGTGTGTCCCATGTGATAATGGTGGTACTAACAATACCTCCTCCAGCTTAGGGGCTTGCAAGACGGAGCGAGTGTGTCCCATGTGATAATGGTGGTACTAACAATACCTCCTCCAGCTTAGGGGCTTGCAAGACGGAGCGAGTGTGTCCCATGTGATAATGGTGGTACTAACAATACCTCCTCCAGCTTAGGGGCTTGCAAGACGGAGCGAGTGTGTCCCATGTGATAATGGTGGTACTAACAATACCTCCTCCAGCTTAGGGGCTTGCAAGACGGAGCGAGTGTGTCCCATGTAATAATGGTGGTACTAACAATACCTCCTCCAGCTTAGGGGCTTGCAAGACGGAGCGAGTGTGTCCCATGTGATAATGGTGGTACTAACGATACCTCCTCCAGCTTAGGGGCTTGCAAGACGGAGCGAGTTTGTCCCATGTAATAATGGTGGTACTAACAATACCTCCTCCAGCTTATGGGCTAGCAAGACGGAGCGAGAGTGTCCCATGTGATAATGGTGGTACTAAAGATACCTCCTCTAGCTTGGGGGCTTGCAAGACGGAGCGATGTTGTCCCATGTGATAATGGTGGTACTAACGATACCTCCTCCAGCTTAGGGGCTTACAAGACGGAGCGAGAGTGGCCAATGTGATAATGGTGGTACTAACGATACCTACTAAAGCTTAGGGGCTTGCAAGACGGAGCGAGTGTGTCCCATCTGATAATGGTGGTACTAACGATACCTCCTCTAGCTTAGGTGCTTGCAAGACGGAATGAGTGGGTCCCGTGTAATATCAGTGGTACTAACGATACCTCCTCTAGCTTAGGTGTTTGCAAGACGGAGCGGGTGTGTACCATGTGATAATGGTGGTACTAACGATACCTCCTCTAGATTAGGTGCTTGCAAGACGGAATGAGTGTGTCCCGTGTAATATGAGTGGTACTAACGATACCTCCATTAGCCTAGGGGCTTGCAAGACGGAGCGAGTGTGTCCCATGTAATAATGGTGGTACTAACAATACCTCCTCCAGCTTAGGGGCTTGCAAGACGGAGCGAGTGTGTCCCATGTGATAATGGTGGTACTAACAATACCTCCTCCAGCTTAGGGGCTTGCAAGACGGAGCGAGTGTGTCCCATGTGATAATGGTGGTACTAACAATACCTCCTCCAGCTTAGGGGCTTGCAAGACGGAGCGAGTGTGTCCCATGTGATAATGGTGGTACTAACAATACCTCCTCCAGCTTAGGGGCTTGCAAGACGGAGCGAGTGTGTCCCATGTGATAATGGTGGTACTAACAATACCTCCTCCAGCTTAGGGGCTTGCAAGACGGAGCGAGTGTGTCCCATGTAATAATGGTGGTACTAACAATACCTCCTCCAGCTTAGGGGCTTGAAAGACGGAGCGAGTGTGTCCCATGTGATAATGGTGGTACTAACAATACCTCCTCCAGCTTAGGGGCTTGCAAGACGGAGCGAGTGTGTCCCATGTGATAATGGTGGTACTAACAATACCTCCTCCAGCTTAGGGGCTTGCAAGACGGAGCGAGTGTGTCCCATGTGATAATGGTGGTACTAACAATACCTCCTCCAGCTTAGGGGCTTGCAAGACGGAGCGAGTGTGTCCCATGTAATAATGGTGGTACTAACAATACCTCCTCCAGCTTAGGGGCTTGCAAGACGGAGCGAGTGTGTCCCATGTGATAATGGTGGTACTAACAATACCTCCTCCAGCTTAGGGGCTTGCAAGACGGAGCGAGTGTGTCCCATGTGATAATGGTGGTACTAACAATACCTCCTCCAGCTTAGGGGCTTGCAAGACGGAGCGAGTGTGTCCCATGTGATAATGGTGGTACTAACAATACCTCCTCCAGCTTAGGGGCTTGCAAGACGGAGCGAGTGTGTCCCATGTAATAATGGTGGTACTAACAATACCTCCTCCAGCTTAGGGGCTTGCAAGACGGAGCGAGTGTGTCCCATGTGATAATGGTGGTACTAACAATACCTCCTCCAGCTTAGGGGCTTGCAAGACGGAGCGAGTGTGTCCCATGTGATAATGGTGGTACTAACAATACCTCCTCCAGCTTAGGGGCTTGCAAGACGGAGCGAGTGTGTCCCATGTAATAATGGTGGTACTAACAATACCTCCTCCAGCTTAGGGGCTTGCAAGACGGAGCGAGTGTGTCCCATGTGATAATGGTGGTACTAACAATACCTCCTCCAGCTTAGGGGCTTGCAAGACGGAGCGAGTGTGTCCCATGTGATAATGGTGGTACTAACAATACCTCCTCCAGCTTAGGGGCTTGCAAGACGGAGCGAGTGTGTCCCATGTGATAATGGTGGTACTAACAATACCTCCTCCAGCTTAGGGGCTTGCAAGACGGAGCGAGTGTGTCCCATGTAATAATGGTGGTACTAACAATACCTCCTCCAGCTTAGGGGCTTGCAAGACGGAGCGAGTGTGTCCCATGTGATAATGGTGGTACTAACAATACCTCCTCCAGCTTAGGGGCTTGCAAGACGGAGCGAGTGTGTCCCATGTGATAATGGTGGTACTAACAATACCTCCTCCAGCTTAGGGGCTTGCAAGACGGAGCGAGTGTGTCCCATGTGATAATGGTGGTACTAACAATACCTCCTCCAGCTTAGGGGCTTGCAAGACGGAGCGAGTGTGTCCCATGTGATAATGGTGGTACTAACAATACCTCCTCCAGCTTAGGGGCTTGCAAGACGGAGCGAGTGTGTCCCATGTAATAATGGTGGTACTAACAATACCTCCTCCAGCTTAGGGGCTTGCAAGACGGAGCGAGTGTGTCCCATGTGATAATGGTGGTACTAACGATACCTCCTCCAGCTTAGGGGCTTGCAAGACGGAGCGAGTTTGTCCCATGTAATAATGGTGGTACTAACAATACCTCCTCCAGCTTATGGGCTAGCAAGACGGAGCGAGAGTGTCCCATGTGATAATGGTGGTACTAAAGACACCTCCTCTAGCTTGGGGGCTTGCAAGACGGAGCGATGTTGTCCCATGTGATAATGGTGGTACTAACGATACCTCCTCCAGCTTAGGGGCTTACAAGACGGAGCGAGAGTGGCCAATGTGATAATGGTGGTACTAACGATACCTACTAAAGCTTAGGGGCTTGCAAGACGGAGCGAGTGTGTCCCATCTGATAATGGTGGTACTAACGATACCTCCTCTAGCTTAGGTGCTTGCAAGACGGAATGAGTGGGTCCCGTGTAATATCAGTGGTACTAACGATACCTCCTCTAGCTTAGGTGTTTGCAAGACGGAGCGGGTGTGTACCATGTGATAATGGTGGTACTAACGATACCTCCTCTAGATTAGGTGCTTGCAAGACGGAATGAGTGTGTCCCGTGTAATATGAGTGGTACTAACGATACCTCCATTAGCCTAGGGGCTTGCAAGACGGATCGAGTGTGTCCCATGTGATAATGGTGGTACTAACGATACCTCCTCCAGCGTAAGAACTTGCAAGACGGAGCGAGAGTGTCCAATGTGATAATGGTGGCACTAGCGATACCTCCTCCAGCTTATGGGCCTGCAAGACGGAGAGAGCGTGTCCCATGTGATAATGGTGGTACTAACGATACCTCCTCCAGCTTAGAGGCTTGCAAAACGGAGCGAGTGTGTCCCATGTGATAATGGTGATACTAACGATTCCTCCTTAAGCTTAGGGGCTTGCAAGACGGGCGAGTGTGTCCCATGTGATAATGGTGGTACTAACGATACCTCCTTTAGCTTATAGACTTGCAAGACGGAGCGAGTGTGTCCCATGTGATTATAGTGGTACTAACGATACCTCCTCGAGCTTAGGGGCTTGCAAGACGGAGCGAGAGTGTCCCATGTGATAATTGTGGTACTAACGATACCTCCTCTAGCTTAGGTGCTTGCAAGACGGAATGAGTGAGTCCCGTGTAATATGAATGGTACTAACGATACCTCCTCTAGCTTAAGGGCTTGCAAGACGGAGCGAGAGTGTCCCATGTGATAATGGTGGTACTAACGATACCTCCTCTAGCTTAGAGGCTTGCAAGCCGCATTTATTGTGTCCTATGTGATTTTGGCGGTACTAACGATCCCCCGTTGAGCTTATTCACTTGCAAGACAGTGATAGTGTGTCCCATGTGATAATGGTGGTACTAACGATACCTCCTCGAGCTTAGGGGCTTGCAAGACGGAGCGAGAGTGTCCCATGTGATAATGGTGGTACTAACGATACCTCCTCTAACTTAGGTGCTTGCAAGACGGAATGAGTGGGTCCCGTGTAATATGAGTGGTACTAACGATACCTCCTCTAGCTTAGGTGCTTGGAAGACGGAATGAGTGTGTCCCGTGTAATATGAGTGGTACTAACGATACCTCCTTTAGCTTAGGGGCTTGCAAGACGGAGCGAGTGTGTCCCATGTGATAATGGTGGTACTAAAGATACCTCCTCTAGCTTAGGGGCTTGCAAGACGGAGCGATATTGTCCCATGTGATAATGGTGGTACTAACGATACCTCCTCCAGCTTAGGGGCTTGCAAGACGGAGCGAGAGTGGCCAATGTGATAATGGTGGTACTAACGATACCTGCTAAAGCTTAGGGGCTTGCAAGACGGAGCGAGAGTGTCCCATGTGATAATAGTGGTACTAACGATACCTCCTCCAGCTTAGAGGATTGCAAGTCGGAGCGAGTGTGTCCCATGTGATAATGGTAGCTCTAACTAGCGCATCTTCAGCTTAGAGGCTTGCAAGACGCATTTATTGAGTCCTATGTGATTTTGGCGGTACTAACGATCCCCCGTTGAGCTTAGGCACTTGCAAGACAGTGATAGTGTGTCCCATGTGATAATGGTGGTACTAACGATACCTCCTCCAGCTTATGGGCTTGCAAGACGGAGCGAGAGTGTCCCATGTGATAATGGTGGTACTAACGATACCTCCTCCAGCTTATGGGCCTGCAAGACGGAGCGAGTGTGTCCCATGTAATAATGGTGGTACTAACAATACCTCCTCCAGCTTAGGGGCTTGCAAGACGGAGCGAGAGTGTCCCATGTAATAATGGTGGTACTAACAATACCTCCTCCAGCTTAGGGGCTTGCAAGACGGAGCGAGTGTGTCCCATGTGATAATGGTGGTACTAACGATACCTCCTCCAGCTTAGGGGCTTGCAAGACGGAGCGAGTGTGTCCCATGTGATAATGGTGGTACTAACAATACCTCCTCCAGCTTAGGGGCTTGCAAGACGGAGCGAGTGTGTCCCATGTGATAATGGTGGTACTAACAATACCTCCTCCAGCTTAGGGGCTTGCAAGACGGAGCGAGTGTGTCCCATGTAATAATGGTGGTACTAACAATACCTCCTCCAGCTTAGGGGCTTGCAAGACGGAGCGAGTGTGTCCCATGTGATAATGGTGGTACTAACAATACCTCCTCCAGCTTAGGGGCTTGCAAGACGGAGCGAGTGTGTCCCATGTAATAATGGTGGTACTAACAATACCTCCTCCAGCTTAGGGGCTTGCAAGACGGAGCGAGTGTGTCCCATGTGATAATGGTGGTACTAACAATACCTCCTCCAGCTTAGGGGCTTGCAAGACGGAGCGAGTGTGTCCCATGTAATAATGGTGGTACTAACAATACCTCCTCCAGCTTAGGGGCTTGCAAGACGGAGCGAGTGTGTCCCATGTGATAATGGTGGTACTAACAATACCTCCTCCAGCTTAGGGGCTTGCAAGACGGAGCGAGTGTGTCCCATGTGATAATGGTGGTACTAACAATACCTCCTCCAGCTTAGGGGCTTGCAAGACGGAGCGAGTGTGTCCCATGTGATAATGGTGGTACTAACAATACCTCCTCCAGCTTAGGGGCTTGCAAGACGGAGCGAGTGTGTCCCATGTAATAATGGTGGTACTAACAATACCTCCTCCAGCTTAGGGGCTTGCAAGACGGAGCGAGTGTGTCCCATGTGATAATGGTGGTACTAACAATACCTCCTCCAGCTTAGGGGCTTGCAAGACGGAGCGAGTGTGTCCCATGTGATAATGGTGGTACTAACAATACCTCCTCCAGCTTAGGGGCTTGCAAGACGGAGCGAGTGTGTCCCATGTGATAATGGTGGTACTAACAATACCTCCTCCAGCTTAGGGGCTTGCAAGACGGAGCGAGTGTGTCCCATGTAATAATGGTGGTACTAACAATACCTCCTCCAGCTTAGGGGCTTGCAAGACGGAGCGAGTGTGTCCCATGTGATAATGGTGGTACTAACGATACCTCCTCCAGCTTAGGGGCTTGCAAGACGGAGCGAGTTTGTCCCATGTAATAATGGTGGTACTAACAATACCTCCTCCAGCTTATGGGCTAGCAAGACGGAGCGAGAGTGTCCCATGTGATAATGGTGGTACTAAAGATACCTCCTCTAGCTTGGGGGCTTGCAAGACGGAGCGATGTTGTCCCATGTGATAATGGTGGTACTAACGATACCTCCTCCAGCTTAGGGGCTTACAAGACGGAGCGAGAGTGGCCAATGTGATAATGGTGGTACTAACGATACCTACTAAAGCTTAGGGGCTTGCAAGACGGAGCGAGTGTGTCCCATCTGATAATGGTGGTACTAACGATACCTCCTCTAGCTTAGGTGCTTGCAAGACGGAATGAGTGGGTCCCGTGTAATATCAGTGGTACTAACGATACCTCCTCTAGCTTAGGTGTTTGCAAGACGGAGCGGGTGTGTACCATGTGATAATGGTGGTACTAACGATACCTCCTCTAGATTAGGTGCTTGCAAGACGGAATGAGTGTGTCCCGTGTAATATGAGTGGTACTAACGATACCTCCATTAGCCTAGGGGCTTGCAAGACGGATCGAGTGTGTCCCATGTGATAATGGTGGTACTAACGATACCTCCTCCAGCGTAAGAACTTGCAAGACGGAGCGAGAGTGTCCAATGTGATAATGGTGGCACTAGCGATACCTCCTCCAGCTTATGGGCCTGCAAGACGGAGAGAGCGTGTCCCATGTGATAATGGTGGTACTAACGATACCTCCTCCAGCTTAGAGGCTTGCAAAACGGAGCGAGTGTGTCCCATGTGATAATGGTGATACTAACGATTCCTCCTTAAGCTTAGGGGCTTGCAAGACGGGCGAGTGTGTCCCATGTGATAATGGTGGTACTAACGATACCTCCTTTAGCTTATAGACTTGCAAGACGGAGCGAGTGTGTCCCATGTGATTATAGTGGTACTAACGATACCTCCTCGAGCTTAGGGGCTTGCAAGACGGAGCGAGAGTGTCCCATGTGATAATTGTGGTACTAACGATACCTCCTCTAGCTTAGGTGCTTGCAAGACGGAATGAGTGAGTCCCGTGTAATATGAATGGTACTAACGATACCTCCTCTAGCTTAAGGGCTTGCAAGACGGAGCGAGAGTGTCCCATGTGATAATGGTGGTACTAACGATACCTCCTCTAGCTTAGAGGCTTGCAAGCCGCATTTATTGTGTCCTATGTGATTTTGGCGGTACTAACGATCCCCCGTTGAGCTTATTCACTTGCAAGACAGTGATAGTGTGTCCCATGTGATAATGGTGGTACTAACGATACCTCCTCGAACTTAGGGGCTTGCAAGACGGAGCGAGAGTGTCCCATGTGATAATGGTGGTACTAACGATACCTCCTCTAACTTAGGTGCTTGCAAGACGGAATGAGTGGGTCCCGTGTAATATGAGTGGTACTAACGATACCTCCTCTAGCTTAGGTGCTTGGAAGACGGAATGAGTGTGTCCCGTGTAATATGAGTGGTACTAACGATACCTCCTTTAGCTTAGGGGCTTGCAAGACGGAGCGAGTGTGTCCCATGTGATAATGGTGGTACTAAAGATACCTCCTCTAGCTTAGGGGCTTGCAAGACGGAGCGATATTGTCCCATGTGATAATGGTGGTACTAACGATACCTCCTCCAGCTTAGGGGCTTGCAAGACGGAGCGAGTGTGTCCCATGTGATAAGTGTGGTACTAACGAACCCTCCTCCAGCTTATGGGCTTGCAAGACGGAGCGATATTGTCCCATGTGATAATGGTGGTACTAACGATACCTCCTCCAGCTTAGGGGCTTGCAAGACGGAGCGAGTGTGTCCCATGTGATAATGGTGGTACTAACGATACCTCCTCCAGCTTATGGGCTTGCAAGACGGAGCGATATTGTCCCATGTGATAATGGTGGTACTAACGATACCTCCTCCAGCTTAGGGGCTTGCAAGACGGAGCGAGTGTGTCCCATGTGATAAGTGTGGTACTAAAGATACCTCCTCTAGCTTAGGGGCTTGCAAGACGGAGCGATATTGTCCCATGTGATAATGGTGGTACTAACGATACCTCCTCCAGCTTAGGTGCTTGGAAGACGGAATGAGTGTGTCCCGTGTAATATGAGTGGTACTAACGATACCTCCTCCAGCTTAGGGGCTTGCAAGACGGAGCGAGTGTGTCCCATGTGATAAGTGTGGTACTAAAGATACCTCCTCTAGCTTAGGGGCTTGCAAGACGGAGCGATATTGTCCCATGTGATAATGGTGGTACTAACGATACCTCCTCCAGCTTAGGTGCTTGGAAGACGGAATGAGTGTGTCCCGTGTAATATGAGTGGTACTAACGATACCTCCTTTAGCTTAGGGGCTTGCAAGACGGAGCGAGTGTGTCCCATGTGATAATGGTGGTACTAAAGATACCTCCTCTAGCTTAGGGGCTTGCAAGACGGAGCGATATTGTCCCATGTGATAATGGTGGTACTAAAGATACCTCCTCTAGCTTAGGGGCTTGCAAGACGGAGCGATATTGTCCCATGTGATAATGGTGGTACTAAAGATACCTCCTCTAGCTTAGGGGCTTGCAAGACGGAGCGAGAGTGGCCAATGTGATAAAGGTGGTACTAACGATACCTGCTAAAGCTTAGGGGCTTGCAAGACGGAGCGAGAGTGTCCCATGTGATAATAGTGGTACTAACGATACCTCCTCCAGCTTAGAGGATTGCAAGTCGGAGCGAGTGTGTCCCATGTGATAATGGTAGCTCTAACTAGCGCATCTTCAGCTTAGAGGCTTGCAAGCCGCATTTATTGTGTCCTATGTGATTTTGGCGGTACTAACGATCCCCCGTTGAGCTTATTCACTTGCAAGACAGTG
This sequence comes from Prosapia bicincta, assembly GCA_036971475.1. Classification (NCBI taxonomy): domain Eukaryota; kingdom Metazoa; phylum Arthropoda; class Insecta; order Hemiptera; family Cercopidae; genus Prosapia; species Prosapia bicincta. The sequence continues at coordinate 316,292 of JBAIZL010000013.1, forward strand.
ATAGTGTGTCCCATGTGATAATGGTGGTACTAACGATACCTCCTCCAGCTTATGGGCTTGCAAGACGGAGCGAGAGTGTCCCATGTGATAATGGTGGTACTAACGATACCTCCTCCAGCTTATGGGCATGCAAGACGGAGCGAGTTTGTCCCATGTGATAATGGTGGTACTAACGATACCTCCTTTAGCTTATGGGCTTGCAAGACGGAGCGAGTGTGTCCCATGTGATAATGGTGGTACTAACGATACCTCCACTAGCTGAGGGGCTTGCGAGACGGAGCGAGTGCGTCCCATTTAATAATGGTGGTACTAACGAACCCTCCTCCAGCTTAGGGGCTTGCGAGACGGGGCGAGTGTGTCCCATGTGATAATGGTAATACTAACGAGCCCACCTCCAGCTTAGGGGCTTGCAAGATGGAGCGAGTGTGTTCCATGTTATAAAGGTGGTACTAACGAGCCCTCCTCTAGCTTATGGGCTTGCAAGACGAAGCGAGTGTGTCCAATGTGATAATGGTGGTACTAACGAGCCCTCCTCTAACTTATAGGCTCGCAAGACGGAGCGAGTGTATTCCATGTGATAATGGTCGTACTAACGAGCCCGCCTCAATCTTATGGGCTTGCAAGACGGAGCGGGTGTGTTCCATGTGATAAGTGTGGTACTAACGAACCCTCCTCCAGCTTATGTGCTTGCAAGACGGAGCGAGTGTGTCCCATGTGATAAAGGTGGTACTAACGAGCCCTCCTCCAGCTTAGGGGCTTGCAAGACAGAGCGAGTTTGACCAATGTGATAATGGTGGTACTAACGAGCCCTCCTCCAGCTTAGGGGCTTGCAAGACGGAGCGAGTGTGTTCCATGTGATAAGTGTGGTACTAACGAACCCTCCTCCAGCTTATGGGCTTGCAAGACGGAGCGAGTGTGTCCCATGTGATAATGGTGGTACTAACGAGCCCCGATCCAGCTTAGGGGCTTGCAAGACGGAGCGAGTGTGTTCCATGTAATAATGGTGGTACTAACGAGCCCTCCTCCAGCTTAGGGGCTTGCAAGACGGAGCGAGTGTGTCCCATGTGATAATGGTGGTACTAACGAGCCCTCCTCCAGCTTATGGGCTTGCAAGACGGAGCGAGTGTGTCCAATATGATAATGGTGGTACTAACGAGCCCTCCACGAGCTTAGGGGCTTGCGAGACGGAGCGAGTGTGTCCCATGTGATATTGGTAATACTAACGAGCCCTCCTCCAGCCAATGGGCTTGCAAGACGTAGCGGGTGTGTCCCATATGATAATGGTGGTACTAACGAGCCCTCCTCCAGCTTAGGGGCTTGCAAGACGGAGCGAGTGTGTCCATTGTGATAATGGTGGTACTAACGAGCCCTCCTCTTGCTTAGGGGCTTGCGAAACGGAGCGAGTGTGTCCGATGTGATAATGGTAGTACTAACGAGCCCTCCTCTAGCTTAGGGGCTTGCGAGACGGAGCGAGAGTGTCCCATGTGATAATGGTGGTACTAACGAGCCCTCCTCCAGCTTATGGGCTTGCAAGACGGGGCGAGTGTGTCCCATGTGATAATGGTAATACTAACGAGCCCACCTCCAGCTTAGGGGCTTGCAAGACGGAGCGAGTGTGTTCCATGTTATAAAGGTGGTACTAACAAGCCCTCCTCTAGCTTATGGGCTTGCAAGACGAAGCGAGTGTGTCCAATGTGATAATGGTGGTACTAACAAGCCCTCCTCTAACTTATAGGCTCGCAAGACGGAGCGAGTGTGTTCCATGTGATAATGGTCGTACTAACGAGCCCTCCTCAATCTTATGGGCTTGCAAGACGGAGCGCGTGTGTTCCATGTGATAAGTGTGATACTAACGAACCCTCCTCCAGCTTATGTGCTTGCAAGACGGAGCGAGTGTGTCCCACGTGATAAAGGTGGTACTAACGAGCCCTCATCCAGCTTAGGGGCTTGCAAGACAGAGCGAGTGTGCTCCATGTGATAATGGTGGTACAATCGAGCCCTCCTCCAGCTTATGGGCTTGCAAGACGGAGCGGGTGTGTTCCATGTGATAAGTGTGGTGCTAACGAGCCCTCCGCCAGCTTATGGGCTTGCAAGACGGAGCGAGTGTGTCCCATGTGATAATGGTGGTACTAACGAGCCCTCCTCCAGCTTAGGGGCTTGCAATACGGAGCGAGTTTGTCCAATGTGATAATGGTGGTACTAACGAACCCTCCTCCAGCTTAGGGGCTTGCAAGACGGAGCGAGTGTGTTCCATGTGATAAGTGTGGTACTAACGAACCCTCCTCCAGCTTATGGGCTTGCAAGACGGAGCGAGTGTGTCCCATGTGATAATGGTGGTACTAACGAGCCCCGATCCAGCTTAGGGGCTTGCAAGACGGAGCGAGTGTGTTCCATGTAATAATGGTGGTACTAACGAGACCTCCTCCAGCTTAGGGGCTTGCAAGACGGAGCGAGTGTGTCCCATGTGATAATGGTGGTACTAACGAGCCCTCCTCTAGCTTATGGGCTTGCAAGACGGAGCGAGTGTGTCCAATATGATAATGGTGGTACTAACGAGCCCTCCACGAGCTTAGGGGCTTGCGAGACTGAGCGAGTGTGTCCCATGTGATATTGGTGATACTAACCAGCCCTCCTCCAGCTAATGGGCTTGCAAGACGTAGCGGGTGTGTCCCATATGATAATGGTGGTACTAACGAGCCCTCCTCCAGCTTAGGGGCTTGCAAGACGGAGCGAGTGTGTCCATTGTGATAATGGTGGTACTAACGAGCCCTCCTCTTGCTTAGGGGCTTGCGAAACGGAGCGAGTGTGTCCGATGTGATAATGGTAGTACTAACGAGCCCTCCTCTAGCTTAGGGGCTTGCGAGACGGAGCGAGTGTGTTCCATGTGATAAGTGTGGTACTAACGAACCCTCCTCCAGCTTATGGGCTTGCAAGACGGAGCGAGTGTGTCCCATGTGATAATGGTGGTACTAACGAGCCCCGATCCTGCTTAGGGGCTTGCAAGACGGAGCGAGTATGTTCCATGTAATAATGGTGGTACTAACGAGCCCTCCTCCAGCTTAGGGGCTTGCAAGACGGAGCGAGTGTGTCCAATATGATAATGGTGGTACTAACGAGCCCTCCACGAGCTTAGGGGCTTGCGAGACGGAGCGAGTGTGTCCCATGTGATATTGGTGATACTAACGAGCCCTCCTCCAGCTAATGGGCTTGCAAGACGTAGCGGGTGTGTCCCATATGATAATGGTGGTACTAACTAGCTGTTCCTCAGCTTAGGGGCTTGCAAGACGGAGCGAGGGTGTCCCATGTGATAATGGTGGTACTAACGATACCTCCACTAGCTGAGGGGCTTGCGAGACGGAGCGAGTGCGTCCCATTTAATAATGGTGGTATTAACGAAACCTCCTCCAGCTTAGGGGCTTGCGAGACGGGGCGAGTGTGTCCCATGTGATAATGGTAATACTAACGAGCCCACCTCCAGCTTAGGGGCTTGCAAGACGGAGCAAGTGTGTTCCATGTTATAAAGGTGGTACTAACGAGCCCTCCTCTAGCTTATGGGCTTGCAAGACGGAGCGAGTGTGTCCAATATGATAATGGTGGTACTAACGAGCCCTCCACGAGCTTAGGGGCTTGCAAGACGGAGCGATATTGTCCCATATGATAATGGTGGTACTAACGATACCTCCTCCAGCTTAGGGGCTTGCAAGACGGAGCGAGAGTGGCCAATGTGATAATGGTGGTACTAACGATACCTGCTAAAGCTTAGGGGCTTGCAAGACGGAGCGAGAGTGTCCCATGTGATAATAGTGGTACTAACGATACCTCCTCCAGCTTAGAGGATTGCAAGTCGGAGCGAGTGTGTCCCATGTGATAATGGTAGCTCTAACTAGCGCATCTTCAGCTTAGAGGCTTGCAAGCCGCATTTATTGTGTCCTATGTGATTTTGGCGGTACTAACGATCCCCCGTTGAGCTTAGGCACTTGCAAGACAGTGATAGTGTGTCCCATGTGATAATGGTGGTACTAACGATACCTCCTCCAGCTTATGGGCTTGCAAGACGGAGCGAGAGTGTCCCATGTGATAATGGTGGTACTAACGATACCTCCTCCAGCTTATGGGCATGCAAGACGGAGCGAGTTTGTCCCATGTAATAATGGTGGTACTAAAAATACCTCCTCTAGCTTATGGGCTTGCAAGACGGAGCGAGAGTGTCCCATGTGATAATGGTGGTACTAACGATACCTCCTCTAGCTTAGGTGCTTGCAAGACGGAGCGAGTGTGTTCCATGTGATAATGGTGGTACTAACGATACCTCCTCCAGCTTACGGGCTTGCAAGACGGGGCAAGTGTGTCCCATGTGATAATGGTGGTACTAACGATACCTCCTTTAGCTTATGAGCTTGCAAGACGGAGCGAGTGTGTCCCATGTGATAATGGTGGTACTAACGATACCTCCTCCAGCTTAGGGGCTTGCAAGACGGAGCGAGTGTGTCCCATGTGATAATGGTGGTACTAACGATACCTCCTTTAGCTTATGGGCTTGCGAGACGGAGCGAGTGCGTCCCATTTAATAATGGTGGTACTAACGAGCCCTCCTCTAACTTATAGGCTCGCAAGACGGAGCGAGTGTATTCCATGTGATAATGGTCGTACTAACGAGCCCTCCTCAATCTTATGGGCTTGCAAGACGGAGCGGGTGCGTCCCATTTAATAATGGTGGTACTAACGAGCCCTCCTCCAGCTTAGGGGCTTGCAAGACGGAGCGAGTGTGTCCCATGTGATAATGGTGGTACTAACGATACCTCCTCCAGCTTAGGGGCTTGCAAGACGGAGCGAGTGTGTCCCATGTGATAATGGTGGTACTAACGATACCTCCTTTAGCTTATGGGCTTGCGAGACGGAGCGAGTGCGTCCCATTTAATAATGGTGGTACTAACGAGCCCTCCTCTAACTTATAGGCTCGCAAGACGGAGCGAGTGTATTCCATGTGATAATGGTCGTACTAACGAGCCCTCCTCAATCTTATGGGCTTGCAAGACGGAGCGGGTGTGTTCCATGTGATAAGTGTGGTACTAACGAACCCTCCTCCAGCTTATGTGCTTGCAAGACGGAGCGAGTGTGTCCCATGTGATAAAGGTGGTACTAACGAGCCCTCCTCCAGCTTAGGGGCTTGCAAGACAGAGCGAGTGTGCTCCATGTGATAATGGTGGTACAATCGAGCCCTCCTCCAGCTTATGGGCTTGCAAGACGGAGCGGGTGTGTTCCATGTGATAAGTGTGGTGCTAACGAGCCCTCCGCCAGCTTATGGGCTTGCAAGACGGAGCGAGTGTGTCCCATGTGATAATGGTGGTACTAACGAGCCCCGATCCAGCTTAGGGCCTTGCAAGACGGAGCGAGTGTGTCCCATGTGTTAATGGTGGTACTAACGAGCCCTCCTCCAGCTTATGGGCTTGCAAGACGGAGCGAGTGTGTCCAATATGATAATGGTGGTACTAACGAGCCCTCCACGAGCTTAGGGGCTTGCGAGACGGAGCGAGTGTGTCCCATGTGATATTGGTGATACTAACGAGCCCTCCTCCAGCTAATGGGCTTGCAAGACGTAGCGGGTGTGTCCCATATGATAATGGTGGTACTAACGAGCCCTCCTCCAGCTTAGGGGCTTGCAAGACGGAGCGAGTGTGTCCATTGTGATAATGGTGGTACTAACGAGCCCTCCTCTTGCTTAGGGGCTTGCGAAACGGAGCGAGTGTGTCCGATGTGATAATGGTAGTACTAACGAGCCCTCCTCTAGCTTAGGGGCTTGCGAGACGGAACGAGAGTGTCCCATGTGATAATGGTGGTACTAACGAGCCCTCCTCCAGCTTATGGGCTTGCAAGACGGGGCGAATGTGTCCCATGTGATAATGGTAATACTAACGAGCCCACCTCCAGCTTAGGGGCTTGCAAGACGGAGCGAGTGTGTTCCATGTTATAAAGGTGGTACTAACGAGCCCTCCTCTAGCTTATGGGCTTGCAAGACGAAGCGAGTGTGTCCAATGTGATAATGGTGGTACTAACGAGCCCTCCTCTAACTTATAGGCTCGCAAGACGGAGCGAGTGTGTTCCATGTGATAATGGTCGTACTAACGAGCCCTCCTCAATCTTATGGGCTTGCAAGACGGAGCGGGTGTGTTCCATGTGATAAGTGTGGTACTAACGAACCCTCCTCCAGCTTATGTGCTTGCAAGACGGAGCGAGTGTGTCCCATGTGATAAAGGTGGTACTAACGAGCCCTCCTCCAGCTTAGGGGCTTGCAAGACAGAGCGAGTGTGCTCCATGTGATAATGGTGTACAATCGAGCCCTCCTCCAGCTTATGGGCTTGCAAGACGGAGCGGGTGTGTTCCATGTGATAAGTGTGGTGCTAACGAGCCCTCCGCCAGCTTATGGGCTTGCAAGACGGAGCGAGTGTGTCCCATGTGATAATGGTGGTACTAACGAGCCCCGATCCAGCTTAGGGGCTTGCAAGACGGAGCGAGTGTGTTCCATGTAATAATGGTGGTACTAACGAGCCCTCCTCCAGCTTATGGGCATGCAAGACGGAGCGAGTTTGTCCCATGTAATAATGGTGGTACTAAAAATACCTCCTCTAGCTTATGGGCTTGCAAGACGGAGCGAGAGTGTCCCATGTGATAATGGTGGTACTAACGATACCTCCTCTAGCTTAGGTGCTTGCAAGACGGAGCGAGTGTGTTCCATGTGATAATGGTGGTACTAACGATACCTCCTCCAGCTTACGGGCTTGCAAGACGGGGCAAGTGTGTCCCATGTGATAATGGTGGTACTAACGATACCTCCTTTAGCTTATGAGCTTGCAAGACGGAGCGAGTGTGTCCCATGTGATAATGGTGGTACTAACGATACCTCCTCCAGCTTACAGGCTTGCAAGACGGGGCAAGTGTGTCCCATGTGATAATGGTGGTACTAACGATACCTCCTTTAGCTTATGGGCTTGCGAGACGGAGCGAGTGCGTCCCATTTAATAATGGTGGTACTAACGAGCCCTCCTCTAACTTATAGGCTCGCAAGACGGAGCGAGTGTATTCCATGTGATAATGGTCGTACTAACGAGCCCTCCTCAATCTTATGGGCTTGCAAGACGGAGCGGGTGTGTTCCATGTGATAAGTGTGGTACTAACGAACCCTCCTCCAGCTTATGTGCTTGCAAGACGGAGCGAGTGTGTCCCATGTGATAAAGGTGGTACTAACGAGCCCTCCTCCAGCTTAGGGGCTTGCAAGACAGAGCGAGTGTGCTCCATGTGATAATGGTGGTACAATCGAGCCCTCCTCCAGCTTATGGGCTTGCAAGACGGAGCGGGTGTGTTCCATGTGATAAGTGTGGTGCTAACGAGCCCTCCGCCAGCTTATGGGCTTGCAAGACGGAGCGAGTGTGTCCCATGTGATAATGGTGGTACTAACGAGCCCCGATCCAGCTTAGGGCCTTGCAAGACGGAGCGAGTGTGTTCCATGTTATAAAGGTGGTACTAACGAGCCCTCCTCTAGCTTATGGGCTTGCAAGACGAAGCGAGTGTGTCCAATGTGATAATGGTGGTACTAACGAGCCCTCCTCCAGCTTATGGGCTTGCAAGACGGAGCGAGTGTGTCCAATATGATAATGGTGGTACTAACGAGCCCTCCACGAGCTTAGGGGCTTGCGAGACGGAGCGAGTGTGTCCCATGTGATATTGGTGATACTAACGAGCCCTCCTCCAGCTAATGGGCTTGCAAGACGTAGCGGGTGTGTCCCATATGATAATGGTGATACTAACGAGCCCTCCTCCAGCTTAGGGGCTTGCAAGACGGAGCGAGTGTGTCCATTGTGATAATGGTGGTACTAACGAGCCCTCCTCTTGCTTAGGGGCTTGCGAAACGGAGCGAGTGTGTCCGATGTGATAATGGTAGTACTAACGAGCCCTCCTCTAGCTTAGGGGCTTGCGAGACGGAACGAGAGTGTCCCATGTGATAATGTTGGTACTAACGAGCCCTCCTCCAGCTTATGGGCTTGCAAGACGGGGCGAATGTGTCCCATGTGATAATGGTAATACTAACGAGCCCACCTCCAGCTTAGGGGCTTGCAAGACGGAGCGAGTGTGTTCCATGTTATAAAGGTGGTACTAACGAGCCCTCCTCTAGCTTATGGGCTTGCAAGACGAAGCGAGTGTGTCCAATGTGATAATGGTGGTACTAACGAGCCCTCCTCTAACTTATAGGCTCGCAAGACGGAGCGAGTGTGTTCCATGTGATAATGGTCGTACTAACGAGCCCTCCTCAATCTTATGGGCTTGCAAGACGGAGCGGGTGTGTTCCATGTGATAAGTGTGGTACTAACGAACCCTCCTCCAGCTTATGTGCTTGCAAGACGGAGCGAGTGTGTCCCATGTGATAAAGGTGGTACTAACGAGCCCTCCTCCAGCTTAGGGGCTTGCAAGACAGAGCGAGTGTGCTCCATGTGATAATGGTGGTACAATCGAGCCCTCCTCCAGCTTATGGGCTTGCAAGACGGAGCGGGTGTGTTCCATGTGATAAGTGTGGTGCTAACGAGCCCTCCGCCAGCTTATGGGCTTGCAAGACGGAGCGAGTGTGTCCCATGTGATAATGGTGGTACTAACGAGCCCCGATCCAGCTTAGGGGCTTGCAAGACGGAGCGAGTGTGTTCCATGTAATAATGGTGGTACTAACGAGCCCTCCTCCAGCTTAGGGCCTTGCAAGACGGAGCTAGTGTGTCCCATGTGATAATGGTGGTACTAACGAGCCCTCCTCCAGCTTATGGGCTTGCAAGACGGAGCGAGTGTGTCCAATTTGATAATGGTGGTACTAACGAGCCCTCCACGAGCTTAGGGGCTTGCGAGACGGAGCGAGTGTGTCCCATGTGATATTGGTGATACTAACGAGCCCTCCTCCAGCTAATGGGCTTGCAAGACGTAGCGGGTGTGTCCCATATGATAATGGTGGTACTAACGAGCCCTCCTCCAGCTTAGGGGCTTGCAAGACGGAGCGAGTGTGTCCATTGTGATAATGGTGGTACTAACGAGCCCTCCTCTTGCTTAGGGGCTTGCGAAACGGAGCGAGTGTGTCCGATGTGATAATGGTAGTACTAACGAGCCCTCCTCTAGCTTAGGGGCTTGCGAGACGGAACGAGAGTGTCCCATGTGATAATGGTGGTACTAACGAGCCCTCCTCCAGCTTATGGGCTTGCAAGACGGGGCGAGTGTGTCCCATGTGATAATGGTAATACTAACGAGCCCACCTCCAGCTTAGGGGCTTGCAAGACGGAGCGAGTGTGTTCCATGTTATAAAGGTGGTACTAACGAGCCCTCCTCTAGCTTATGGGCTTGCAAGACGAAGCGAGTGTGTCCAATGTGATAATGGTGGTACTAACGAGCCCTCCTCTAACTTATAAGCTCGCAAGACGGAGCGAGTGTGTTCCATGTGATAATGGTCGTACTAACGAGCCCTCCTCAATCTTATGGGCTTGCAAGACGGAGCGGGTGTGTTCCATGTGATAAGTGTGGTACTAACGAACCCTCCTCCAGCTTATGTGCTTGCAAGACGGAGCGAGTGTGTCCCATGTGATAAAGGTGGTACTAACGAGCCCTCCTCCAGCTTAGGGGCTTGCAAGACAGAGCGAGTGTGCTCCATGTGATAATGGTGGTACAATCGAGCCCTCCTCCAGCTTAGGGGCTTGCAATACGGAGCGAGTTTGTCCAATGTGATAATGGTGGTACTAACGAACCCTCCTCCAGCTTAGGGGCTTGCAAGACGGAGCGAGTGTGTTCCATGTGATAAGTGTGGTACTAACGAACCCTCCTCCAGCTTATGGGCTTGCAAGACGGAGCGAGTGTGTCCCATGTGATAATGGTGGTACTAACGAGCCCTCCTCCAGCTTATGGGCTTGCAAGACGGAGCGAGTGTGTCCAATATGATAATGGTGGTACTAACGAGCCCTCCACGAGCTTAGGGGCTTGCGAGACGGAGCGAGTGTGTCCCATGTGATATTGGTGATACTAACGAGCCCTCCTCCAGCTAATGGGCTTGCAAGACGTAGCGGGTGTGTCCCATGTGATAATGGTGGTACTAACGAGCCCTCCTCCAGCTTATGGGCTTGCAAGACGGAGCGAGTGTGTCCAATATGATAATGGTGGTACTAACGAGCCCTCCACGAGCTTAGGGGCTTGCGAGACGGAGCGAGTGTGTCCCATGTGATATTGGTGATACTAACGAGCCCTCCTCCAGCTAATGGGCTTGCAAGACGTAGCGGGTGTGTCCCATATGATAATGGTGGTACTAACGAGCCCTCCTCCAGCTTAGGGGCTTGCAAGACGGAGCAAGTGTGTCCATTGTGAAAATGGTGGTACTAACGAGCCCTCCTCCAGCTTATGGGCTTGCAAGACGGAGCGAGTGTGTCCCATGTGATAATGGTGGTACTAACGAGCCCTCCTCTAGCTTAGGGGCTTGCGAGACGGAGCGAGTGTGTCCCATGTGATAATGGTGATACTAACTAGCCCTCCTCCAGCTTATGGGCTTGCAAGACGTAGCGGGTGTGCCCCATATGATAATGGTGGTACTAACGAGCTGTTCCTCAGCTTAGGGGCTTGCAAGACGGAGCGAGTGTGTTCCATGTTATAAAGGTGGTACTAACGAGCCCTCCTCTAGCTTATGGGCTTGCAAGACGAAGCGAGTGTGTCCAATGTGATAATGGTGGTACTAACGAGCCCTCCTCTAACTTATAGGCTTGCAAGACGGAGCGAGTGTGTTCCATGTGATAATGGTCGTACTAACGAGCCCTCCTCAATCTTATGGGCTTGCAAGACGGAGCGGGTGTGTTCCATGTGATAAGTGTGGTACTAACGAACCCTCCTCCAGCTTATGTGCTTGCAAGACGGAGCGAGTGTGTCCCATGTGATAAAGGTGGTACTAACGAGCCCTCCTCCAGCTTAGGGGCTTGCAAGACAGAGCGAGGGTGTCCCATGTGATAATGGTGGTACTAACGATACCTCCACTAGCTGAGGGGCTTGCGAGACGGAGCGAGTGCGTCCCATTTAATAATGGTGGTATTAACGAAACCTCCTCCAGCTTATGGGCTTGCGAGACGGGGCTAGTGTGTCCCATGTGATAATGGTAATACTAACGAGCCCACCTCCAGCTTAGGGGCTTGCAAGACGGAGCAAGTGTGTTCCATGTTATAAAGGTGGTACTAACGAGCCCTCCTCTAGCTTATGGGCTTGCAAGACGGAGCGAGTGTGTCCAATATGATAATGGTGGTACTAACGAGCCCTCCACGAGCTTAGGGGCTTGCAAGACGGAGCGATATTGTCCCATGTGATAATGGTGGTACTAACGATACCTCCTCCAGCTTAGGGGCTTGCAAGACGGAGCGAGAGTGGCCAATGTGATAATGGTGGTACTAACGATACCTGCTAAAGCTTAGGGGCTTGCAAGACGGAGCGAGTGTGTCCATTGTGATAATGGTGGTACTAACGAGCCCTCCTCTTGCTTAGGGGCTTGCGAAACGGAGCGAGTGTGTCCGATGTGATAATGGTAGTACTAACGAGCCCTCCTCTAGCTTAGGGGCTTGCGAGACGGAACGAGAGTGTCCCATGTGATAATGGTGGTACTAACGAGCCCTCCTCCAGCTTATGGGCTTGCAAGACGGGGCGAGTGTGTCCCATGTGATAATGGTAATACTAACGAGCCCACCTCCAGCTTAGGGGCTTGCAAGACGGAGCGAGTGTGTTCCATGTTATAAAGGTGGTACTAACGAGCCCTCCTCTAGCTTATGGGCTTGCAAGACGAAGCGAGTGTGTCCAATGTGATAATGGTGGTACTAACGAGCCCTCCTCTAACTTATAGGCTCGCAAGACGGAGCGAGTGTGTTCCATGTGATAATGGTCGTACTAACGAGCCCTCCTCAATCTTATGGGCTTGCAAGACGGAGCGGGTGTGTTCCATGTGATAAGTGTGGTACTAACGAACCCTCCTCCAGCTTATGTGCTTGCAAGACGGAGCGAGTGTGTCCCATGTGATAAAGGTGGTACTAACGAGCCCTCCTCCAGCTTAGGGGCTTGCAAGACAGAGCGAGTGTGCTCCATGTGATAATGGTGGTACAATCGAGCCCTCCTCCAGCTTATGGGCTTGCAAGACGGAGCGGGTGTGTTCCATGTGATAAGTGTGGTGCTAACGAGCCCTCCGCCAGCTTATGGGCTTGCAAGACGGAGCGAGTGTGTCCCATGTGATAATGGTGGTACTAACGAGCCCCGATCCAGCTTAGGGGCTTGCAAGACGGAGCGAGTGTGTTCCATGTAATAATGGTGGTACTAACGAGCCCTCCTCCAGCTTAGGGCCTTGCAAGACGGAGCTAGTGTGTCCCATGTGATAATGGTGGTACTAACGAGCCCTCCTCCAGCTTATGGGCTTGCAAGACGGAGCGAGTGTGTCCAATATGATAATGGTGGTACTAACGAGCCCTCCACGAGCTTAGGGGCTTGCGAGACGGAGCGAGTGTGTCCCATGTGATATTGGTGATACTAACGAGCCCTCCTCCAGCTAATGGGCTTGCAAGACGTAGCGGGTGTGTCCCATATGATAATGGTGGTACTAACGAGCCCTCCTCCAGCTTAGGGGCTTGCAAGACGGAGCGAGTGTGTCCATTGTGATAATGGTGGTACTAACGAGCCCTCCTCTTGCTTAGGGGCTTGCGAAACGGAGCGAGTGTGTCCGATGTGATAATGGTAGTACTAACGAGCCCTCCTCTAGCTTAGGGGCTTGCGAGACGGAACGAGAGTGTCCCATGTGATAATGGTGGTACTAACGAGCCCTCCTCCAGCTTATGGGCTTGCAAGACGGGGCGAGTGTGTCCCATGTGATAATGGTAATACTAACGAGCCCACCTCCAGCTTAGGGGCTTGCAAGACGGAGCGAGTGTGTTCCATGTTATAAAGGTGGTACTAACGAGCCCTCCTCTAGCTTATGGGCTTGCAAGACGAAGCGAGTGTGTCCAATGTGATAATGGTGGTACTAACGAGCCCTCCTCTAACTTATAAGCTCGCAAGACGGAGCGAGTGTGTTCCATGTGATAAGGGTCGTACTAACGAGCCCTCCTCAATCTTATGGGCTTGCAAGACGGAGCGGGTGTGTTCCATGTGATAAGTGTGGTACTAACGAACCCTCCTCCAGCTTATGTGCTTGCAAGACGGAGCGAGTGTGTCCCATGTGATAAAGGTGGTACTAACGAGCCCTCCTCCAGCTTAGGGGCTTGCAAGACAGAGCGAGTGTGCTCCATGTGATAATGGTGGTACAATCGAGCCCTCCTCCAGCTTATGGGCTTGCAAGACGGAGCGGGTGTGTTCCATGTGATAAGTGTGGTGCTAACGAGCCCTCCGCCAGCTTATGGGCTTGCAAGACGGAGCGAGTGTGTCCCATGTGATAATGGTGGTACTAACGAGCCCTCCTCCAGCTTAGGGGCTTGCAATACGGAGCGAGTTTGTCCAATGTGATAATGGTGGTACTAACGAACCCTCCTCCAGCTTAGGGGCTTGCAAGACGGAGCGAGTGTGTTCCATGTGATAAGTGTGGTACTAACGAACCCTCCTCCAGCTTATGGGCTTGCAAGACGGAGCGAGTGTGTCCCATGTGATAATGGTGATACTAACGAGCCCTCCTCCAGCTTATGGGCTTGCAAGACGGAGCGAGTGTGTCCAATATGATAATGGTGGTACTAACGAGCCCTCCACGAGCTTAGGGGCTTGCGAGACGGAGCGAGTGTGTCCCATGTGATATTGGTGATACTAACGAGCCCTCCTCCAGCTAATGGGCTTGCAAGACGTAGCGGGTGTGTCCCATGTGATAATGGTGGTACTAACGAGCCCTCCCCTAGCTTATGGGCTTGCAAGACGGAGCGAGTGTGTCCAATATGATAATGGTGGTACTAACGAGCCCTCCACGAGCTTAGGGGCTTGCGAGACGGAGCGAGTGTGTCCCATGTGATATTGGTGATACTAACGACCCCTCCTCCAGCTAATGGGCTTGCAAGACGTAGCGGGTGTGTCCCATATGATAATGGTGGTACTAACGAGCCCTCCTCCAGCTTAGGGGCTTGCAAGACGGAGCGAGTGTGTCCATTGTGAAAATGATGGTACTAACGAGCCCTCCTCCAGCTTATGGGCTTGCAAGACGGAGCGAGTGTGTCCCATGTGATAATGGTGGTACTAACGAGCCCTCCTCTAGCTTAGGGGCTTGCGAGACGGAGCGAGTGTGTCCCATGTGATAATGGTGATACTAACTAGCCCTCCTCCAGCTTATGGGCTTGCAAGACGGGGCGAGTGTGTCCCATGTGATAATGGTAATACTAACGAGCCCACCTCCAGCTTAGGGGCTTGCAAGACGGAGCGAGTGTGTTCCATGTTATAAAGGTGGTACTAACGAGCCCTCCTCTAGCTTATGGGCTTGCAAGACGAAGCGAGTGTGTCCAATGTGATAATGGTGGTACTAACGAGCCCTCCTCTAACTTATAGGCTCGCAAGACGGAGCGAGTGTGTTCCATGTGATAATGGTCGTACTAACGAGCCCTCCTCAATCTTATGGGCTTGCAAGACGGAGCGGGTGTGTTCCATGTGATAAGTGTGGTACTAACGAACCCTCCTCCAGCTTATGTGCTTGCAAGACGGAGCGAGTGTGTCCCATGTGATAAAGGTGGTACTAACGAGCCCTCCTCCAGCTTAGGGGCTTGCAAGACAGAGCGAGTGTGCTCCATGTGATAATGGTGGTACAATCGAGCCCTCCTCCAGCTTATGGGCTTGCAAGACGGAGCGGGTGTGTTCCATGTGATAAGTGTGGTGCTAACGAGCCCTCCGCCAGCTTATGGGCTTGCAAGACGGAGCGAGTGTGTCTCATGTGATAATGGTGGTACTAACGAGCCCTCCTCCAGCTTAGGGGCTTGCAATACGGAGCGAGTTTATCCAATGTGATAATGGTGGTACTAACGAGCCCTCCTCCAGCTTAGGGGCTTGCAAGACGGCGCGAGTGTGTTCCATGTGATAAGTGTGGTACTAACGAACCCTCCTCCAGCTTATGGGCTTGCAAGACGGAGCGAGTGTATCCCATGTGATAATGGTGGTACTAACGAGCCCCGATCCAGCTTAGGGGCTTGCAAGACGGAGCGAGTGTGTTCCATGTAATAATGGTGGTACTAACGAGCCCTCCTCCAGCTTAGGGGCTTGCAAGACAGAGCGAGTGTGTCCCATGTGATAATGGTGGTACTAACGAGCCCTCCTCCAGCTTATGGGCTTGCAAGACGGAGCGAGTGTGTCCAATATGATAATGGTGGTACTAACGAGCCCTCCACGAGCTTAGGGGCTTGCGAGACGGAGCGAGAGTGTCCCATGTGATATTGGTGATACTAACGAGCCCTCCTCCAGCTAATGGGCTTGCAAGACGTAGCGGGTGTGTCCCATTTGATAACGGTGGTACTAACGAGCTGTTCCTCAGCTTAGGGGCTTGCAAGACGGAGCGAGGGTGTCCCATGTGATAATGGTGGTACTAACGATACCTCCACTAGCTGAGGGGCTTGCGAGACGGAGCGAGTGCGTCCCATTTAATAATGGTGGTACTAATGAAACCTCCTCCAGCTTAGGGGCTTGCGAGACGGGGCGAGTGTGTCCCATGTGATAATGGTAATACTAACGAGCCCACCTCCAGCTTAGGGGCTTGCAAGACGGAGCGAGTGTGTTCCATGTTATAAAGGTGGTACTAACGAGCCCTCCTCTAGCTTATGGGCTTGCAAGACGGAGCGAGTGTGTCCAATATGATAATGGTGGTACTAACGAGCCCTCCACGAGCTTAGGGGCTTGCGAGACGGAGCGAGTGTGTCCCATGTGATATTGGTGATACTAACGAGCCCTCCTCCAGCTAATGGGCTTGGAAGACGTAGCGGGTGTGTCCCATATGATAATGGTGGTACTAACGAGCCCTCCTCCAGCTTAGGGGCTCGCAAGACGGAGCGAGTGTGCTCCATGTGATAATGGTGGTACAATCGAGCCCTCCTCCAGCTTATGGGCTTGCAAGACGGAGCGGGTGTGTTCCATGTGATAAGTGTGGTACTAACGAACCCTCCTCCAGCTTATGTGCTTGCAAGACGGAGCGAGTGTGTCCCATGTGATAAAGGTGGTACTAACGAGCCCTCCTCCAGCTTAGGGGCTTGCAAGACAGAGCGAGTGTGCTCCATGTGATAATGGTGGTACAATCGAGCCCTCCTCCAGCTTATGGGCTTGCAAGACGGAGCGGGTGTGTTCCATGTGATAAGTGTGGTGCTAACGAGCCCTCCGCCAGCTTATGGGCTTGCAAGACGGAGCGAGTGTGTCCCATGTGATAATGGTGGTACTAACGAGCCCCGATCCAGCTTAGGGGCTTGCAAGACGGAGCGAGTGTGTTCCATGTAATAATGGTGGTACTAACGAGCCCTCCTCCAGCTTAGGGCCTTGCAAGACGGAGCTAGTGTGTCCCATGTGATAATGGTGGTACTAACGAGCCCTCCTCCAGCTTATGGGCTTGCAAGACGGAGCGAGTGTGTCCAATATGATAATGGTGGTACTAACGAGCCCTCCACGAGCTTAGGGGCTTGCGAGACGGAGCGAGTGTGTCCCATGTGGAATTGGTGATACTAACGAGCCCTCCTCCAGCTAATGGGCTTGCAAGACGTAGCGGGTGTGTCCCATATGATAATGGTGGTACTAACGAGCCCTCCTCCAGCTTAGGGGCTTGCAAGACGGAGCGAGTATGTCCAATATGATAATGGTGGTACTAACGAGCCCTCCACGAGCTTAGGGGCTTGCGAGACGGAGCGAGTGTGTCCATTGTGATAATGGTAATACTAACGAGCCCTCCTCTTGCTTAGGGGCTTGCGAAACGGAGCGAGTGTGTCCGATGTGATAATGGTAGTACTAACGAGCCCTCCTCTAGCTTAGGGGCTTGCGAGACGGAGCGAGAGTGTCCCATGTGATAATGGTGGTACTAACGAGCCCTCCTCCAGCTTATGGGCTTGCAAGACGGAGCGAGTGTGTCCCATGTGATAATGGTGGTACTAACGAGCCCTTCTCTAGCTTAGGGGCTTGCGAGACGGAGCGAGTGTGTCCCATGTGATAATGGTGATACTAACTAGCCCTCCTCAAGCTTATGGGCTTGCAAGACGTAGCGGGTGTGTCCCATATGATAATGGTGGTACTAACGAGCTGTTCCTCAGCTTAGGGGCTTGCAAGACGGAGCGAGTGTGTCCCATGTGATAATGGTGGTACTAACGATACCTCCACTAGCTGAGGGGCTTGCGAGACGGAACAAGAGTGTCCCATGTGATAATGGTGGTACTAACGAGCCCTCCTCCAGCTTATGGGCTTGCAAGACGGGGCGAGTGTGTCCCATGTGATAATGGTAATACTAACGAGCCCACCTCCAGCTTAGGGGCTTGCAAGACGGAGCGAGTGTGTTCCATGTTATAAAGGTGGTACTAACGAGCCCTCCTCTAGCTTATGGGCTTGCAAGACGAAGCGAGTGTGTCCAATGTGATAATGGTGGTACTAACGAGCCCTCCTCTAACTTATAGGCTCGCAAGACGGAGCGAGTGTGTTCCATGTGATAATGGTCGTGCTAACGAGCCCTCCTCAATCTTATGGGCTTGCAAGACGGAGCGGGTGTGTTCCATGTGATAAGTGTGGTACTAACGAACCCTCCTCCAGCTTATGTGCTTGCAAGACGGAGCGAGTGTGTCCCATGTGATAAAGGTGGTACTAACGAGCCCTCCTCCAGCTTAGGGGCTTGCAATACGGAGCGAGTTTGTCCAATGTGATAATGGTGGTACTAACGAGCCCTCCTCCAGCTTAGGGGCTTGCAAGACAGAGCGAGTGTGCTCCATGTGATAATGGTGGTACAATCGAGCCCTCCTCCAGCTTATGGGCTTGCAAGACGGAGCGGGTGTGTTCCATGTGATAAGTGTGGTGCTAACGAGCCCTCCGCCAGCTTATGGGCTTGCAAGACGGAGCGAGTGTGTCCCATGTGATAATGGTGGTACTAACGAGCCCTCCTCCAGCTTAGGGGCTTGCAATACGGAGCGAGTTTGTCCAATGTGATAATGGTGGTACTAACGAGCCCTCCTCCAGCTTAGGGGCTTGCAAGACGGAGCGAGTGTGTTCCATGTGATAAGTGTGGTACTAACGAACCCTCCTCCAGCTTATGGGCTTGCAAGACGGAGCGAGTGTGTCCCATGTGATAATGGTGGTATTAACGAGCCCCGATCCAGCTTAGGGGCTTGCAAGACGGAGCGAGTGTGTTCCATGTAATAATGGTGGTACTAACGAGACCTCCTCCAGCTTAGGGGCTTGCAATACGGAGCGAGTGTGTTCCATGTGATAAGTGTGGTACTAACGAACCCTCCTCCAGCTTATGGGCTTGCAAGACGGAGCGAGTGTGTTCCATGTGATAATGGTGGCACTAACGAACCCTCCTCCAGCTTAGGGGCTTGCAAGACGGAGCGAGTGTGTTCCATGTGATAAGTGTGGTACTAACGAGACCTCCTCCAGCTTAGGGGCTTGCAAGACGGAGCGAGTGTGTTCCATGTAATAATGGTGGTACTAACGAGACCTCCTCCAGCTTAGGGGCTTGCAATACGGAGCGAGTGTGTTCCATGTGATAAGTGTGGTACTAACGAACCCTCCTCCAGCTTAGGGGCTTGCAAGACGGAGCGAGTGTGTCCCATGTGATAATGGTGGTACTAACGAGACCTCCTCCAGCTTAGGGGCTTGCAATACGGAGCGAGTGTGTTCCATGTGATAAGTGTGGTACTAACGAACCCTCCTCCAGCTTAGGGGCTTGCAATACGGAGCGAGTTTGTCCAATGTGATAATGGTGGTACTAACGAGCCCTCCTCCAGCTTAGGGGCTTGCAAGACGGAGCGAGTTTGTCCAATGTGATAATGGTGGTACTAACGAGCCCTCCTCCAGCTTAGGGGCTTGCAAGACGGAGCGAGTGTGTTCCATGTAATAATGGTGGTACTAACGAGCCCTCCTCCAGCTTAGGGGCTTGCAATACGGAGCGAGTTTGTCCAATGTGATAATGGTGGTACTTACGAGCCCTCCTCCAGCTTAGGGGCTTGCAAGACGGAGCGAGTGTGTTCCATGTGATAAGTGTGGTACTAACGAACCCTCCTCCAGCTTAGGGGCTTGCAAGACGGAGCGAGTGTGTCCCATATGATAAGTGTGGTACTAACGAACCCTCCTCGAGCTTAGGGGCTTGCAATACGGAGCGAGTTTGTCCAATGTGATAATGGTGGTACTAACGAGCCCTCCTCCAGCTTAGGGGCTTGCAAGACGGAGCGAGTGTGTTCCATGTGATAAGTGTGGTACTAACGAACCCTCCTCCAGCTTAGGGGCTTGCAAGACGGAGCGAGTGTGTCCCATATGATAAGTGTGGTACTAACGAGCCCTCCTCCAGCTTAGGGGCTTGCAATACGGAGCGAGTTTGTC
Source organism: Prosapia bicincta (assembly GCA_036971475.1). Taxonomy (NCBI): domain Eukaryota; kingdom Metazoa; phylum Arthropoda; class Insecta; order Hemiptera; family Cercopidae; genus Prosapia; species Prosapia bicincta. Next base: position 335,831 of record JBAIZL010000013.1, read on the forward strand.
CAATGTGATAATGGTGGTACTAACGAGCCCACCTCCAGCTTAGGGGCTTGCAAGACGGAGCGAGTGTGTTCCATGTGATAAGTGTGGTACTAACGAACCCTCCTCCAGCTTAGGGGCTTGCAAGACGGAGCGAGTGTGTCCCATATGATAAGTGTGGTACTAACGAACCCTCCTCCAGCTTAGGGGCTTGCAAGACGGAGCGAGTGTGTTCCATGTGATAAGTGTGGTACTAACGAACCCTCCTCGAGCTTAGGGGCTTGCAAGACGGAGCGGGTGTGTTCCATGTGATAATGGTGGTATTAACGAACCCTCCTCCAGCTTAGGGGCTTGCAAGACGGAGCGAGTGTGTTCCATGTAATAATGGTGGTACTAACGAGCCCTCCTCCAGCTTAGGGGCTTGCAAGACGGAGCGAGTTTGTCCAATGTGATAATGGTGGTACTAACGAGCCCTCCTCCAGCTTAGGGGCTTGCAAGACGGAGCGAGTTTGTCCAATGTGATAATGGTGGTACTAACGAGCCCTCCTCCAGCTTAGGGGCTTGCAAGACGGAGCGAGTGTGTTCCATGTAATAATGGTGGTACTAACGAGCCCTCCTCCAGCTTAGGGGCTTGCAATACGGAGCGAGTTTGTCCAATGTGATAATGGTGGTACTAACGAGCCCTCCTCCAGCTTAGGGGCTTGCAAGACGGAGCGAGTGTGTTCCATGTGATAAGTGTGGTACTAACGAACCCTCCTCCAGCTTAGGGGCTTGCAAGACGGAGCGAGTGTGTCCCATATGATAAGTGTGGTACTAACGAACCCTCCTCGAGCTTAGGGGCTTGCAATACGGAGCGAGTTTGTCCAATGTGATAATGGTGGTACTAACGAGCCCTCCTCCAGCTTAGGGGCTTGCAAGACGGAGCGAGTGTGTTCCATGTGATAAGTGTGGTACTAACGAACCCTCCTCCAGCTTAGGGGCTTGCAAGACGGAGCGAGTGTGTCCCATATGATAAGTGTGGTACTAACGAGCCCTCCTCCAGCTTAGGGGCTTGCAATACGGAGCGAGTTTGTCCAATGTGATAATGGTGGTACTAACGAGCCCTCCTCCAGCTTAGGGGCTTGCAAGACGGAGCGAGTGTGTTCCATGTGATAAGTGTGGTACTAACGAACCCTCCTCCAGCTTAGGGGCTTGCAAGACGGAGCGAGTGTGTCCCATATGATAAGTGTGGTACTAACGAACCCTCCTCCAGCTTAGGGGCTTGCAAGACGGAGCGAGTGTGTTCCATGTGATAAGTGTGGTACTAACGAACCCTCCTCGAGCTTAGGGGCTTGCAAGACGGAGCGGGTGTGTTCCATGTGATAATGGTGGTATTAACGAACCCTCCTCCAGCTTATGGGCTTGCAAGACGGAGCGAGTGTGTTCCATGTGATAATGGTGGCACTAACGAACCCTCCTCCAGCTTAGGGGCTTGCAAGACGGAGCGAGTGTGTTCCATGTAATAATGGTGGTACTAACGAGCCCTCCTCCAGCTTAGGGGCTTGCAAGACGGAGCGAGTGTGTTCCATGTGATAAGTGTGGTACTAACGAACCCTCCTCCAGCTTAGGGGCTTGCAAGACGGAGCGGGTGTGTCCCATGTGATAAGTGTGGTATTAACGAACCCTCCTCCAGCTTATGGGCTTGCAATACGGAGCGAGTGTGTCCCATGTGATAATGGTGGCACTAACGAACCCTCCTCCAGCTTAGGGGCTTGCAAGACGGAGCGAGTGTGTTCCATGTAATAATGGTGGTACTAACGAGCCCTCCTCCAGCTTAGGGGCTTGCAATACGGAGCGAGTTTGTCCAATGTGATAATGGTGGTACTAACGAGCCCTCCTCCAGCTTAGGGGCTTGCAAGACGGAGCGAGTGTGTTCCATGTGATAAGTGTACTACTAACGAACCCTCCTCCAGCTTAGGGGCTTGCAAGACGGAGCGAGTGTGTCCCATGTGATAATGGTGGTATTAACGAGCCCCGATCCAGCTTAGGGGCTTGCAAGACGGAGCGAGTGTGTTCCATGTAATAATGGTGGTACTAACGAGCCCTCCTCCAGCTTAGGGGCTTGCAAGACGGAGCGAGTGTGTCCCATGTGATAATGGTGGTATTAACGAGCCCCGATCCAGCTTAGGGGCTTGCAAGACGGAGCGAGTGTGTTCCATGTAATAATGGTGGTACTAACGAGCCCTCCTCCAGCTTAGGGGCTTGCAATACGGAGCGAGTTTGTCCAATGTGATAATGGTGGTACTAACGAGCCCTCCTCCAGCTTAGGGGCTTGCAAGACGGAGCGAGTGTGTCCCATGTGATAAGTGTGGTACTAACGAGACCTCCTCCAGCTTAGGGGCTTGCAATACGGAGCGGGTGAGTTCCATGTAATAATGGTGGTACTAACGAGCCCTCCTCCAGCTTAGGGGCTTGCAAGACGGAGCGAGTGTGTTCCATGTAATAATGGTGGTACTAACGAGCCCTCCTCCAGCTTAGGGGCTTGCAAGACGGAGCGAGTGTGTTCCATGTAATAATGGTGGTACTAACGAGCCCTCCTCCAGCTTAGGGGCTTGCAAGACGGAGCGAGTGTGTTCCATGTAATAATGGTGGTACTAACGAGCCCTCCTCCAGCTTAGGGGCTTGCAAGACGGAGCGAGTGTGTTCCATGTAATAATGGTGGTACTAACGAGCCCTCCTCCAGCTTAGGGGCTTGCAAGACGGAGCGAGTGTGTTCCATGTAATAATGGTGGTACTAACGAGCCCTCCTCCAGCTTAGGGGCTTGCAAGACGGAGCGAGTGTGTTCCATGTAATAATGGTGGTACTAACGAACCCTCCTCCAGCTTAGGGGCTTGCAAGACGGAGCGAGTGTGTTCCATGTAATAATGGTGGTACTAACGAGCCCTCCTCCAGCTTAGGGGCTTGCAAGACGGAGCGAGTGTGTCCCATGTGATAAAGGTAGTACTAACGAGCCCTCCTCCAGCTTAGGGGCTTGCAATACGGAGCGAGTTTGTCCAATGTGATAATGGTGGTACTAACGAGCCCTCCTCCAGCTTAGGGGCTTGCAATACGGAGCGAGTTTGTCCAATGTGATAATGGTGGTACTAACGAGTCCTCCTCCAGCTTAGGGGCTTGCAATACGGAGCGAGTTTGTCCAATGTGATAAGTGTGGTACTAACGAGACCTCCTCCAGCTTAGGGGCTTGCAAGACGGAGCGAGTGTGTCCCATGTGATAAAGGTAGTACTAACGAGCCCTCCTCCAGCTTAGGGGCTTGCAATACGGAGCGAGTGTGTCCCATGTGATAAAGGTGGTACTAACGAGCCCTCCTCCAGCTTAGGGGCTTGCAAGACGGAGCGAGTGTGTCCCATGTGATAAAGGTGGTACTAACGAGCCCTCCTCCAGCTTATGGGCTTGCAAGACGGAGCGAGTGTGTCCCATGTGATAAAGGTGGTACTAACGAGCCCTCCTCCAGCTTATGGGCTTGCAAGACAGAGCGAGTGTGTTCCATGTGATAATGGTGGTATTAACGAGCCCCGATCCAGCTTAGGGGCTTGCAAGACGGAGCGAGTGTGTTCCATGTAATAATGGTGGTACTAACGAGCACTCCTCCAGCTTAGGGGCTTGCAAGACGGAGCGAGTGTGTTCCATGTAATAATGGTGGTACTAACGAGCCCTCCTCCAGCTTAGGGGCTTGCAAGACGGAGCGAGTGTGTTCCATGTAATAATGGTGGTACTAACGAGCCCTCCTCCAGCTTAGGGGCTTGCAAGACGGAGCGAGTGTGTTCCATGTAATAATGGTGGTACTAACGAGCCCTCCTCCAGCTTAGGGGCTTGCAAGACGGAGCGAGTGTGTTCCATGTAATAATGGTGGTACTAACGAGCCCTCCTCCAGCTTAGGGGCTTGCAAGACGGAGCGAGTGTGTTCCATGAAATAATGGTGGTACTAACGAGCCCTCCTCCAGCTTAGGGGCTTGCAATACGGAGCGAGTTTGTCCAATGTGTTAATGGTGGTACTAACGAGCCCTCCTCCAGCTTAGGGGCTTGCAATACGGAGCGAGTTTGTCCAATGTGATAATGGTGGTACTAACGAGCCCTCCTCCAGCTTAGGGGCTTGCAATACGGAGCGAGTTTGTCCAATGTGATAAGTGTGGTACTAACGAGACCTCCTCCAGCTTAGGGGCTTGCAAGACGGAGCGAGTGTGTCCCATGTGATAAAGGTGGTACTAACGAGCCCTCCTCCAGCTTAGGGGCTTGCAATACGGAGCGAGTGTGTCCCATGTGATAAAGGTGGTACTAACGAGCCCTCCTCCAGCTTAGGGGCTTGCAAGACGGAGCGAGTGTGTCCCATGTGATAAAGGTGGTACTAACGAGCCCTCCTCCAGCTTATGGGCTTGCAAGACGGAGCGAGTGTGTCCCATGTGATAAAGGTGGTACTAACGAGCCCTCCTCCAGCTTATGGGCTTGCAAGACAGAGCGAGTGTGTTCCATGTGATAATGGTGGTATTAACGAGCCCCGATCCAGCTTAGGGGCTTGCAATACGGAGCGAGTTTGTCCAATGTGATAATGGTGGTACTAACGAGCCCTCCTCCAGCTTAGGGGCTTGCAAGACGGAGCGAGTGTGTTCCATGTAATAATGGTGGTACTAACGAGCCCTCCTCCAGCTTAGGGGCTTGCAAGACGGAGCGAGTGTGTCCAATGTGATAATGGTGGTATTAACGAGCCCCGATCCAGCTTAGGGGCTTGCAAGACGGAGCGAGTGTGTTCCATGTAATAATGGTGGTACTAACGAGCCCTCCTCCAGCTTAGGGGCTTGCAATACGGAGCGAGTGTGTCCCATGTGATAAAGGTGGTACTAACGAGCCCTCCTCCAGCTTAGGGGCTTGCAATACGGAGCGAGTTTGTCCAATGTGATAAAGGTGGTACTAACGAGCCCTCCTCCAGCTTATGGGCTTGCAAGACGGAGCGAGTGTGTTCCATGTGATAATGGTGGTATTAACGAGCCCCGATCCAGCTTAGGGGCTTGCAAGACGGAGCGAGTGTGTTCCATGTAATAATGGTGGTACTAACGAGCCCTCCTCCAGCTTAGGGGCTTGCAAGACGGAGCGAGTGTGTCCAATGTGATAATGGTGGTATTAACGAGCTCCGATCCAGCTTGGGGGCTTGCAAGACGGAGCGAGTGTGTTCCATGTAATAATGGTGGTACTAACGAGCCCTCCTCCAGCTTAGGGGCTTGCAATACGGAGCGAGTGTGTCCCATGTGATAAAGGTGGTACTAACGAGCCCTCCTCCAGCTTAGGGGCTTGCAAGACGGAGCGAGTGTGTCCCATGTGATAAAGGTGGTAATAACGAGCCCTCCTCCAGCTTATGGGCTTGCAAGACGGAGCGAGTGTGTCCCATGTGATAAAGGTGGTACTAACGAGCCCTCCTCCAGCTTAGGGGCTTGCAAGACAGAGCGAGTGTGTTCCATGTGATAATGGTGGTATTAACGAGCCCCGATCCAGCTTAGGGGCTTGCAAGACGGAGCGAGTGTGTTCCATGTAATAATGGTGGTACTAACGAGCCCTCCTCCAGCTTAGGGGCTTGCAATACGGAGCGAGTTTGTCCAATGTGATAATGGTGGTACTAACGAGCCCTCCTCCAGCTTAGGGGCTTGCAAGACGGAGCGAGTGTGTTCCATGTGATAAGTGTGGTACTAACGAACCCTCCTCCAGCTTAGGGGCTTGCAATACGGAGCGAGTTTGTCCAATGTGATAATGGTGGTACTAACGAGCCCTCCTCCAGCTTAGGGGCTTGCAATACGGAGCGAGTTTGTCCAATGTGATAATGGTGGTACTAACGAGCCCTCCTCCAGCTTAGGGGCTTGCAATACGGAGCGAGTTTGTCCAATGTGATAATGGTGGTACTAACGAGCCCTCCTCCAGCTTAGGGGCTTGCAAGACGGAGCGAGTGTGTTCCATGTGATAAGTGTGGTACTAACGAACCCTCCTCCAGCTTATGGGCTTGCAAGACGGAGCGAGTGTGTCCCATGTGATAATGGTGGTATTAACGAGCCCCGATCCAGCTTAGGGGCTTGCAAGACGGAGCGAGTGTGTTCCATGTAATAATGGTGGTACTAACGAGCCCTCCTCCAGCTTATGGGCTTGCAAGACGGAGCGAGTGTGTTCCATGTGATAAGTGTGGTGCTAACGAGCCCTCCTCCAGCTTAGGGGCTTGCAAGACGGAGCGAGTGTGTTCCATGTGATAAGTGTGGTGCTAACGAGCCCTCCTCCAGCTTAGGGGCTTGCAAGACGGAGCGAGTGTGTTCCATGTGATAAGTGTGGTGCTAACGAGCCCTCCTCCAGCTTATGGGCTTGCAAGACGGAGCGAGTGTGTTCCATGTGATAAGTGTGGTGCTAACGAGCCCTCCTCCAGCTTAGGGGCTTGCAAGACGGAGCGAGTGTGTTCCATGTGATAAGTGTGGTGCTAACGAGCCCTCCTCCAGCTTAGGGGCTTGCAAGACGGAGCGAGTGTGTTCCATGTGATAAGTGTGGTGCTAACGAGCCCTCCTCCAGCTTATGGGCTTGCAAGACGGAGCGAGTGTGTCCCATGTGATAAGTGTGGTGCTAACGAGCCCTCCTCCAGCTTAGGGGCTTGCAAGACGGAGCGAGTGTGTTCCATGTGATAAGTGTGGTGCTAACGAGCCCTCCTCCAGCTTAGGGGCTTGCAAGACGGAGCGGGTGTGTTCCATGTGATAAGTGTGGTGCTAACGAGCCCTCCTCCAGCTTATGGGCTTGCAAGACGGAGCGAGTGTGTTCCATGTGATAAGTGTGGTACTAACGAGCCCTCCTCCAGCTTATGGGCTTGCAAGACGGAGCGAGTGTGTTCCATGTGATAAGTGTGGTGCTAACGAGCCCTCCTCCAGCTTAGGGGCTTGCAAGACGGAGCGAGTGTGTTCCATGTGATAATGGTGGTATTAACGAGCCCCGATCCAGCTTAGGGGCTTGCAAGACGGAGCGAGTGTGTTCCATGTAATAATGGTGGTACTAACGAGCCCTCCTCCAGCTTAGGGGCTTGCAATACGGAGCGAGTTTGTCCAATGTGATAATGGTGGTACTAACGAGCCCTCCTCCAGCTTAGGGGCTTGCAAGACGGAGCGAGTGTGTTCCATGTGATAAGTGTGGTACTAACGAACCCTCCTCCAGCTTATGGGCTTGCAAGACGGAGCGAGTGTGTCCCATGTGATAATGGTGGTACTAACGAGCCCTCGTCCAGCTTAGGGGCTTGCAAGACGGAGCGAGTGTGTTCCATGTAATAATGGTGGTACTAACGAGCCCTCCTCCAGCTTAGGGGCTTGCAAGACGGAGCGAGTGTGTCCCATGTGATAATGGTGGTACTAACGAGCCCTCCTCCAGCTTATGGGCTTGCAAGACGGAGCGAGTGTGTCCAATATGATAATGGTGGTACTAACGAGCCCTCCACGAGCTTAGGGGCTTGCGAGACGGAGCGAGTGTGTCCCATGTGATATTGGTGATACTAACGAGCCCTACTCCAGCTAATGGGCTTGCAAGACGTAGCGGGTGTGTCCCATATGATAATGGTGGTACTAACGAGCCCTCCTCCAGCTTAGGGGCTTGCAAGACGGAGCGAGTGTGTTCCATGTGATAAGTGTGGTGCTAACGAGCCCTCCTCCAGCTTATGGGCTTGCAAGACGGAGCGGGTGTGTTCCATGTGATAAGTGTGGTACTAACGAGCCCTCCTCCAGCTTATGGGCTTGCAAGACGGAGCGAGTGTGTTCCATGTGATAAGTGTGGTGCTAACGAGCCCTCCTCCAGCTTAGGGGCTTGCAAGACGGAGCGAGTGTGTTCCATGTGATAATGGTGGTATTAACGAGCCCCGATCCAGCTTAGGGGCTTGCAAGACGGAGCGAGTGTGTTCCATGTAATAATGGTGGTACTAACGAGCCCTCCTCCAGCTTAGGGGCTTGCAATACGGAGCGAGTTTGTCCAATGTGATAATGGTGGTACTAACGAGCCCTCCTCCAGCTTAGGGGCTTGCAAGACGGAGCGAGTGTGTTCCATGTGATAAGTGTGGTACTAACGAACCCTCCTCCAGCTTATGGGCTTGCAAGACGGAGCGAGTGTGTCCCATGTGATAATGGTGGTACTAACGAGCCCTCCTCCAGCTTAGGGGCTTGCAAGACGGAGCGAGTGTGTCCAATATGATAATGGTGGTACTAACGAGCCCTCCACGAGCTTAGGGGCTTGCGAGACGGAGCGAGTGTGTCCCATGTGATATTGGTGATACTAACGAGCCCTACTCCAGCTAATGGGCTTGCAAGACGTAGCGGGTGTGTCCCATATGATAATGGTGGTACTAACGAGCCCTCCTCCAGCTTAGGGGCTTGCAAGACGGAGCGAGTGTGTCCATTGTGAAAATGGTGGTACTAACGAGCCCTCCTCCAGCTTATGGGCTTGCAAGACGGAGCGAGTGTGTCCCATGTGATAATGGTGGTACTAACGAGCCCTCCTCTAGCTTAGGGGCTTGCGAGACGGAGCGAGTGTGTCCCATGTGATAATGGTGATACTAACTAGCCCTCCTCCAGCTTATGGGCTTGCAAGACGTAGCGGGTGTGTCCCATATGATAATGGTGGTACTAACGAGCTGTTCCTCAGCTTAGGGGCTTGCAAGACGGAGCGAGTGTGTTCCATGTTATAAAGGTGGTACTAACGAGCCCTCCTCTAGCTTATGGGCTTGCAAGACGAAGCGAGTGTGTCCAATGTGATAATGGTCGTGCTAACGAGCCCTCCTCACTCTTATGGGCTTGCAAGACGGAGCGGGTGTGTTCCATGTGATAAGTGTGGTACTAACGAACCCTCCTCCAGCTTATGTGCTTGCAAGACGGAGCGAGTGTGTCCCATGTGATAAAGGTGGTACTAACGAGCCCTCCTCCAGCTTAGGGGCTTGCAAGACAGAGCGAGTGTGTTCCATGTGATAATGGTCGTACTAACGAGCCCTCCTCAATCTTATGGGCTTGCAAGACGGAGCGGGTGTGTTCCATGTGATAAGTGTGGTACTAACGAACCCTCCTCCAGCTTATGTGCTTGCAAGACGGAGCGAGTGTGTCCCATGTGATAAAGGTGGTACTAACGAGCCCTCCTCCAGCTTAGGGGCTTGCAAGACAGAGCGAGTGTGCTCCATGTGATAATGGTGGTACAATCGAGCCCTCCTCCAGCTTATGGGCTTGCAAGACGGAGCGGGTGTGTTCCATGTGATAAGTGTGGTGCTAACGAGCCCTCCGTCAGCTTATGGGCTTGCAAGACGGAGCGAGTGTGTCCCATGTGATAATGGTGGTACTAACGAGCCCCGATCCAGCTTAGGGGCTTGCAAGACGGAGCGAGTGTGTTCCATGTAATAATGGTGGTACTAACGAGCCCTCCTCCAGCTTAGGGGCTTGCAAGACGGAGCGAGTGTGTCCCATGTGATAATGGTGGTACTAACGAGCCCTCCTCCAGCTTATGGGCTTGCAAGACGGAGCGAGTGTGTCCAATATGATAATGGTGGTACTAACGAGCCCTCCTCCAGCTTAGGGGCTTGCAAGACGGAGCGAGTGTGTCCCATGTGATATTGGTGATACTAACGAGCCCTCCTCCAGCTAATGGGCTTGCAAGACGTAGCGGGTGTGTCCCATATGATAATGGTGGTACTAACGAGCTGTTCCTTAGCTTAGGGGCTTGCAAGACGGAGCGAGGGTGTCCCATGTGATAATGGTGGTACTAACGATACCTCCACTAGCTGAGGGGCTTGCGAGACGGAGCGAGTGCGTCCCATTTAATAATGGTGGTACTAACGAAACCTCCTCCAGCTTAGGGGCTTGCGAGACGGGGCGAGTGTGTCCCATGTGATAATGGTAATACTAACGAGCCCACCTCCAGCTTAGGGGCTTGCAAGACGGAGCGAGTGTGTTCCATGTTATAAAGGTGGTACTAACGAGCCCTCCTCTAGCTTATGGTTTTGCAAGACGGAGCGAGTGTGTCCAATATGATAATGGTGGTACTAACGAGCCCTCCACGAGCTTAGGGGCTTGCGAGACGGAGCGAGTGTGTCCCATGTGATATTGGTGATACTAACGAGCCCTCCTCCAGCTAATGGGCTTGGAAGACGTAGCGGGTGTGTCCCATTTGATAATGGTGGTACTAACGAGCCCTCCTCCAGCTTAGGGGCTTGCAAGACGGAGCGAGTGTGTTCCATGTAATAATGGTGGTACTAACGAGCCCTCCTCCAGCTTAGGGGCTTGCAAGACGGAGCGAGTGTGTCCCATGTGATAATGGTGGTACTAACGAGCCCTCCTCCAGCTTATGGGCTTGCAAGACGGAGCGAGTGTGTCCAATATGATAATGGTGGTACTAACGAGCCCTCCACGAGCTTAGGGGCTTGCGAGACGGAGCGAGTGTGTCCCATGTGATATTGGTGATACTAACGAGCCCTCCTCCAGCTAATGGGCTTGGAAGACGTAACGGGTGTGTCCCATATGATAATGGTGGTACTAACGAGCCCTCCTCCAGCTTAGGGGCTTGCAAGACGGAGCGAGTGTGTCCATTGTGATAATGGTGGTACTAACGAGCCCTCCTCTTGCTTAGGGGCTTGCGAAACGGAGCGAGTGTGTCCGATGTGATAATGGTAGTACTAACGAGCCCTCCTCTAGCTTAGGGGCTTGCGAGACGGAGCGAGAGTGTCCCATGTGATAATGGTGGTACTAACGAGCCCTCTTCCAGCTTATGGGCTTGCAAGACGGAGCGAGTGTGTCCCATGTGATAATGGTGGTACTAACGAGCCCTTCTCTAGCTTAGGGGCTTGCGAGACGGAGCGAGTGTGTCCCATGTGATAATGGTGATACTAACTAGCCCTCCTCCAGCTTATGGGCTTGCAAGACGTAGCGGGTGTGTCCCATATGATAATGGTGGTACTAACGAGCTGTTCCTCAGCTTAGGGGCTTGCAAGACGGAGCGAGTGTGTCCCATGTGATAATGGTGGTACTAACGATACCTCCACTAGCTGAGGGGCTTGCGAGACGGAGCGAGTGCGTCCCATTTAATAATGGTGGTACTAACGAAACCTCCTCCAGCTTAGGGGCTTGCGAGACGGGGCGAGTGTGTCCCATGTGATAATGGTAATACTAACGAGCCCGCCTCCAGCTTAGGGGCTTGCAAGACGGAGCGAGTGTGTTCCATGTTATAAAGGTGGTACTAACGAGCCCTCCTCTAGCTTATGGGCTTGCAAGACGAAGCGAGTGTGTCCAATGTGATAATGGTGGTACTAACGAGCCCTCCTCTAACTTATAGGCTCGCAAGACGGAGCGAGTGTGTCCAATGTGATAATGGTGATACTAACGAGCCCTCCTCCAGCTTATGGGTTTGCAAGACGGAGCGGGTGTGTTCCATGTGATAAGTGTGGTACTAACGAACCCTCCTCCAGCTTATGGGCTTGCAAGACGGAGCGAGTGTGTTCCATGTGATAATGGTGGTACTAACGAACCCTCCTCCAGCTTATGGGCTTGCAAGATGGTGCGTGTGTGTTCCATTTGATAAGTGTGGTGCTAACGAGCCCTCCTCCAGCTTATGTGCTTGCAAGACGGAGCGAGTGTGTTCCATGTGATAATGATGGTACTAACAAGCCCTCCTCCAGCTTATGGGCTTGCAAGACGGAGCGGGTGAGTTCCATGTGATAAGTGTGGTACTAACGAACCCTCCTCCAGCTTATGGGCTTGCAAGACGGAGCGGGTGTGTTCCATGTGATAAGTGTTGTACTAACAAACCCTCCTCCAGCTTAGGGGCTTGCAAGACGGAGCGAGTGTGTTCCATGTGATAAGTGTGGTACTAACGAACCCTCCTCCAGCTTAGGGGCTTGCAAGACAGAGCGAGTGTGTTCCATGTGATAAGTGTGGTACTAACGAACCCTCCTCCAGCTTAGGGGCATGCAAGACGGAGCGAGTGTGTTCCATGTGATAAGTGTGGTACTAACGAGCCCTCCTCCAGCTTAGGGGCTTGCAAGACAGAGCGGGTGTGTTCCATGTGATAAGTGTGGTACTAACGAGCCCTCCTCCAGCTTAGGGGCTTGCAAGACGGAGCGAGTGTATTCCATGTGATAAGTGTGGTACTAACGAACCCTCCTCCAGCTTAGGGGCTTGCAAGACGGAGCGAGTGTGTTCCATGTGATAAGTGTGGTACTAACGAGCCCTCCTCCAGCTTATGGGCTTGCAAGACGGAGCGGGTGTGTTCCATGTGATAAGTGTGGTACTAACGAACCCTCCTCCAGCTTATGGGCTTGCAAGACGGAGCGGGTGTGTTCCATGTGATAAGTGTGGTACTAACGAACCCTCCTCCAGCTTAGGGGCTTGCAAGACGGAGCGAGTGTGTTCCATGTGATAAGTGTGGTACTAACGAACCCTCCTCCACCTTAGGGGCTTGGAAGACGGAGCGAGTGTGTTCCATGTGATACGTGTGGTACTAACGAACCCTCCTCCAGCTTAGAGGCTTGCAAGACGGAGCGAGTGTGTTCCATGTGATAAGTGTAGTACTAACGAACCCTCCTCCAGCTTAGGGGCTTGCAAGACGGAGCGGGTGTGTTCCATGTGATAATGGTGGCACTAACGAACCCTCCTCCAGCTTAGGGGCATGCAAGACGGAGCGAGTGTGTTCCATGTGATAAGTGTGGTACTAACGAGCCCTGCTCTAGCTTATGGGCTTGCAAGTCGGAGCGGGTGTGTTCCATGTGATAAGTGTGGTACTAACGAACCCTCCTCCAGCTTATGGGCTTGCAAGACGGAGCGAGTGTGTCCCATGTGATAATGGTGGTACTAACGAGCCCCGATCCAGCTTAGGGGCTTGCAAGACAGAGCGAGGGTATTCCATGTGATAAGTGTGGTATTAACGAACCCTCCTCCAGCTTATGGGCTTGCAAGACGGAGCGAGTGTGTCCCATGTGATAATGGTGGTACTAACGAACCCTCCTCCAGCTTAGGGGCTTGCAAGACGGAGCGGGTGTGTTCCATGTGATGAGTGTGGTACTAACGAACCCTCCTCCAGCTTAGGGGCTTGCAAGACGGAGCGGGTGTGTTCCATGTGATAAGTGTGGTACTAGCGAACCCTCCTCCAGCTTAGGGGCTTGCAAGACGGAGCGAGTGTGTTCCATGTGATAAGTGTGGTACTAACGAACCCTCCTCCAGCTTAGGGGCTTGCAAGACGGAGCGGGTGTGTTCCATGTGATAATGGTGGCACTAACGAACCCTCCTCCAGCTTATGGGCTTGCAAGACGGAGCGAGTGTGTTCCATGTGATAATGGTGGTACTAACGAACCTTCCTCCAGCTTATGGGCTTGCAAGACGGAGCGGGTGTGTTCTATGTGATAATGGTGGCACTAACGAGCCCTCCTCCAGCTTATGCGCTTGCAAGACGGAGCGAGTGTGTCCAATGTGATAATGGTGGCACTAACGAGCCCTCCTCCAGCTTATGCGCTTGCAAGACCGAGCGAGTGTGTTCCATGTGATAATGGTGGTACTAACGAACCCTCCTCCAGCTTAGGGGCTTGCGAGACGGAGCGAGTGTGTCCAATGTGATAAGTGTGGTACTAACGAACCCTCCTCCAGCTTATGGGCTTGCAAGACGGAGCGAGTGTGTTCCATGTGATTAGTGTGGTACTAACGAACCCTCCTCCAGCTTAGGGGCTTGCAAGACGGAGCGAGTGTGTTCCATGTGATAGGTGTGGTACTAACGAACCCTCCTCCAGCTTAGGGGCTTGCAAGACGGAGCGGGTGTGTTCCATGTGATAAGTGTGGTACTAACGAACCCCCCTCCAGCTTAGGGGCTTGCAAGACGGAGCGAGTGTGTTCCATGTGATGAGTGTGGTACTAACGAACCCTCCTCCAGCTTAGGGGCTTGCAAGACGGAGCGGGTGTGTTCCATGTGATAAGTGTGGTACTAACGAACCCTCCTCCAGCTTAGGGGCTTGCAAGACGGAGCGAGTGTGTTCCATGTGATAAGTGTGGTACTAACGAACCCTCCTCCAGCTTAGGGGCTTGCAAGACGGAGCGGGTGTGTTCTATGTGATAATGGTGGCACTAACGAGCCCTCCTCCAGCTTATGCGCTTGCAAGACGGAGCGAGTGTGTCCAATGTGATAATGGTGGCACTAACGAGCCCTCCTCCAGCTTATGCGCTTGCAAGACGGAGCGAGTGTGTTCCATGTGATAATGGTGGTACTAACGAACCCTCCTCCAGCTTAGAGGCTTGCGAGACGGAGCGAGTGTGTCCAATGTGATAAGTGTGGTACTAACGAACCCTCCTCCAGCTTATGGGCTTGCAAGACGGAGCGGGTGTGTTCCATGTGATAAGTGTGGTACTAACGAACCCTCCTTCAGCTTAGGGGCTTGCAAGACGGAGCGAGTGTGTTCCATGTGATAAGTGTGGTACTAACGAACCCTCCTCCAGCTTAGGGGCTTGCAAGACGGAGCGGGTGTGTTCCATGTGATAAGTGTGGTACTAACGAACCCTCCTCCAGCTTAGGGGCTTGCAAGACGGAGCGGGTGTGTTCCATGTGATCATAGTGGTAGTAACGAACCCTCCTTCAGCTTATGGGCTTGCAAGACGGAGCGAGTGTGTTCCATGTGATTGGTGTGGTACTAACGAACCCTCCTTCAGCTTAGGGGCTTGCAAGACGGAGCGAGTGTGTTCCATGTGATAAGTGTGGTACTAACGAACCCTCCTCCAGCTTAGGGGCTTGCAAGACGGAGCGGGTGTGTTCCATGTGATAAGTGTGGTACTAACGAACCCTCCTCCAGCTTAGGGGCTTGCAAGACGGAGCGGGTGTGTTCCATGTGATCATAGTGGTAGTAACGAACCCTCCTTCAGCTTATGGGCTTGCAAGACGGAGCGAGTGTGTTCCATGTGATTAGTGTGGTACTAACGAACCCTAATCCAGCTTAGGGGCTTGCAAGACGGAGCGAGTGTGTTCCATGTGATAAGTGTGGTACTAACGAACCCTCCTCCAGCTTAGGGGCTTGCAAGACGGAGCGGGTGTGTTCCATGTGATAAGTGTGGTACTAACGAACCCTCCTCCAGCTTAGGGGCTTGCAAGACGGAGCGGGTGTGTTCCATGTGATAAGTGTGGTACTAACGAACCCTCCTCCAGCTTAGGGGCTTGCAAGACGGAGCGGGTGTGTTCCATGTGATAAGTGTGGTACTAACGAGCCCTCCTCCAGCTTAGGGGCTTGCAAGACGGAGCGGGTGTGTTCCATGTGATAAGTGTGGTACTAACGAGCCCTCCTCCAGCTTAGGGGCTTGCAAGACGGAGCGGGTGTGTTCCATGTGATAAGTGTGGTACTAACGAACCCTCCTCCAGCTTAGGAGCTTGCAAGACGGAGCGGGTGTGTTCCATGTGATAAGTGTGGTACTAACGAGCCCTCCTCCAGCTTAGGGGCTTGCAAGACGGAGCGGGTGTGTTCCATGTGATAAGTGTGGTACTAACGAGCCCTCCTCCAGCTTAGGGGCTTGCAAGACGGAGCGGGTGTGTTCCATGTGATAAGTGTGGTACTAACGAGCCCTCCTCCAGCTTAGGGGCTTGCAAGACGGAGCGGGTGTGTTCCATGTGATAAGTGTGGTACTAACGAACCCTCCTCCAGCTTAGGGGCTTGCAAGACGGAGCGAGTGTGTTCCATGTGATAAGTGTGGTACTAACGAACTCTCCTCCAGCTTAGGGGCTTGCAAGACGGAGCGAGTGTGTTCCATGTGATAAGTGTGGTACTAACGAACCCTCCTCCAGCTTAGGGGCTTGCAAGACGGAGCGAGTGTGTTCCATGTGATAATGGTGGTACAATCGATAACTCCTTTACCTTAGTGGTTTGCAAGACAAAGAGAGTGTGTCCAAAGTTATACCATCGACTGCTTCTTAAGATGTCTTTAATCTCTGGAGGCCGTTGTCAAGTCTCCCAGAGGCAACAAAACTAGCTGTATTTGCATAAGGAAGTATGAAACAGTAAATGTTATGGAATGTAACACCTGTCAATGTAGAGTTATGGTCTGATAAGGCCTACCTGAATGTGTTGTTTATCGCAAGGTTCAAGGCCAAGCACTGTCACTCTGTATCTCATATTTGCACCAAGTACAGGGGCTCACGATTGTTCTTTCAGTACGTAGTGCCCCACTCCTTTGTATTCCGGTCACTCCAAATTTCATACATATTTTCGTGAGATTGACATTCCTTTACTAAAGTCATGCCCCAATGCTTTGTTTTCCGTTTATCCCAATAGGTTACGTATTTTCGTGAGATTGACATTCCCTCACTAAGTCATGTCCCAATACTTTGTTTTCAAGTACATCCCAACAAATTACGTAAGTCAAGCCCTACTGCGTTTTGTCCGGTATCTTCCAATTGGCTACGTATTTTCGTGATATTGACATCCTGCTCCCCGAGGTTATGCATCGGTGCTTTGTATTCCCGTATCTACAAAGCAGTTACCTATTTTCGTGAGATTAACATTCCCTCACTACGTCATGTCCCAATGCCTTGTTTTCTGTGCATCCCAATAGGTACGTATTTTCGTGATATTGACATCCTGCTCCCCGAGGTTATGCCCCGGTGCTTTGTATTCCCGTATCTACAAAGCAGTTACCTATTTTCGTGAGATTAACAATCCCTCACTAAGTCATGTCCCAATGCTTTGATTTCCCGCATATCACAATAGGTTACGTATTTTCGTGAGATTGACAAACCCTCACTAAGTCATGTCCCAATGCCTTGTTTTCTGTGCATCCCAATAGGATACGTATTTTCGTGATATTGACATCCACCCACAACGTTATGCCCCGGTGCTTTGTATTCCCGTATCTACAAAGCAGTTACCTATTTTCGTGAGATTAACAATCCCTCACTAAGTCATGTCCCAATGCTTTGATTTCCCGCATATCACAATAGGTTACGTATTTTCGTGAGATTGACAAACCCTCACTAAGTCATGTCCCAATGCCTTGTTTTCTGTGCATCCCAATAGGATACGTATTTTCGTGATATTGACATCCTGCTCCCCGAGGTTATGCCCCGGTGCTTTGTATTCCCGTATCTACAAAGCAGTTACCTATTTTCGTGAGATTGACATTCCCTCACTACGTCATGTCCCAATGCCTTGTTTTCTGTGCATCCCAATAGGTTACGTATTTTCGTGATATTGACATCCTGCTCCCCGAGGTTATGCCCCGGTGCTTTGTATTCCCGTATCTACAAAGCAGTTACCTATTTTCGTGAGATTGACATTCCCTCACTACGTCATGTCCCAATGCCTTGTTTTCTGTGCATCCCAATAGGTACGTATTTTCGTGATATTGACATCCACCCCCAACGTTATGCCCCAGTGTTTTGTTTTCCCGTACCTCCCAATAAGTAACATATTTTCGTGAGATTAACATTCCCATTTAAGTCATGCATCACTGCTTTGTTTACCAATCTCTCCCAATAAGTTACGTATTTAGCGAGAGGTTTGCTGTTAAAAGAGATAAGTAGCTTTTCACCGTTCAAATCCACAAAAAGCACAGCCAGAAATTCCTTTTATGGAGAGGGGTTTGGTGTTTCAGGAGGTAGGTATCTTTTCACCCTTAAATCTCACAAATAGCACAAGGACAAAATTCCTTCTGTAGGGAGGGGTTTGGTGTTTCAGGAGGTAGGTATCTTTTCACCCTTAAATCTCACAAATAGCGCAAGGACAAAATTCCTTCTGTGGGGAGTGGTTTGGTGTTTCAGGAAGTCGGTAGCTTTTCACCCTTAAATCTCACAAATAGCACAAGGACAAAATTTCTTCTGTGGGGAGTGGTTTGGTGTTTCAGGAAGTCGGTAGCTTTTCACCCTTAAATCTCACAAATAGCACAAGGACAAAATTCCTTCTGTGGGGAGTGGTTTGGTGTTTCAGGAAGTCGGTAGCTTTTCACCCTTAAATCTCACAAATAGCACAAGAACAAAATTCCTTCTGTGGGGAGTGGTTTGGTGTTTCAGGAAGTCGGTAGCTTTTCACCCTTAAATCTCACAAATAGCACAAGGACAAAATTCCTTCTGTGGGGAGTGGTTTGGTGTTTCAGGAAGTCGGTAGCTTTTCACCCTTAAATCTCACAAATAGCACAAGGACAAAATTCCTTCTGTGGGGAGTGGTTTGGTGTTTCAGGAAGTCGGTAGCTTTTCACCCTTAAATCTCACAAATAGCACAAGGACAAAATTCCTTCTGTGGGGAGTGGTTTGGTGTTTCAGGAAGTCGGTAGCTTTTCACCCTTAAATCTCACAAATAGCACAAGGACAAAATTCCTTCTGTGGGGAGTGGTTTGGTGTTTCAGGAAGTCGGTAGCTTTTCACCCTTAAATCTCACAAATAGCACAAGGACAAAATTCCTTCTGTGGGGAGTGGTTTGGTGTTTCAGGAAGTCGGTAGCTTTTCACCCTTAAATCTCACAAATAGCACAAGAACAAAATTCCTTCTGTGGGGAGTGGTTTGGTGTTTCAGGAAGTCGGTAGCTTTTCACCCTTAAATCTCACAAATAGCACAAGGACAAAATTCCTTCTGTGGGGAGTGGTTTGGTGTTTCAGGAAGTCGGTAGCTTTTCACCCTTAAATCTCACAAATAGCACAAGGACAAAATTCCTTCTGTGGGGAGTGGTTTGGTGTTTCAGGAAGTCGGTAGCTTTTCACCCTTAAATCTCACAAATAGCACAAGGACAAAATTCCTTCTGTGGGGAGTGGTTTGGTGTTTCAGGAAGTCGGTAGCTTTTCACCCTTAAATCTCACAAATAGCACAAGGACAAAATTCCTTCTGTGGGGAGTGGTTTGGTGTTTCAGGAAGTCGGTAGCTTTTCACCCTTAAATCTCACAAATAGCACAAGGACAAAATTCCTTCTGTGGGGAGTGGTTTGGTGTTTCAGGAAGTCGGTAGCTTTTCACCCTTAAATCTCACAAATAGCACAAGGACAAAATTCCTTCTGTGGGGAGTGGTTTGGTGTTTCAGGAAGTCGGTAGCTTTTCACCCTTATATTCCACAAAACGCATAAACAGAAACTCCTTCTACAGGGTTGGATTCGGTGTCTTAAAAGGTCGGTAGCTTTTCACCCCTATATTCCACAAATGGCACAAGCAGATATTCCTTCTATGGGGAGGGGTTTGGTGTTTCAAGAGGTTGGTAGCTTTTCACCCCTATATTCCACAAATAGCACAAGCAGATATTCCTTCTATGGGGAGGGGTTTGGTGTTTCTGGCTGTGCTTTTTGTGGGTTTGAACGGTGAAAAGCTAATTATCTCTTTTAACAGCAAACCTCTCGCTAAATACGTAACTTATTGGGAGAGATTGGTAAACAAAGCAGTGATGCATGACTTAAATGGGAATGTTAATCTCACGAAAATATGTTACTTATTGGGAGGTAGGGGAAAACAAAACACTGGGGCATAACGTTGTGGGTGGATGTCAATATCACGAAAATACGTATCCTATTGGGTATCCTTCTGAAGTGAGAAGCTCAGTTTAGATATTATTCAGTATAGGCCAGTAACAGTGTATTACTGTATTCTTGTGTACACATGAAATTAACAATAATAGTGGGAGCCTAGAATCTAAAGCATCAACTGAAGTGAGAGGCTCAGTTTAGATATTATTCAGTATAGGCCAGTAACAGTGTATTACTGTATTCTTGTGTACACATGAAATTAACAATAATAGTGGGAGCCTAGAATCTAAAGCATCACCTGAAGTGAGAAGCTCAGTTTAGATATTATTCAGTATAGGCCAGTAACAGTGTATTACTGTATTCTTGTGTACACATGAAATTAACAATAATAGAGGGAGCCTAGAATCTAAAGCATCAACTGAAGTGAGAAGCTCAGTTTAGATATTATTCAGTATAGGCCAGTAACAGTGTATTACTGTATTCTTGTGTACACATGAAATTAACAATAATAGTGGGAGCCTAGAATCTAAAGCATCAACTGAAGTGAGAGGCTCAGTTTAGATATTATTCAGTATAGGCCAGTAACAGTGTATTACTGTATTCTTGTGTACACATGAAATTAACAATAATAGTGGGAGCCTAGAATCTAAAGCATCACCTGAAGTGAGAGGCTCAGTTTAGATATTATTCAGTATAGGCCAGTAACAGTGTATTACTGTATTCTTGTGTACACATGAAATTAACAATAATAGTGGGAGCCTAGAATCTAAAGCATCACCTGAAGTGAGAGGCTCAGTTTAGATATTATTCAGTATAGGCCAGTAACAGTGTATTACTGTATTCTTGTGTACACATGAAATTAACAATAATAGTGGGAGCCTAGAATCTAAAGCATCAACTGAAGTGAGAAGCTCAGTTTAGATATTATTCAGTATAGGCCAGTAACAGTGTATTACTGTATTCTTGTGTACACATGAAATTAACAATAATAGAGGGAGCCTAGAATCTAAAGCATCAACTGAAGTGAGAGGCTCAGTTTAGATATTATTCAGTATAGGCCAGTAACAGTGTATTACTGTATTCTTGTGTACACATGAAATTAACAATAATAGCGGGAGCCTAGAATCTAAAGCATCAACTGAAGTGAGAGGCTCAGTTTAGATATTATTCAGTATAGGCCAGTAACAGTGTATTACTGTATGCTTGTGTACACATGAAATTAACAATAATAGTGGGAGCCTAGAATCTAAAGCATTGACTGAAGTGAGAAGCTCAGTTTAGATATTATTCAGTATAGGCCAGTAACAGTGTATTACTGTATGCTTGTGTACACATGAAATTAACAATAATAGTGGGAGCCTAGAATCTAAAGCATCAACTGAAGTGAGAAGCTCAGTTTAGATATTATTCAGTATGGGCCAGTAACAGTGTATTACTGTATTCTTGTGTACACATGAAATTAACAATAATAGTGAAAGCCTAGAATCTAAAGCATCAACTGAAGTGAGAAGCTCAGTTTAGATATTATTCAGTATGGGCCAGTAACAGTGTATTACTGTATTCTTGTGTACACATGAAATTAACAATAATAGTGGGAGCCTAGAATCTAAAGCATCACCTGAATTGAGAAGCTCAGTTTAGATATTATTCAGTATAGGCCAGTAACAGTGTATTACTGTATGCTTGTGTACACATGAAATTAACAATAATAGTGGGAGCCTAGAATCTAAAGCATCAACTGAAGTGAGAAGCTCAGTTTAGATATTATTCAGTATGGGCCAGTAACAGTGTATTACTGTATTCTTGTGTACACATGAAATTAACAATAATAGTGGGAGCCTAGAATCTAAAGCATCAACTGAAGTGAGAAGCTCAGTTTAGATATTATTCAGTATAGGCCAGTAACAGTGTATTACTGTATTCTTGTGTACACATGAAATTAACAATAATAGTGGCAGCCTAGAATCTAAAGCATCAACTGAAGTGAGAAGCTCAGTTTAGATATTATTCAGTATAGGCCAGTAACAGTGTATTACTGTATTCTTGTGTACACATGAAATTAACAATAATAGTGGCAGCCTAGAATCTAAAGCATCAACTGAAGTGAGAAGCTCAGTTTAGATATTATTCAGTATAGGCCAGTAACAGTGTATTACTGTATTCTTGTGTACACATGAAATTAACCATAATAGTGGGAGAATAGAATCTAAAGCATCAACTGAAGTGAGAAGCTCAGTTTAGATATTATTCAGTATGGGCCAGTAACAGTGTATTACTGTATTCTTGTGTACACATGAAATTAACCATAATAGTGGGAGAATAGAATCTAAAGCATCAACTGAAGTGAGAAGCTCAGTTTAGATATTATTCAGTATATGCCAGTAACAGTGTATTACTGTATTCTTGTGTACACATGAAATTAACAATAATAGTGGGAGCCTAGAATCTAAAGCATCAACTGAAGTGAGAAGCTCAGTTTAGATATTATTCAGTATAGGCCAGTAACAGTGTATTACTGTATGCTTGTGTACACATGAAATTAACAATAATAGTGGGAGCCTAGAATCTAAAGCATCAACTGAAGTGAGAAGCTCAGTTTAGATATTATTCAGTATGGGCCAGTAACAGTGTATTACTGTATTCTTGTGTACACATGAAATTAACAATAATAGTGGGAGCCTAGAATCTAAAGCATCAACTGAAGTGAGAAGCTCAGTTTAGATATTATTCAGTATGGGCCAGTAACAGTGTATTACTGTATTCTTGTGTACACATGAAATTAACAATAATAGTGGGAGCCTAGAATCTAAAGCATCAACTGAAGTGAGAAGCTCAGTTTAGATATTATTCAGTATAGGCCAGTAACAGTGTATTACTGTATGCTTGTGTACACATGAAATTAACAATAATAGTGGGAGCCTAGAATCTAAAGCATTGACTGAAGTGAGAAGCTCAGTTTAGATATTATTCAGTATAGGCCAGTAACAGTGTATTACTGTATGCTTGTGTACACATGAAATTAACAATAATAGTGGGAGCCTAGAATCTAAAGCATCAACTGAAGTGAGAAGCTCAGTTTAGATATTATTCAGTATGGGCCAGTAACAGTGTATTACTGTATTCTTGTGTACACATGAAATTAACAATAATAGTGGGAGCCTAGAATCTAAAGCATCAACTGAAGTGAGAAGCTCAGTTTAGATATTATTCAGTATAGGCCAGTAACAGTGTATTACTGTATTCTTGTGTACACATGAAATTAACAATAATAGAGGGAGCCTAGAATCTAAAGCATCACCTGAATTGAGAAGCTCAGTTTAGATATTATTCAGTATAGGCCAGTAACAGTGTATTACTGTATTCTTGTGTACACATGAAATTAACAATAATAGTGGGAGCCTAGAATCTAAAGCATCACCTGAATTGAGAAGCTCAGTTTAGATATTATTCAGTATAGGCCAGTAACAGTGTATTACTGTATGCTTGTGTACACATGAAATTAACAATAATAGTGGGAGCCTAGAATCTAAAGCATCAACTGAAGTGAGAAGCTCAGTTTAGATATTATTCAGTATGGGCCAGTAACAGTGTATTACTGTATTCTTGTGTACACATGAAATTAACAATAATAGTGGGAGCCTAGAATCTAAAGCATCAACTGAAGTGAGAAGCTCAGTTTAGATATTATTCAGTATAGGCCAGTAACAGTGTATTACTGTATGCTTGTGTACACATGAAATTAACAATAATAGTGGGAGCCTAGAATCTAAAGCATTGACTGAAGTGAGAAGCTCAGTTTAGATATTATTCAGTATAGGCCAGTAACAGTGTATTACTGTATGCTTGTGTACACATGAAATTAACAATAATAGTGGGAGCCTAGAATCTAAAGCATCAACTGAAGTGAGAAGCTCAGTTTAGATATTATTCAGTATGGGCCAGTAACAGTGTATTACTGTATTCTTGTGTACACATGAAATTAACCATAATAGTGGGAGCCTAGAATCTAAAGCATTGACTGAAGTGAGAAGCTCAGTTTAGATATTATTCAGTATAGGCCAGTAACAGTGTATTACTGTATTCTTGTGTACACATGAAATTAACAATAATAGTGGGAGCCTAGAATCTAAAGCATCACCTGAAGTGAGAAGCTCAGTTTAGATATTATTCAGTATGGACCAGTAACAGTGTATTACTGTATTCTTGTGTACACATGAAATTAACAATAATAGTGGGAGCCTAGACAGTGTATTACTGTATTCTTGTGTACACATGAAATTAACAATAATAGTGGGAGCCTAGAATCTAAAGCATCAACTGAAGTGAGAAGCTCAGTTTAGATATTATTCAGTATAGGCCAGTAACAGTGTATTACTGTATTCTTGTGTACACATGAAATTAACAATAATAGAGGGAGCCTAGAATCTAAAGCATCACCTGAAGTGAGAAGCTCAGTTTAGATATTATTCAGTATTGTCCAGTAACAGTGTATTACTGTATTCTTGTGTACACATGAAATTAACAATAATAGTGGGAGCCTAGACAGTGTATTACTGTATTCTTGTGTACACATGAAATTAACAATAATAGTGGGAGCCTAGAATCTAAAGCATCAACTGAAGTGAGTAGCTCAGTTTAGATATTATTCAGTATCGGCCAGTAACAGTGTATTACTGTATGCTTGTGTACACATGAAATTAACAATAATAGTGGGAGCCTAGAATCTAAAGCATCAACTGAAGTGAGAAGCTCAGTTTAGATATTATTCAGTATGGGCCAGTAACAGTGTATTACTGTATTCTTGTGTACACATGAAATTAACAATAATAGTGGGAGCCTAGAATCTAAAGCATCAACTGAAGTGAGAAGCTCAGTTTAGATATTATTCAGTATGGGCCAGTAACAGTGTATTACTGTATTCTTGTGTACACATGAAATTAACAATAATAGTGGGAGCCTAGAATCTAAAGCATCAACTGAAGTGAGAAGCTCAGTTTAGATATTATTCAGTATGGGCCAGTAACAGTGTATTACTGTATGCTTGTGTACACATGAAATTAACAATAATAGTGGGAGCCTAGAATCTAAAGCATCAACTGAAGTGAGAAGCTCAGTTTAGATATTATTCAGTATAGGCCAGTAACAGTGTATTACTGTATGCTTGTGTACACATGAAATTAACAATAATAGTGGGAGCCTAGAATCTAAAGCATCAACTGAAGTGAGAAGCTCAGTTTAGATATTATTCAGTATAGGCCAGTAACAGTGTATTACTGTATTCTTGTGTACACATGAAATTAACAATAATAGTGGGAGCCTAGAATCTAAAGCATCAACTGAAGTGAGAAGCTCAGTTTAGATATTATTCAGTATGGGCCAGTAACAGTGTATTATTGTATTCTTGTGTACTCATGAAATTAACCATAATAGTGGGAGCCTAGAATCTAAAGCATTGACTGAAGTGAGAAGCTCAGTTTAGATATTATTCAGTATCGGCCAGTAACAGTGTATTACTGTATTCTTGTGTACACATGAAATTAACAATAACAGTGGGAGCCTAGACAGTGTATTACTGTATTCTTGTGGACATATGAAATTAACAATAATAGTGGGAGCCTAGACAGTGTATTACTGTACTCTTGTGTACACATGAAATTAACAATAACAGTGGGAGCCTAGACAGTGTATTACTGTATTCTTGTGTACACATGAAATTAACAATAATAGTGGGAGCCTAGACAGTGTATTACTGTATTCTTGTGTACACATGAAATTAACAATAACAGTGGGAGCCTAGACAGTGTATTACTGTATTCTTGGGTACACATGAAATTAACAATAATAGTGGGAGCCTAGACAGTGTATTACTGTATTCTTGGGTACACATGAAATTAACAATAACAGTGGGAGCCTAGACAGTGTATTACTGTATTCTTGTGTACACATGAAATTAACAATAACAGTGGGAGCCTAGACAGTGTATTACTGTATTCTTGTGTACACATGAAATTAACAATAATATTGGGAGCCTAGACAGTGTATTACTGTATTCTTGTGTACACATGAAATTAACAATAACAGTGGGAGCCTAGACAGTGTATTACTGTATTCTTGTGTACACATTAAATTAACAATAACAGTGGGAGCCTAGAATCTAAAGCAAACTTCAAACAATAACTTTTATTTTTTTTACTAATTATGATTACACACAATAATCAATTAACAAATAATAAACTAACTAAGGTACAAAATAACTAATAAAAAAATAATAAAATAGGTACTAATACACCAGTACAGAAAATAAAATATATAGTACTGTATAGGTGAAAAAATGTTTGTAGCGAAATACAACTCAATTGACGTGAGGAATTAGTTTGTACCCGCTAGTGTCTGTGAGGGGATGGAATTATATCAGCAATGGTTTAGGAGTCTACTCCATGTACATTACTTGTCATTTCATAACCAATAAGAAATGTAATTCTGGATATGTAGGAGTATGTTAGTTTAAATTAACTACAGATTTTTATAATGTACGCAATATGAATTACATTCCTACCTTCCTTTGGACTGATTAAGGTTTCTCAAACTTTATGTGGTTGTATTTGAAGATTTATGCATTTAGTTTTCTTCTTTCAACAATTTCTTCACTATCTCTGGTTAAAAAAAAATACATATACTAAATACAACTGGAAAAAGAGAGGTTGGGTTAATAACAACTTCTGTCTTATTAACTAGAATTATTTATTAACAATTTTAATACAATAAATTAATCAAATGGCTATTAGTTATCTCCCACCAATTATGGAATGTACTATTACAAAAAGGAATGTCCATTTAGGAAATAGTGCAATCAGTATCGCAATGAGATTATAGAAACTTACCTACTCTTCAAGCCACAGTATAAAAAAATACAAAGTTTTATAAAGTAGAAAAATTGCTAAAGTTTGAGCAATAATTTATACTTTGAAAATATTTTCTTCTTTTGAATTATTCAATTTACTATTGTGCTATTCTTTATATCATTATTGAGAATATGTCTGCAAAAATCTGTTTTTAAAAGACTGTTGTGCAAATTAGCAAGTGTTTATCAAAATGGTTGTAAAATTTCAGCTTATTTTTTTTCTATCCTTATAACAATATTTTCTGAACACAATCTTATAAATGGTAGAAGCCTAAAATATTCCAGAAATATTTAAGTATAAAAATATCCGGAACTTCATTAAAAAATGTATTTCCACAGAATATAATACAAATATCAAACATTTAATTGTCCAATTATAGTATTTTGTAATAAGCAACTCACATTATCAACTCCATTATTTATAATTGTCAAATAATTTTATTTTGGGATGCAGTAGGAAGATTGCTTGTAGTTACCAAACTTCAGCCTAGTGTTAAAATTGCTAATCCACAGACTAACTATATATTGACTGAAAAAAAATAATAAAATATATATACATATACACACACACACAGTAAAACCCCCTCAAATCCCAAACACCAGAAATCCAAACATAATTTGATGAAAACAAAATTTTAAAAAAGTATCTACAATATAATGAAGTATGTATTGAATGTTTACTACTTACGTAAAACAGGACTGAGATGTGTAATATATTGGAATTGACACTGTAAAAACATGATGTAATACAAAGGCCTATACTGTACTACTGGATGACATCATTAACACAGAATTTATTGACAGTAAAATAGAAATAAAAAAGGTAAACATTAAACTATATGTTTCACTTTAAAAGAAAAGACACACTTGACTATATTTTTCACTTAAAATCCGTAATCTTCATCTGGCAAAGAGACGTAAACCTTCCCGAGAATGCGATGTGGAGCCACCGACGCATTAGCATAACATCATTGGGTGTTGCAGGTGCATGTTGTTCTACGTAACGCAACACAATATCGAGAGCGGCGGCAGGATATTATTCCAGGATTCAGCACCCAGTAAATTACATCCTTTATTGTAATCATCTTAAGTTTTCTGAAAGAGAAAGAGTACAATCTTCTGCAATTAATGTTTGCAGAAGCTTGTTTCTTAGCTCAGTTTCATGTTCTGCAGCAAACCTTGATCAATAGGCTGAGGCAACGATGTCACGTTAGGTGGGAGAAATATTGCTTTTATGTCTTTACATACCAACTGCATGTCTGAAGGATGTGATAGAGCTTTGTCTATCAAAAGTAGAGCTTTTGGTGCCAGTCCATTTTTTTAATTATATTTTATTCCTGAAGGAAAAAATTCATTTTTGAACCACTCCTTGAAAGTATTACCAACCAACCACGCCTTACACTGATTTCTGTAATGAACAGGCAGAGGATTAAAGTTCATATTTTTAGAGCTGGTGGCTTGATGGATTTTCCAACCACCATTAATGGTAGCTCATTTGTTCCCGCGGCGTTACTGTAAGCTAGTGGGAGATGCTGTTTGCTCGTTTTAAAGCCTGGCGCAGAAGATTCCTCTTTAGAAGGAAGGCATTTAGTGGGAAAGGCGTTAAAATTCAATCCCGTCTCGTCCGCATTATACACTTGCGGAGGTGAGTAATTTTCAGACGAAATCAAATCTGTGAATTCGTCTAAATATTCTTTTGCAGCAAGAGTATCAGCTGATATCTTCTCCCTGCTTACCATTAGTTGTCTCATTTCGTGCCTTCTCTTCCGTCTATTGCTAGCAGTAAATTCCAAAACACCGTTCATTAATTGGTTTAACTGTAGCCTTTTCTTGTATTATTGGGTTACTAATAGGAACTAGTTTCTGCCTCTTTTGTGTAAACCATAAAATTACGGCCTCGTCAATTTTTTCATTCACAGGAATTTTTGAGTGATGTGTTGTTCCAAAGACTTTTCATTTGTAGCTCTGGAAAACTTTAATTTTTGATACAGAAATATGTAATGAATGCTCTAATATTGTTTGTTAATTAAAAAAAAACGAACTTCTGTCAAATGCAAAATACACAGCAAATTCGAAATCCAAACTTTTTTGGCAAATCCGAACTTTTCCAAACTCGAACAGGCTATAGCCCCAATTAGTTTGGGTTTGAGGGGTTCCACTATATATATATATATATATATATATATATATATATATATATATATAGCACACCTAACATCACATAAACATGAAATATCAAATTACGAAAATAGCCTAACCATACTTGAAATAAATAATAACCCAATAGAACTAAACTCACTAGAAAAATACCACATTTATAAAAACATACACAAGAATTTAATGAACCTACAGACAACATATGCAGAAGACGTACTATTCAAAAACATTACACATGCAGCTCGAGAGGAAATGTATGTGACGTCAACAAATACCAAAATCACTGACCGAACACCCACACCAGAAAAATAGAGAAAAATTAATCAGTGATGAAATGTGCCTCATCACATAAGGTAAAATTATTGCACTTTTATATATATATATATATATATATATATATATATATATATATATATACACACACACACACACACACACACACACACACACACACACACACACACTATATAGTATATTTATATATAGTCTATTTGGACGGTTTTAAATATCACAAAACACAGGTTTTATTTATATCATGATAACTTATAATTTCATTATTTAATTCCATCTTCACATGAGCTACTAGTTTTCAACTAAAAAAACATCACTTACACTTTAAAAAAATGTTTTAACTTGCCTATAGTAGCACTTACTTTGCTTGTTGAGGACGGCCGTTTCGGGAGATGTGTCCCTTTGTCAACTCAGATCGTAACTGATCTCAAGGTTTACGTAGGTTAGGGTGGGGGTGGGATATTTTGGTGGTGTGGGTGTATTTTGTGTGTATTAGGAGTTATGATGTCAAAAAGTGCGTGTGAGTTGTAATGTAATTGTGTATTAAGTATGTGTGTAAGGTGTAGTTTGAAGTGCCTATATATTTCGTATTGTTCGGTTGTGTAGCGTTGGTTATTTCTGTGTTGTTTATGAAGAATTTGTAGGTTAGATGTTATGTCTGTGTAGTCGTGTTTTGTGGAGTTGAGATGATCGGCGAAGTTTGATTGGTAGTTATTGTTTTTTAGTGCTTTTATATGTTCTTGGTAACGTGTGTAGAATGACCTCTCTGTCTGGCCTATGTAAAAACTGGGGCATGAACTGCAAGTTAGTTTGTAATCTCCAGTGGTGTTGTAAATGTCGTTGATTTTGCTGTTGGGTTTAAATTGTTTGTTGAGAGTGTTGTGTGTGGAGTAAGTTATTTTGTAGTTGTATTTTCGTAATGTGTTGGTTAGATTGAGGGTTTTGGATGATCTGTAAGGTATTGATAAGTATTTTATGGGATTGTCATCTTGTGTGTTTGTATTTGGGTTATTATGTTTATTTTTTAGGCGGTTGTATAATTTGTCTATCATTGTTGGGTTGTATCCGTTTGTTTGTGCTATATATTTTATGGTGTTTAACTCCTGGTAGTGTTCATCTTTGTCTAGTGGTGTTTTAAGGAGGCGATATATCATGGCATTGTAAGCAGCTAGTTTGTGTTGGTGTGGGTGGTTTGAGGAACTGTGTATGGTCGTATTGGTGCTGGTGGGTTTTCGGTATATGTTGTATTTATGTGTTTGTTTGTCTGTCCGTTTAATTGTGAGGTCTAAGAAGTTAAGGGCGTTTTGTTGTTCTGTTTCGATGGTGTATGTTAGTTTAGGGTGTATGGAATTTAGGTGTTTTAGAAATATGTGTGCTCTGCGTGTGTTGCCTTTATATAATGTTATGATGTCATCGACGTATCTGTACCAGTAAATTATGTTATCTGAGTATTTGTTGTTGTGTAAAATGTGGTTTTGTTCGGTATGGTGTATGAATATTTCTGCTAAGATGCTTGCTATGGGGGAGCCCAAACTTCACAAAACAGACATCCCAATACGTCCACTAATAAACCATACAAGCGTCCCTTCTCATCTTCTAGCCAAATTCCTCGACAAAACTATCCGAAACCATATAAAATTTAATAATCATTGTAGCATAAAAAAATAGCCTAAATCTAATAGACAAAATTAAAAACGTAAATATTCCACACACCTCCACCTTAGTCTCTTTTGATATATCAAATCTATATACAAACACCCCCATTCCAGAAACCATCGACATCCTCAAAAACATGCTAATAGACACAAATACACCACAAACACACATTGACGAAATCATCCACCTCACAAGATTAATCACTTCTCAAAATTACTTCACCTACAATAACACATACTACAACCAGAAAGATGGACTACCTATGGGCTCCCCCATAGCAAGCATCTTAGCAGAAATATTCATACACCATATCGAACAAAACCACATTTTACATAACAACAAATACTCAGATAACATAATTTACTGGTACAGATACGTCGATGACATCATAACATTATATAAAGGCAACACACGCAGAGCACACATATTTCTAAAACACCTAAATTCTATACACCCTAAACTAACATACACCATCGAAACAGAACAACAAAACGCCCTTAACTTCTTAGACCTCACAATTAAACGGACAGACAAACAAACACATAAATACAACATATACCGAAAACCCACCAGCACCAATACGACCATACACAGTTCCTCAAACCACCCACACCAACACAAACTAGCTGCTTACAATACCATGATATATCGCCTCCTTAAAACACCACTAGACAAAGATGAACACTACCAGGAGTTAAACACCATAAAATATATAGGACAAACAAACGGATACAACCCAACAATGATAGACAAATTATACAACCGCCTAAAAAATAAACATAATAACCCAAATACAAACACACAAGATGACAATCCCATAAAATACTTATCAATACCTTACAGATCATCCAAAACCCACAATCTAACCAACACATTACGAAAATACAACTACAAAATAACTTACTCCACACACAACACTCTCAACAAACAATTTAAACCCAACAGCAAAATCAACGACATTTACAACACCACTGGAGTTTACAAACTAACTTGCAGTTCATGCCCCAGTTTTTACATAGGCCAGACAGGGAGGTCATTCTACACACGTTACCAAGAACATATAAAAGCACTAAAAAACAATAACTACCAATCAAACTTCGCCGATCATCTCAACTCCACAAAACACGACTACACAGACATAACATCTAACCTACAAATTCTTCATAAACAACACAGAAATAACCAACGCTACACAACCGAACAATACGAAATATATAGGCACTTCAAACTACACCTTACACACATACTCAATACACAATCACATTACAACTCACACGCACTTTTTGACATCATAACTCCTAATACACACAAAATACACCCACACCACCAAAATATCCCACCCCCACCCTAACCTACGTAAACCTTGAGATCAGTTACGGTCTGAGTTGACAAAGGGACACATCTCCCGAAACGGCCGTCCTCAACAAGCAAAGTAAGTGCTACTATAGGCAAGTTAAAACATTTTTTAAAGTGTAAGTGATTACTAGTAGCTCACGCGAAGATGGAATCAACAAATGTTAAAAAAACATGTATATATGTTATTATTTTACACATGCCTTTAGAATTACTTACTTTTTTTATTACTGAGCAAAACTGCATAAGTCTAACGATTTTGTTAGATATCATTGTTTATGTAAACAATCGACCGCGAGTGAACTAGTCTTTATAAAGTGTAAATAATAATTAATGTGTTAATAGAGGTTATATAATTAAATAACGCATTACAAAAAAAAGAACCAGGGGTTATGAGTTATCTTTAAAATAACAATTGCTAGTATCAGTTGGAAACACAGCCCAAATGGGTTAAAAACATACCAACAATCCAATTGTACATTAACTGTAACCGATTTCACAAGAGACCTGTATAGAAAGAGGTTAAATTAATTTTTCCATATGCTGTCATTTTAAACCATTCTGACACATTTAAAAATAAACAATAAAAGTTTTAAACAGCTATAAACTGAACAGAAACTATTCCACTTAACATGCTTGTGCTAATACAGAATTTTGTATTTACTACAACCGATGTTCAGTTAATAATTACATTTTTTTCTCAATAGATCCTTTTAGATTTAGCAATATAGCAATTTAGTATTTAGAATATAGTAGCCTATCATTACTAAATAATTAAAAAAAAACCTTAGGCATCAGTTTTGATTCCCAATAACAGTCAGTTATCACTAGATATAACAAGTTATTGTTAAAATGTACGAGTGAACACAATTTTACAGGTTTCATAACAAAATCTATAAATTTATCTGAAAAATGTCCATTTTATCAAAATTATCTCGCATGCAATGACTGCCCCATGGCTTTATACCAAAGACTACTTTACCTACAAAATGGATGAGAGTGTAATATTTATTTCAAGTCTATAAAGTATATTTTTACTTTACCTATTTAAGCTTCGAGCATAACCTATCATTAATACATTATATATATACTATCATTACACATCGTATGTTATCATTTTAATTATATTTATTAATCTGTAACTTTTGTGTTTGTTCATTTCTATAAAATTAACTTTTCAACAATATGAAAAATATGTTATATAAGATTATTATAAATATATATTTGGTTTTCTATAAATATATAACTTTAAAAAAAAATATATATATATTTATAATTTATGACAACTTCATAATTATAATTCAATTTGTAAATAACTCTTGTTTAGGTTAGCCTAAACTCATTAAAGCCATGTTTATAATATTTACAGAAGAGCAAAAATAGGAATATTCATTTTTACAAATTTAAAAATATATTTTTTGTTTAAAACTACAAACATTTTCTAATAATAAAATTAAAAATTTTCAGTTTCAAGTTCTCAAATTTTCTCTAAAAAATACACATAAAATTACTTTAAAAAAGTAAAAAAAACTATAAACTTAATGGCAATTATACTTTTAATAATTTCTAGTGTTTAGACCTTGACATTAGTAAATAATATCAACAGATATAAACAAAATTGGTCTAATACAGCAAAATTATATTAGGCTTACTATATGAATCTTCTATAGACAAGAATAAATTATGAATTGATTTAAGTAATTGTTGTAGGTTTAAGTAAACAATTTGATCTCTGAAACCATTTTTATGAAGAATCATTTTGAACTCCGTATAAATAATATATATATACATTTAAACAATATTTTAATTATACCTGCTTTTATTTCATATATACTTTGCAGGTCAAATTTTGTTCTTTTATCCACTTTGAATAGGACAAGGATAGGATCATATACGTAATAGGTTAGGTTTATGGGGTAATGTGAGCATAGCCAGTTGAATACGCTACACTGCCATACAGATCTGAACTGGGTGACTGGTTTCCCTGCAAACAGAGTAAAACTGTTAGTACACAGTAATTACACTTAGTAATCTAATTCTACTCGTAGAACAGGAGCGAGATGATGGCTACATGCTTATTACCATTGGATTTCATAGTTTTTGAAACTTACAACAACAAATGATTCCAAGAGCTAGCATCTTGCATTTGGACCTACTTCAAATTTTCCTATTCTATTACTGCAACACTAGTTTTGCCAGTCCCCTATATATTTACAACCCTGTGATACTTTTGTCAGCAAAAATTTATTTAAGCTGGTAATCAACCTTTCTTAATGATTATATTTATGTTGACCCTTTCTAGCCACTGAACACTTTTACAAAACTAAAAGTCTACATTTTCGATTGAAAGATTTCCATGTAGAGTTTGTTTTATGAAGAGAGAATTATATTGTGTAATCACCATAATTAACCATGCAACAGCACTCTTCTATTTATAGATAGCGCGTGCACACATGCATACACACACACACACATGCGCGCACACATGCACGCGTGTATGCACACATACACACACACAGACACACACACACACAAGCACACTCACACGTGAGCGCACACACATGCACGAGCGTATGCATATATACACACATATACAAGCACACTCACCCACACAGCACACTCACACGTGAGCGCGTGAACACATGCACGCGTGTATGCACACATATACGCGTGTATGCATATATACACACATATATAAGCACACTCACCCACACAGCACACAAGCACACTCACACGTGAGTACGCGCACACATGCATGCATGTATGCATACTACACACACACACACACACACACACACTCACACACACACGCGCGCGCGCGCTCGCGATTCAAATGTGAAGGGCTTAAAAGCCAAAATTTAATTAATAAAAACAAAAATTTATTTAAAAATATATTAAAATAGAAATGTAACAAAATTAATGAAATAATAATTGTAAGACAAACTGTTCGGTAAAGCCAAATCATTCTCAAAGATTTTATAAACTAATCGTAAAAGAGCAAAGTCTAGAAAGATAAAGTGAGGAGTGGGAAAAGAACGTTCTGGATGCGTGTTGAATAAGGCAGTCGGAAATGAATTAGCGATGAGAGAAGTTGGATTTGAATTAGCGACTGGAGCAGTTGATTTAAGACAATCGAATTAGGGGTCGTTTTAAATTTTCTCAGACATCATCCTGGCGGGCTAAAGAGTAATCCGTAGCCCTGCCAGGGACAAAAACCGTTAGTACGAAAATTCTGAATGTAATATAATGGCAGCAGAGTCAATACGGCCGGAACTATATAAAGCTTTCAAAATTAGAAAATAACCAGTAATTAATAATATATATTTCACGCGTATCTATGTATGAAATCTGGGAAGAAGCAGAGGTTGAAGTATGCAGTCAACCCACTGGAGAAGAGGGACTCGCCGGCAGGAAACAGGAGAGGAGAAGGAACCTTCCCGAACCATTCTAGACGGGATCAGCATCCACATGCTGGCAGAAGCCTGAGGCTGTAGATGACGTTTTACTTCAAAGGCAAGTCCAATCCAGTCATGCTTAACTTTGCTTCTTAAAATATAAATTCGAATAAATTTGTTTAATTCAAAAAACAGTTTCAGATACAGATTTGGCTTTACTAACATTCATTTAAACTTTACTAAAAATTCATTGAAAATTACTTAAATATAAAATTTAAAAAATTCATTATAGTTTAAATTATAAAGGTTATGCAAAGAAAAATATTTCACGTAGATTCTTGTAAATTATAATATATAAAATAATATAGTATATTTTCATTTCGAAAAATTGATAACTTTTTAACAAATATGTGCATATGAAAATAGAATTAGTTGTTATAATAAAATTATTATAAATTACAGAAATATAGGATAGGATTGTAGAGAAAAGAAGATGTTAATGGGGAATAAATAAGAAGTAAAGAATAAGAGTAATTAAATATTTAATGAGGGGAATTTTAGGAAAATTAAAAGCTAAGTTATACATATAAAATAATTTCTAGGTTATTATCATAATATATAAAATCTTTTTCTACTGGGAAAATATTAAGGCAAAAATAGGAAGGATGTTCATTTAATTTGTTTATAAGTATAATCAAGCTAAAGAGTGGCAAGAAGTTAATTTAAATTTTATTTTTATACAAGTGGTAAATTTCTTATGTGAACGATATTAATATTATAAAGAATTACAACGAATAAATTATTCAAAATTTACTAAAGATATTTAAAGAAAAATATTATTGTGTTGATGATGTTATGTTAGGGGTAAAGAAGCTAAGTTAATAAATAGTTAATGCCTGTAAAAGTGTGCATGCTTTACCACGTTATAAACAAAAAAATATGAGTTTCCAATCAGCAGTCATTAGTGAAGTTTAGCTAAATGACATGCAGTTTCAAAGTTTCTTAATAAAAGGTTTCCAAGTACCAACCACCTCAAATAGAAGACACCCCACCCCGAGTATTATGCTAGTATAGGAAAATACTCCGCTAATTGGTTTTCATACGAAATCTAGGAATTCATTCCTAGGAGATCTAGGCAGGGATGTTACAGGCTTCGGTTGACTGACCGAAATTCCTCCTAGGTCATTATACCATTGCAGGGCGACTGGTAAGTATTAGAGAAAACTAGGTATTAGGAAAGGTAGGTCCTAATGCTTACCAGGTAAGTAAGACTCTCGGAAAATAATAGGTAATTGATTATTGAAAAATGAAGGTTGAATATTAATAGGGGAAATATAAGGGAGTAATAAGTAATAAAGGGGAGAAATGAAGGTTGAAGGTTAATAGGGGAAATAGGAAAAAGGAGTAATTGAAGTAATGAGGAATATAAATGAATAGTAAGTAAGGAGTAAAGATGTAAAAGGAGTAAAAATAAAGACAGTCGCGTACTGATGATGAGCGGAAAAACGCCCGTTGCGCACGCAAGCACACACACACGTGTTACTTGTGGTATAGAGGTTTTATTTATTTAAATATTACATTATACCACAGTTGATTTATTTAGTTATTACAAAAGTGTTTGAAAATGTTAAGTACTAACAACTGCTAGGAATATTTCATAAAACCAGAATCAGGTATTGGTCAGTGTATTGGGAACAGCCAGGATATGTGAAAATAAAGACTGAATTTCCAATAATATAAAAATTAAAAAGGGTTTGTGCCAAGGTTCTATTTTGTCTCATATCTTCTATAACAATTCTACAAAGGTATCTATCATTGAATTAGAGAAAAGTACTGAAGATAAATGGGGAAACAGTTAATAATATAGGATTCCTCCTTTTATCTAACCCATAATAATTGTATGTATGTATATAATTGCAAATTATTTCTCTGAAACTACTCTAAGGATTTTTACTGAAATTGATATAAAGGGGGTTTCTAACCTCAGCAATCCAATGAGCTAAGTGGAAAATTTCTGAAAAATCTTTATCATTAGGTTTTTAAAAAATTGTATATATCTACATAAATAAAATGTAAATTTTTCTCAAAAATGACTCTGAATTTTTACAAAAATTGGTAAATAGGGAGATTTTAACCTCAACATTCTAAAGGGCTTAGTGAATATTTTGTGACAAATCTTTTCATCAAGTTTTCAAAAATTTTTATTAGTACTATAAAGATTTTTACCAAAATTTGTATATAGAGGGTTTTTAACCTCATCAATCTAAAATTTGCTGAACAATCGTTATCATCAAGTTTTAAAAACTGTATGTTTATATACAGGGTGAGTCACGAGGATATGCAGAAACTTTAGGAGCTCATTCCACATGTAGAAATAATGAAAATAGTTTATATAAACATGGGTCTGGAAATGCTTTGTTAACGAGTTACGGCTAGCTTTTCGCCTGAATTTCAGCTCACCATGTAAAATGAGATATTCCTGAAATTCTAGTGAGGTAAATTAAGAGGCGAATTAAATAGTTTTTTTTATGGTTTTTGACCTGCGAAATTGAATAAAACAGATCCCAGAACTGTAAGGTATGGAGTTTTTTTAGAAAACCATTGTCAAGTGAACAAAATGGAGTAAAAAAACACATTTTTTCATCTTTGATCAACAATAACTTTGTTATTTCATCAAAAACAGATCAAAATTTTTAATAAAACTTGTAGAAAATTTTAAGTATATTTTATTTAACGATGAGTCACATCTCTTATGTCACGGGATCAACAATTTACGAAACCAACATTCATGGGCAGAAGTAAACCCTCATGCAACAATTGAAAGTAACTTTCGAGCGTTTTAGCAATAACGAATTCAGTGGTGTTATTCATGATCAGCTGATTGGACCATTTATTTTTCAAGATCGCTCAACAGGTCAGACATAAAGTTTCTTCAAGAAGAATTACCAACATTGCTTGAAGATGTTCCTCTTAGAACGCGACGCCAGCTGCACATGATGGCGCATCACCACATTTTTCAAATATTATTCCCACCTACTTGAATCAACAGTTTCCAAATAAATGGACCGGTCGTGGAGGTCACCAGATATTTTTACATGTAGAATGAGCTCCCAAAGTTTTTGCATATGTTCATTAATCACCCTGTATATATAGCATCAATATAATATACATTATGATGCTTTTCCAGATGTCAGGCAAAATGAAGATTTTTTACTTGAAAATTTAACAGCTTTTAATTTACCAACCTAAATAAATTATCAAAATGTTATTATTAATGCAAATAATATTTATAAAAACATCTGTTACTCTACTTCACATGCCTTTTGATGTCCTATATTTTATTACATAGAAGAAAAAACTTAGTTTAAAAATACAAATAAATACATTTTTGTCAATGAAGAATATTAAATTTTAAATATTCAACAGCCTTTAATACATAATTATTTTTATTATAATAAGTGTTAAAAATGTTGTTTTAATTTATTCAATGAAAAAATATTTCCTAACAAAGTCTAAAATTTCAGACTCAATCGGAGTGTGACGCGATCGTACATCTACTTAATGATATTGTGGTCTCCAAATAATAGTGGTGAGTGCAGTTAAAAATATTCTGTATCAAGTGAGTTTTTTTATAATTTCAATCTTCTATTAAGTTGTTACAATATTTCAGAAAACTTTATTAATTTCTTAAACATTTTAAAACCAATTAATAAGAAAAAATGCTCATTTTTACAATATGTCTGAAATAAATAAGGTTATAATACATTAGTAAGCAAACTAACCTGTAAGAACCTGTTGAGCTCCTCCTGAGTGTCAAAAATCATGACTACAAATGGCGAGCCAGGGACAAGTTCCCCTGCCCACTTCACTTCAACTCTGTAGTCGCCTGGTTCCGTTGGATCATACTTGCAAAGAATGGTTCTGTCTTTTTGGGATTCTCTTTGCATTTCTACTCTGAATGCTCCTAAACAAATCATATTTCAGGTAAAAATCTACAACCATAATTAATTTGAGTAATAAACTTCACTCCATTCTTTGTTACCAATTAATATAATAAAATATTACAAGAATTCTTGACAAATTGATATATAAATCATAGCTTTTCATAAACATTGTGCAATGAAGTATTGTATAACTCTTGACTAAAAAAAGACATTTTTCAAAGTGTTTCTCAAGTAGGATGGAACACTAAAAATGAATCTTTTTCAATTCCTACTATTAGTTAACACTTTCCCTAATATTAATAAATTTTAAACAGTTGATGTCTTTATGTTGGATTTGAACTGTATGAGTTGAGTCCTGCATTTCAAACATGGTAGTCATATAGCTCAAGTACAACCTAGACATCAATGTTTTAAATAAAAAATTAATATTTGAAAAAACTTTATTAACATCACCACAAGTTTTAAAAATGTATTTGAACTTGAGTGCAAGAATAAAAAGTATTTAATTAACACTTGAAAATTTATAAGACATATAAATTATATACATATATATATATATAAAATACTAAATGGATATAAAATAATAAATATTCTTGTATTTGAATAACCTGTGTTGTTTTATAATATATATATATATATATATATATATATATATATATATATATATATATATATATATATATATATGAAGTTAATATATTACTATTGTAAGTAATTTTATCCACCATTAAGTGCAATGATTTTACCTTGTGTGATGTTGAGTCTCGTGTATAATGTTTTTGAATAGTATGTCTTCTGTATATGTTGTTTGTAGATTCATTAAATTGTTGTGCATGTTTTTATAAATGTGGTATTTTTCTAGTGTATATATTTGTTATTTTTTCTATTTTGTTATTGGTGTATTTATATTTTAGGTAGATTTATTTTTATTATTTTTGTGTTCAGGTTGTAGTGTTGTGTTGAGGTTAGGTTTTTTTGTAAATTTATTGTATATATTTTTTATAAGGTGTTTGTTGTATCCATTTTCTATTGCTATTTTTGTAATGTTATCTAATTCTTCATTTAGTTTTTGTTTGTTATCTTGTGTGTATTTTATTGCTTTATTTATCATGTTACTGTAAGTGTTAATTTTGTGTGTTCAGGGGTGGTTAGATTTGTAGTGTATTGTGGTGTTGTTGGAAGTTGGTTTTCTGTATACTGTAGTTTCTATTTTATTATTATTTATATAGGGAAAACAACTAGATCACTTAAAATAAGATTTGAAGTACTTTACAGAGCATTCAAAAATAAAAATACAAAAGCATCAAATGTTGCAGCACACCTAATACCCCATGAACATGAAATAACAAACTACGAAAATAACCTAACCATACTTGAAATAAATAATAACCCAATAGAACTAAACTCACTAGAAAAATACCACATTTATAAAAACATACAAAACAATTTAATGCACCTACAGACAACATATGAAGACGATTTACTATTTAAAAACGTTATACACGAGGATCAAGAAAAAATATGTATGACGTCAACAAATACCAACATCACGGACCGAACATTCACATCAGAAAAATAATCAGTGATTGGACAATGATCAAGTGACCGAAAGGAACCTCATCACACAAGGTAAAATTATTGCACTTAGTGGTAGAAAAAGTATTTACAAGTATACAAGTAATAATAATAACTTCATAAAGTCAGTGCAACGAAAAAAAATGGACGTGAAATCACGATATATATATATATAGATTTTTTGGACTAGGAGACTGACAGACTTACCTTGGTAAGAGTAAGGTAATATATATATATATATATATATATATATATATATATATATATATTCAATATATATATATATTGAATCACTGAATTAATTTTCTCTATTTTTCTGGTGCGGATGTTCAGTCCATGATGTTGGTATTTGTTGACGTCATACATGTTTCTTCTTGAGCCGCGTGTATATTGTTTTTGAATAGTACGTCATCTGCATATGTCGTCTGTAGGTTGATTAAATTGTAAATGTTTTTATAAATGTGGTATTTTTCTAGTGAGTTTAGTTCTATTGGGTTATTATTTATTTCGAGTATGGTTAGGTTATTTTCGTAATTTGTTATTT
Organism: Prosapia bicincta; assembly: GCA_036971475.1. Classification (NCBI taxonomy): domain Eukaryota; kingdom Metazoa; phylum Arthropoda; class Insecta; order Hemiptera; family Cercopidae; genus Prosapia; species Prosapia bicincta. The sequence goes on from JBAIZL010000013.1 coordinate 377,084, forward strand.
CATGTTTATGTGATATTAGGTGTGCTGCAACATTTGTTGTTTTTGTAGCACTTTTTTGGGGGAAAAACTTATTCCACAAAAGAAACATGTATTTTAAGTTTATATATAATTTCCATCTTTGTTGCAAAACTTTACATAAATAGGCAACAATTTTTCCAAACCACCTGCATAGCAATCAGCCGCCATACTATTCAATTCTATTTCCTAAACATTGTTGGTAAAGCGTTGACTGCCGAGGGCTGGGGAGTATGGGGGGTCGCCCGACAAAGTCTTAGGAAAACCTCATAGTACCGTTCTGCATTTACCTTGTTTTACCCCGAGGTAGGTAATTGATGAATAAAACTTCACGGCAGTCCCAAAACACAGTGCCATGTCACTGACCCTGCTGACTGAACCTCTTTTGCTTTTGAGGAGGTTTCTCCTCTTTTTTTGTCACTCTATAGTGTGTCGAATGGTCAACCCATGTTTCACAACCAGTGACTACTCATTCCTAAAGAATCGCAAGGAAGATTGTGCAGCCGCTACTTGTTGTTGCTTATACCCATCAAGGAGTAAACAAGGAGCATACCTTGGACAACTGAAGTTCTTCAGTCACGTTGTTATGAAGGGATGCCCGGCTAATTTCAATGTTTGGTGGAAGCTAATCCATAATTTCACCAAGTGTCAATCGCCAGTCAGCATCAATCGCATCACGGCCTGCAGTAATGACATCATTTTGGCGGGCGGTTGCTGAGCGGAAATCTCTCTATTTGTCAAGAACACCTCTTCCTTCGAAAACATTTTTTTTGTAGTGGCGAATCTTCTGGACAGAAATTACTCTTTCACCATAAACTTTACACAACTGACAATGAATTTCAATGGCAGATACACTTTTAGCAGTCAAAAAACGAATAACACTTCGCACTTCACAAATGGTGGCAGATCGCAGTTAAGTTTCCATGGCTTATAGCTACTGATTGAAGGTCAACAGGCCTACAGTCATCAGTGCTGTGGCGATCAATGCCACTAACCCTAAACTAAAAATACCACTCCTGGAAAGACGCTCTGAAACTTATTTTTTGGATAACCCTCGCGTGTATATTTGAAAACAGTGGTTTAATTGTAAATATTTAATAAAAGAGTAACCAATATAAAATTTTTCTTTGTTGACCTAAGTAGGAATTGATTTGAAATTTTTTTTTGTATTACTTGTTTATAGAAAAGTTCCTCAACAAATATACTATGAATACTTTTTCAATCTGTTGACATTTTTATGACTACAACTATCATTTTATTTAAAAATGTGCACGATTCCAAACTAAAATATTATCCTACATCACAAATCTAATTCAACTACAAAAACTGATTTTAAACAAACTGCTCTAGAACTTCGTAATATATTCCGGACAGTGTATCATTGGTTTGATATTTGAAGAAGCAAGATTTGATAATAATGCTGCTATCAAAGCATTTGTGCATTGCTCACTCGGTCTGTAACAACATTTACAAGCGATTTGATATGAGAAAAAAGTTTACTCGATTTTGTAATATTGAAATTACAAGAAAAAAATTGTGGAACAAGAATAACTCTAACCAAATCTGCTTAAAGCTTTTCTCCAACTTTCCTTGACAGAATTATTAAGAGGAAGTTAACTCTTGATGAGTGGCAACCTGTTGTGGAATAGTGCACTTGATAATGCTGAGAAAAGCTTTGAAATGAAACGTTTTAATTTAAACTTCTATTAACTATTTATAATCTGTTTAAATGGATTAAAATTTCACACTTTCATTGAAATAAAATACAACATTACCCTTAGGTCCTCGGACTCGAACAGTGAGTTGCCCGGCCCCAGCGCCTCTTGTATCACAAATAAACCTGCTCTGGAATATTGCAAGAACACCATGCTCTATTCCTGGGCCATACACTCGAACCTTACTGGCATCAGGAGCTCCACTTACCCGTAGACAGAATGGGCTGCCAGGCACATCGACACCTTCAAACACAGAACAAGCTTCAAATAACTACTTCTGCTTTACTGAAGTGGACTTATTCTACTTCTGGGATAAAGGAGGTGTTTACTTACTACATTCTCTTGATAGTTCTATTCATCTTCTATTGAATAAGGCATAACCAATCACTCTTTAAATGTAAAATTTCAAGTTGACACATTAAAGCCAATGAAAGCAAAACCATCATACAAATATGTAACTACTACATTACACATGCAGAAATATTTATAATATACAGACAAGTCAAATCCCATTTCAAATCTTTGTGTACTACATTTATGTATTATAAAATTTTTCTAATAAAAATTAGAATTAAAAATTGGAACCAACTCATCCCTATATCAACATCCAAAGGGTAAAAATAATATTAGTTTAAGTACAAGTGTTAATACAACCGAACTAGTTTTAGTCTAGACACTAGGGGTCTAGCACAGGTACACTAATCAAATCAGTGTATAGGGATATAGGAGAGATGCCATATAAATAACTAGGTTAGGTTAGGCATGGCATACAAAATCAAATAGATGACACTATTTTGATAAAGATATCTGCACAAGATAAAAAGAAGTAAGTACAAAAAGAAAAACACTTGGCCCAAATGGAAAAAATATAGTATAAACAACCCGTCTGATAATAAATATTAAAAAGTACAAAGTCAAACAAGATATAGAAGAAATGAGTTGAAACCCTTCAGAAGAACAATATGGATCAACAATACATTTGAAAAAATATTTGCCCTTACCTCCGTATTTAACAGTAAGTGTGTGTCTTCCTGCTTCCTGGGGTTTAACATTGAGCGTGAAGGTACCATCGCTGTGGTCATACAACTCACAATAGGCTACCTTATGTGGTCCTACACAATGTGCACTCAGCTCACCTGCAAAGAACCCATAACTTGCTTAAAATACAAGAGAGGAATCTGAACTTTTTTATATAAAAAATACTTTCTTCAATTGAAAATCAATATAAAAAAGGCTTTCTGAGGTTAATGTAAGAATGATTTTCAAGATAAAAGTGATAACAAGCAATTAAGTGTATCTTACATTTAACCCAACCTAAAGAAATGTAGAAATAAAAAATAGCTATATTCCTCTTGTTATTATAATTTTTGAAAAATAAAAAGTATCCAAAGTAAATATTCCAAGCATTTGCAGCAAAATCCTTAAAAGTAACATTTCAACTATACTGTACAAATCTTTCTGAATGTTATCTTCTGAGATGTTATATTTTTAAATCCTTAATGCCTTCATTAATTTTAAAGGTTAATACAGACAAGGCTTTAAGAAGATCATACTAAAATTTTAGTATCAGGACAGAGATCAATACTAGCTTTTAATGTCACAATAATGATGAGCAATTATCTTGAATAGAGAGTGTTTTGTTATTGCAAGTTGTTTACGTTTCGAATTTGTTGTTGTTTGCTCTAAATTTGATCTATCAGTTATTTCGTTTATTTAATTTGTAGTTTATGTAATTTTTCTTTAGGTTTCGGGTTTGTTGTTTTTCACATTAAATTCAACTGTCATTATTTAGTTTATTTAATTTTTATTGTTAGAGATATTACGTTATAGATATAATGGCTAAAGACACTTTAGGTAGCGATTCAATATGAGGTATGTTGCTTTTATATAGTGACAGTGACAGTGAAACCAATCTTGGCCGAGGTACAATTGACATATCTTTCATTGATAAACTGAATGGAAATGTAAATGACCCAACATTAGAGAGTTTCTTAAATTTGAAAGGAAATTTTCAAATTACATTTTCTTATAGCATAAAAATGATATATAACATGTAATATTTATTTTCATTTTAATGTAAAATATGTATAATGAAGTGCAGTGATGTACAGTGTTGCTATTTTATTTTGTTGACTTTTTATACATTTTTCAAACGAGCATAACTTTATCTATATGTAAGTAATTCATTAATAAGTATATATTTCCTGAAAGCTCATTTCATTCCCTTTGCAGCAATGTACACAATTTTATGTAAATTTGTTATTTATTATAAATCAGGATTTTTTAATATTTTACCTAAAAACCTCTAAGCAGATAGAGACAGCCGCCTATTAAGGGGTTAGACTTCAAAGTGTTAATAATGCAATGTTTTGACAACTAGTTCATTGCCCTTATCAAGCCTGCTGTGGTATAAAAAACAAAGTCCTTATACTTAACGTTCAAATGTGTAATGTGAGGATGCAAAATATCAAGCCTCCTACACTTCACCAAGAACTGCGCAGCATATATACAACTGGTTTAACAGAAGTTAGTGTTTTATTTTTTGGAATACAAATATTTTCAATTGTATTTAAAATTTTCATGTTTATTTGAAGGTCTTATTTTCATAAACAGAAAAATCATAAATATTTCCAATAAGTGCAGCATTCCTTAGAAAACTCCTTCTCTAATTGTTAAAACCAATTCAAAAGATACCATTCTTGAATATTCTCTATAGATTCAGAAAAAATTATAAAACCTTACAAAAACAATAAACTAAGATAAAAATAATTTAATATACTAATCTCTTTAGACCTGGATTAAAGAGTTACATAAACACAAGAATTATTGGAAATGTAATACAAAGACGCCTTGAGCGTAACTATTTTGTAATGATGTAGAACAATTTTTAAAGAAGCAATAAACTAAACACAACAGAAAATGTAGAAATATACAAACTCACAAAAACCAACCACACACAAACTAGACAGTAAAACACACTCACATTCAAATACTATATTAAAAAACATAACTAAAAACCACTACATGAACAATACATCTGAGAATAACAAAAACACCACAGATTCACAATAACAATACACTTGAGCTTGCCTCACAACTGTCTTGTCCATAACCCACAGTGACAATCCATGCACCGACTAAATAAAGATAAATTGCTTTTAAATGAAAACTTAAAAATACAGCATACGAAGCAGTTCACACTTCTTCACACTGCTTTTAGTGTACCTATTACATAAAATGTTTACACTTAGTATTCAGAATGTATTTAAGAATTATATATATTCTAAAATAATATACTTAAAAAAAACAATTGCAGAAACTAAATTGGAAATTCAAAGCAGTGAAAAAACTTAACTTGTCTAAAGTTCAAGATTACTAAGAGTTTTTTCATAAAGCCTTAAGAAGAGGATCAGCTTATATAACTGCAGTACTACCACCAAATTTATTAAGTTTATTATGTTAATGTACCCATTTAACCCATGCCTCATTCATTTAACCCATTTCTTCCCAACGTGGCATAAACGCAACATTATATTATATTGCACACAATTCCTCCATATAGTGAGTAATTTTCAATTTGAAGTGTGTTATTTATTCTAAGAATAGAGTATTTTTCTATCATGTAATAATTATTTTGTTTTTAATAATATATCTTTGTCAATAAGGACTTCAAATTATGATAAAATAAATGTCGAGATAATCAACATTTTCGGTGTACGAAATAAATATCTGTCAATTCTTGGAACAAAATGTTTTCCTATGTCAGCTATTCTTGTCATGTTTAATTTACGGCTGAGTCATATTCGTTGAACCACAGCTCTCCACTTCCCCTTTATTCAACAGAGTTCGCATGTGTTGACGCAACATTGGGAGTTCCCCGGCAGTTGAGATATATCGGCCGTGTTGAAAGCAATTGACCAGTAGATCCGCTATGAGTTTTAAACGAGTGTTGTAAAACAGCAGAAGAATTGATTGCAGTTCTTAAAACACAGGTATCATTCGCTACCTGAATCAAAAATGTATTGGAGTAAAGATCTTGATAAAGGTGTACCAATTGTACGAGATACAATGTCTAGAAATAAATTTGATAAATCAAAAAATACATTCATTTATCAGACAACAATAAACTACATAAATCCGATAAATTTTCAAATGTTCGTCCTTATTTTGATGAATTAAATACAAAATTTCGTCAGTTTGAAGTGTTTTCACATAAATTACCAATAGATGAGCAAATGGTGCCCTATTTTGGACGTCATTCAGCAAAAATGTTCATGAGAGGGAAAACTAAGATTCGGTTTCAAAAATTGATGCATTGCTTCTGTTGATGGTTATGTATACAGTTTTTAGCCATATGGGGGGAAAGGTGGTGAGATAAAAAACAGCTATGGTTTAGGAGAGAAGATCGTTTATAATTTGTTGAGAATAATTGAAAATCCAGAGAATCACATAATTGTTTTTGATAATTTTTTCAGTACTTACACTTTAGTAAGTAAACTGACAAAGATGAATTTCTTAGTATCAGGAACAATAAGAGAAAACAGGTAGCCCAATCAGTAAAAAAATTTCTAAAAGTTCCGAAAGGAAGTTATGAATTTGCCTTTGATAAAAAAAAGAATATTTTTGTTGTTCGATGGCGGAATAATTAAGTTGTTACAGTCATAACAAATTACGGATCGGTTGAACAATCCCTAAATGTAAAATGCTGCAATCGAAAAGAAAGGAAAGAGGACTTTGTAAAGTAGCCGAATGTTATCAACGATTATAATAAAGGAATGGGCGGAGTGGATTCTCATGATAATGCTATTGCCAATTACAGAATTAGAATTAGAGGTAAAAAATAGTGGTGGACCTTATTTGTAAATGGAATTGATTGTGCTGTAGTAAATGCATGGAAATTTTATATTTTATCAACCGGAAATAAACTCAGTCAGATAGAGTTTAGATCGCAACTCGTTATCTCTTTACTTCGATCAGTAAATATTGAAGAATCTGACAAGCGCAGCAAAAATCTGTTATTAGGTCACTGTAGTAAAATTACTTTACCAGACGACGTACGAAAAGACAAAACGGACCACATCGTAGACCAAAACAAAAGTAATGCAAGACGGGGATGTAAAGTGTGCCACAGTCAAACAGTCTACACATGCAAGAAATGTCAAGTGTTTATACATGTTGAATGTTTTAATACAATTCACAATTCAGATTGAAATAAATTCTAAAAAGTAAAACTATGTGCACATTGTGTTTCAATAAATCGTTTCATGTAATGATTGTCGTGTTTTTTTCAGCACACGCCATTTCCCAACGTTGCGTTAATGTAAGGCCGCGAGATGCACGGAACTCCCAACGTTGTGCGAACGCAACAGGTCATTACTCAAAAACTAATAGTATCAGATTCTTATTCAGGTTTTATTTTATTACTTCTATAGTAGAAATGGGTTAACTAACTTTCCTGTACATGTACACCACAGCTAGAAAGTTAAGGACTCACCAGGGCCTGCTGCCCTTGTGTCAATGAAGCTCCTGATGTCTTTACCCACAGTTCCAATCCCAAGACCATCGCCAGAACATATGACTCTACTTGCATCACACACTGCTGTTACACTTACCTTCAGTGGACAGCCTTTAACTTGCCTAAGAACAAACAAAAACTGCAATGACAGGCAACTTTCTTATTATACTGCAAATTCTCTTACTTAATTGAAAATTTATTTTTATTTATATAAAAGTTGAATTGGTCATAGTTCGTCGTATTTTCAATTGACATAAAAAATTTCAAATAGTTAATCATATAATTAGTGATAAAATCAAAATAAAAGATTGTTGAAAATAAATAAAATCATTAATTTGAAAACGATACAAATCTAATGTAAAATAAAGTGAAACTTATATAGAGGCGAAAGTTAATGTCAGGTAGAGCATTTAACATGTCTTACCTAGTTTTTAAAAACTAAACCTAAGTGAAGAGTTTATATTTCATACATATATTACTAGCTTTTGCTGTGATATCAGAAGAAAGGAATTTTTTTAAAAAACTCATTATAAAAAAATTCTATTTAAATTGTGTCATTTTTATGAAAATAGATTATTTACATCAGGGAAATTTTTCAAAGTGTCATCCTTATTCTAATTATTTATTTGAGTGGATTTTAGATAATTACATCTCCCAATACGATTCTTATGCATTTTTAAATTTCATCTTCTTCCAATGGCTCTCAAATGGCTTACGCCACTGAGATCGTGCCTCCCAATACAATCCAAGTAAGTCCCTTCATTGCTGTCTTTCCTTATCTAGTCCACTACAGACCAGGAGGTGGTAGATGTTTAGCATGCACATATTGTGCACTTGTTGGATTCTAATATCTTCACACCGGTGAGACTGTCATCCTTGGCATCATAAATTACTAAATTTCAATGAATATTTCTAGTACTTGAGCGTAAAAATAATAAACTAATTCCTATTTAGCCAAACTCTGTATTTATTACTTCAAATAATACGTTAACACACACATAAAGTAGAATTCATTTTCTCATATTAAATTCATTTGGTAAGATTTATTTTATAAATTATTATATTTTCAATTCCATAGCATTTTAAACTAATAATCTGTGGTAATTAAAATAACCGTAGTTTTTAAACAGTTGTCATGCAAACTAACTTAGCATCCTCCGTCAAGGTCTCGCCCTTGTTATAATTGAATAGAAATTGGAGTTTGTAATTAGTGCATGTAATATGATCTTTCGAAATATTTGTTTTAAAAAACTTCAGATTAAATAACCTTATTTGTTTTTAAACCATCTGGTAATAGAAGAAACTCATTAGCCTGTCCATGTGAGAAAGAGCGAGAGTACAAACTAATACCAGCATACTGAAGTGTTTGGCCTCAAGCTTTACTATTGTAACAGTGAACAAAACTTTTAATGGGGAATTGAAGTCTCTTAAATCAGTAGGAAGCATAGGTATACGGGGAATAGAAGTAATTTCTGCCGCTGACTAAGTAAGAATAGTAGCTTCGACAACACCACTACGCATAACTTGTATTTGCAGTCTTCTACTGATACATAATTTCTGCCGCTGACTAAGTAAGAATGTAGCTTTGACAACATCACTACGCATAACTTGTATTTGCAGTCTTCTACTGATACATTATTTCTGCCGCTGACTAAGTAAGAATAGTAGCTTCGACAACACCACTACGCATAACTTGTATTTGCAGTCTTCTACTGATACATTATTTCTGCCGCTGACTAAGTAAGAATAGTAGCTTTGACAACATCACTACGCATAACTTGTATTTGCAGTCTTCTACTGATACATAATTTCTGCCGCTGACTAAGTAAGAATAGTAGCTTTGACAACATCACTACGCATAACTTGTATTTGCAGTCTTCTACTGATACATAATTTCTGCCGCTGACTAAGTAAGAATAGTAGCTTTGACAACATCACTACGCATAACTTGTATTTGCAGTCTTCTACTGATACATAATTTCTGCCGCTGACTAAGTAAGAATAGTAGCTTTGACAACATCACTACGCATAACTTGTATTTGCAGTCTTCTACTGATACATAATTTCTGCCGCTGACTAAGTAAGAATAGTAGCTTTGACAACATCACTACGCATAACTTGTATTTGCAGTCTTCTACTGATACATAATTTCTGCCGCTGACTAAGTAAGAATAGTAGCTTTGACAACATCACTACGCATAACTTGTATTTGCAGTCTTCTACTGATACATAATTTCTGCCGCTGACTAAGTAAGAATAGTAGCTTTGACAACATCACTACGCATAACTTGTATTTGCAGTCTTCTACTGATACATAATTTCTGCCGCTGACTAAGTAAGAATAGTAGCTTTGACAACATCACTACGCATAACTTGTATTTGCAGTCTTCTACTGATACATTATTTCTGCCGCTGACTAAGTAAGAATAGTAGCTTCGACAACACCACTACGCATAACTTGTATTTGCAGTCTTCTACTGATACATTATTTCTGCCGCTGACTAAGTAAGAATAGTAGCTTTGACAACATCACTACGCATAACTTGTATTTGCAGTCTTCTACTGATACATAATTTCTGCCGCTGACTAAGTAAGAATAGTAGCTTTGACAACATCACTACGCATAACTTGTATTTGCAGTCTTCTACTGATACATAATTTCTGCCGCTGACTAAGTAAGAATAGTAGCTTTGACAACATCACTACGCATAACTTGTATTTGCAGTCTTCTACTGATACATAATTTCTGCCGCTGACTAAGTAAGAATAGTAGCTTTGACAACATCACTACGCATAACTTGTATTTGCAGTCTTCTACTGATACATAATTTCTGCCGCTGACTAAGTAAGAATAGTAGCTTTGACAACATCACTACGCATAACTTGTATTTGCAGTCTTCTACTGATACATAATTTCTGCCGCTGACTAAGTAAGAATAGTAGCTTTGACAACATCACTACGCATAACTTGTATTTGCAGTCTTCTACTGATACATAATTTCTGCCGCTGACTAAGTAAGAATAGTAGCTTTGACAACATCACTACGCATAACTTGTATTTGCAGTCTTCTACTGATACATAATTTCTGCCGCTGACTAAGTAAGAATAGTAGCTTTGACAACATCACTACGCATAACTTGTATTTGCAGTCTTCTACTGATACATAATTTCTGCCGCTGACTAAGTAAGAATAGTAGCTTTGACAACATCACTACGCATAACTTGTATTTGCAGTCTTCTACTGATACATAATTTCTGCCGCTGACTAAGTAAGAATAGTAGCTTTGACAACATCACTACGCATAACTTGTATTTGCAGTCTTCTACTGATACATAATTTCTGCCGCTGACTAAGTAAGAATAGTAGCTTTGACAACATCACTACGCATAACTTGTATTTGCAGTCTTCTACTGATACATAATTTCTGCCGCTGACTAAGTAAGAATAGTAGCTTTGACAACATCACTACGCATAACTTGTATTTGCAGTCTTCTACTGATACATAATTTCTGCCGCTGACTAAGTAAGAATAGTAGCTTTGACAACATCACTACGCATAACTTGTATTTGCAGTCTTCTACTGATACATAATTTCTGCCGCTGACTAAGTAAGAATAGTAGCTTTGACAACATCACTACGCATAACTTGTATTTGCAGTCTTCTACTGATACATAATTTCTGCCGCTGACTAAGTAAGAATAGTAGCTTTGACAACATCACTACGCATAACTTGTATTTGCAGTCTTCTACTGATACATTATTTCTGCCGCTGACTAAGTAAGAATAGTAGCTTTGACAACATCACTACGCATAACTTGTATTTGCAGTCTTCTACTGATACATAATTTTGGTGGGTTTAAACTACGTAATAATAATATAAAAGCTCCAACTTTAATTTGTAAGTTATGTGTTGAAAAACCAGCAGGATTAAGTGAGTCCAAATAGTCTTGTGGATAGTGAACAGCGTCTTTTGTACTCACAAGACCATCAATTGATCGATACTCTTTTTAACTTCTGTTACATAACACTGGTCACAGAGCGCCATTTCTACGCTAGTAGTGCCATGGCAAAGTAGTCCCATATTTTTTTTGCAGTGCATTAAACAAATTTGTACTTTATAGAGCCTATGACATTCCAAGTGGGATAAAGAGTTTTCATATAAAATTCTAAAACAATTGGTCAAGCCATTTTTGAGATTTTTGCAGACAAACAAACACTGTTTCTTAATATAATAGTAAGATTTGGCTAAAATTAATTTCTACTGATTGAGATATAAATTATAGTTAACGCTGTATCTGGCCAGACAATATGTTATCAGCTCGCAAAGAATAATTAAAAACATTTATAGAAATGTATTTATTTATATTATACTGCCATATTCTATATACTTTGTGATATAAACTAAGTACCTTTTTCTAGCATTTAATACAACAATACAAGAGCCATATAGATGTTTGACCCCTGCCACACTTACCTATCAGACCACATTACATTGAGTAGATAAGCGCCAGGATGAGTAGCTATATACACAGCTCTATAGATATTGTCTGTGATATTTTGCAAATTAACTTTGATATCATTCTTCATCCCTGTCAAAGTGACCTCCGGCAAACCTGCACAAGTTAAAACAATATTCATTATTATGTTACATCTAAAATAAAAACTTAAAATATAATTCAGGATTATTATTAAAACAATAAGACATAACTTTGTGATAAAACATATTGTTATTGTTATATAAATCACAAACAAACTTACACAGACCAATATAAAATGTTTCACCCATTGGCCTACTAATTTCTCCATAAACTGCACCTGCACTGAAACTTCTATTAGTTTAGGCCAATATAGACACTTTGGCTTTAAATTCCATAAGTCTGATGTTTCATGTGAGATTGTTGTGGATCTTAGTGATGTTGTTACAAACATCTAAAGTGGAAAAATATACATCTTTTATAGGTAAAAAAATTGTTAATTAATTGTTTGAAGTAGTTCTTTATCTTTATTAAAATTGTTATCACCAAGACATTTTAGCATTAAAAAGGTCAAACAAAATTTTATTTATATGAAAAAAGTACAAGGATATAATCTATACAGGGTGAATTGTAAGCTGTTGTGTTTAGTATCTAGATTCCAAGTAAAATGTTTAGCCAATGACTGAGAACAAAAAAGTACAAGGATATAATCTATACAGGGTGAATTGTAAACAGTTGTGTTTAGTATCTAGATTCCAAGTAAAATGTTTAGCCAATGACTGAGAACAAAAAAGTAAAAAAGAATATGCCTAGTTAAATTGTAATATTTTATCACCCCCATAATATATAATAAGGATTCGTCAAGTTACATTTGTTGAATAAATACAAAAACCTTTTCACTTTTGTGTTCACATTTATCCTCTCCACCTTTAACACTCACAAACTCTTTATCAATTTCATCTAAAAATAATTCCCTAACCAAAAAATATCTCCTTCACTTCAAATAAGCTCTTCATAGTATAAATGATTTTACTAATATGTAAACTGTGCATCTTGCTAGAATTGTACTACTATTTGTTTACACTGTCTGCTGTCAACCCTCAATCAATCGTTTTAGGACCTACTTGTTTTGCTCTTTATTAAAACCGAAGTATTGACATATAAATAACTAACCATCACTTTTATTATATGCTTTACAAACAGTTCTGGGAAAAAACTGTAACTGGAGAGTGGTGGTACATCGCAACAAAATGATGAACTACTGTCGAGATAGTTTCATTAAAGTATTTCAAGACTTCCATTTTTAATGTGCTCTCCATGGCCTACAGCATTTAACAATGCCATAATCTAGTGAGAAACGCATCTATTGAAAAACATCAGTAAGTAGTGAGTTTTTTTGTCAAGTAGTCAAAATAAATATTTAAAGGGACCCAGCGGACTTGTCAAAATAGCCCAATGGGTTCATCCCAATCATACATGTTTTTACAAAAATATTGTCTTCGTTAGTAACTTTCCAATGGAAACTATAGCCTGACTCAAAGAACTATACATATATTTTTATAGAAGGATTAATTAAATATCTGGTTTATCGAGCTATAGGAACGAAAGCTAGTTACGAAATTACACTTACTACATACATATATTTGTAGCTTTTTAAATCAGGAGCAATCTGTAGTTTAACCCTTAGTGCACTATAAGTGGAATATTCTGCCGATCGTAAATGTCACCACTTTAGTACGTGGAATATTCTGCTATTGCTTATATGAAAGAATTATATCAAGTAAAGTTTAGAAAAACATCAATAATATGAATAAGAATGTTTCTTTAGTCTAATTTTAAAAATACTCAACTAAGTGAATAGGTAATTGCTTACTTGCTGACACGTTTCAAAACATTCGTTCCTTTTACGAAGCTAACCCTCTACTAGTGGCTGTGTGCAAAGGCTCTGACGGGAATGGATTTATGGCAGTGGAATGGGTTGGGTTGTTTAAGTTGTGTGTCATATAATGGAAAAGGCTGTTGGCTATGACTCAGCTGTTGGGAGACATACAGTCGAATCACTTTGTGAAAAATCAGGGTGTTAGATGCGCACAAAGGCACCAGTGCGCATGCGCGTCAGGGCGAGAGCTCTCAGCGACACTTCAGTTGGTCGTGAAAGTTGCCGGTGGTGGATCTATACGTACCTTTCCAAAAACATTTTCTGGTATTATGTTTTGATTTAGGTTTTGTTATCTTTTGTGTTTTATAGTGCACGTGTTTTTAGTTTCTTTATGAGATAGCACAACCGGGTAGTACCCGGGTTCTTTCTCTTGAGGTGCATAAATGATTAAACTTAGCTGAAAGTATGTAGTCATGCTAGTAGTGTTTCTACTTAGAACTTTCTCTTCCTCCTCCCCCCCCCACACGCGGCCAAGCCCCACCCCTCATCCCCACATGCCTGTGCGAGGAGATTTTTTTCAAAGTGATTCAACTGTAAACAGTTGAGTTTTGCTTACGAATGTCATACGCACTGTCATACGCTGTATGTGCCAAGCTGACATATTTGCTGCCCGACTCGGCAGCAATCAGTTAAGAGTTTTTTCCTTACTTATTTACCTAAGGATATATGTTATTATTTTCAAAAACTTATTGATTTCATTATGAATACTCCTGTAAATAATAACATTTGCAAACTGTTCTGGCCATATTTATGAGGAGTATCTAATGTTTTGTTAATTGCATGAATGTTTTTTTTTTCAACTACAAGTATTTTTTGACTAGTACCAATCCTATAGAACTAAAACAATTACCTTATTTTTATTTTAAAAAAATGTTTTCATTAAATTGAGTAGTTAAGTGAAATTTGCAATTCCTCACGTAGCATGCAAAGGGTTAAATCAATGGCAGTGTTAGTTACTGACAAAGACAAAATTATCTAGGAAAAGTGTACAGCTATGACTAAACCATTTATTGTGAACCAGTGATTACAACTTTATTTCTTATTTACATCCTTTACTATAATAATCTAAAAGGGTAAGTTCAAAACTGCTCATTGTCATTGTTTCAGTAGAGGGTAGGATGTCTAAACATCAAGTGTCTGAGCCACTGAATCACCAACTAATACAATTATTACTGCCAATATATTATAATTTCCATTCAATCTGGACAAAATATACACAGCTGAAACTGTACTAATTAATAGTAAATGTTGGACCAGATGTTTGATGCTAAATATCGAGATTATGTGTCGACAATTAATGTGGGGACTACGTGTCATGGCTAAATGTCAGCAGTAAGTGTTGGGACTAGACATTGGAGACAAAGATTGGGTTATGAGTGGTCCATAAATGTCAGCAGTAAGTGTTCGGACCAGATATTGGAGCCAAAGCTTGGGTTATGAGTGGTCCATAAATGTTAGCAGTAAGTGTTAGGACTAGACATTGGAGCCAAAGCTTGGGTTATGAGTGGTCCATAAATGTCAGCAGTAGGTGTTGGGACTAGACATTGGAGCCAAAGCTTGGGTTGTGAGTGGTCCATAAATGTCAGCAGTAAGTGTTCGGACTAGACATTGGAGCCAAAGCGTGGGTTATGAGTGGTCCATAAATGTCAGCAGTAGGTGTTGGGACTAGACATTGGAGCCAAATCTTGTGTTATGAGTGGTCCATAAATGTCAGAACTATGGATAAGTGGTGAATGTTGGAACTTTGCATCAACGTAAATATCTTAATATGCAACATTGCTAAATGCAAGTTTTATGCCTCAATAGCTAATCTTGGCACTAAACAGCGTTAGCCAACTATTGAAATTACCTTTAAACTTATTTAATAAGACTACTTTAGTGCATTAAATTAATTGTTTTCAAGTGTAGAAACTGTGTTTGGCTTTACTACCTAATAAGTATAAAGGATATGTCACAGCTATTATTGTCTTGCTAAGAGTATATTGAAATATTTAGTGTATTTGAGTATCCAAAATAAGATTGCCAGAATAGCTTTGGCTTACATTAGTTTGGATAGCTATGTATTCCCCAATCCAGCTAATAGCAAAAGTTATATTATAGTAGAAGCATAATATATTCTCTGTGTAACATAATTTATTTCACTCTTTATCAAACTACAATGGCTATACCATGTAGTTGCCTGAAAAAGCTGATCTATTATCAAGCTATACATATTATTAGAGAAGCAGAGAACCGATTTGAGCCTCCATATAGAAGGATGTTAACAAGAACACAATTACTAACACTAGTCGATGATAATGGTGGATTCATCCACTCAAGTTCAGACATTTTATTAGAAAACTTATAGTAAATGACACTCGATGTTAATAGTTTTTTTTTCAAATATTAAGCCATTAATTTAAATTAATTAATTAAATTTAGCTTTATATAGGAGAAAAACTTTTCACAAAAGGGTCAAGGTATGCAATATAGTTACTCCACCCCATATTTGACTTAAAATAAGTTATTACATATGATTTCTTAAAACTGCTGATTTTGTGTTAGAGGTTATGTGGTAGTACAGCTGTTTTAACGCATAGGTATTATTACTTTATTTATATTAATTGTAATTATTTATTAAAAAGTAACTAAAATAAAATTGTTATTTGTTGACCTAGTAGGAATTAAGTTTGAATGAGTACTAACCTGGTCCAGCTTGAGTGCCATCTATAGTGAACTCAGCCTGCTGATTGCACACCGCCCCAGCAAGACCTTTACCAGTCAGTATAACTCTTACACCGCCAGTTCCACCCTCAGCTAATCCTGAAATAGGACTGTATGGCAATGTAAAACCTCCAAATGTGAGATGTAAAGTATGAGGTCCTGGTGCGCGTGGAGTTAGCAAAACTTGAAGTCTGTCTGGAGTTGGTGATTCTATGGGAACGGGCAGTGTCGAGTTATGTGGCCCACGGCATTCCGCTACTAAATCACCTAGAAAAATCAAATAAAATTTATGAATTTAAATGTATAAGATTTAGGAAAATGGATCCAAAACGTCTGTGATTTTTTCTTGATCATGAAACATGTTTTCACCAGGTAAGCAGACTATACAGAGATCAGTATGCTAGTACAGCTTCTCCATAATAAAATGCTCTATGCCTCTAGTTTTTGGTAAGTATTTTATTCTGTTTGTTTTGTTTTAAAATAAGTTTAATTTAGGAATACTTTATATTTATAAATATATGTTCTAAATACAGAACTGTTTAGCAGCAGAAGGGCATTTCAATTAGCATAACAATGTAGGTAATGAACTACTTTTTTGTAAGCCTTGACTCGCAATTCACATAAAAACCATTGACCTTTGTTTAAGGTTATACATTTCAAATTATTGAATTTTGAAAATTTTACTTCAAAATACACTAGCAGCTATTTCAATCTGTAATACCACAAATTTTACACGGATTAAAGGACACAAAAGAAGCTATGATTTTGAAATTTTAAAACATTTGTTTGTAGTATAAGTGGGTGGTTAAATCCACAAGAAATCCAAAATTAAATAAGGAAAGCGCTTAAAGTATCCCTACATGTGCATTAGAGTAATTACAGTGTTTATGTGACTTGTCAGTAAAAGCGGAATAAAACTTTATTTATACATTTTACTACTTTAAATACAATAGCTATGTGTAAGGTCCGTGATGTAAAAGTATGGAAGGGTAGACCAATTAGAAACACATCCAAAATAAGTTTGTTAACTCGCACAAGTTATCTGCTATGACATTTAGAACTGGACAGTAAGACAACTGATGCTCATCAAACGTAGTGCTGGAAGTGGATGCGGAGGAAACACTAATATATCAAGAATCAGACAGGTATTATAATGGCAGACAGAGATAAGTAAGGCAAATATGCCATTGTATACTATAATAAGGCAGAAATAGTTTCAGCTGAAAAAGTTAATAAATAATGTTAGAAAATCATGACCGACAATCATGAGGCAATGACTAAAATTTACTATCTAATTTTATAAGAAATTCATTTCCTGTAAAAAAAAATTGTTTAAATAAATTTAGCGCATCATTTAGAGTTTTTAACACTTTCCAGCCTACGCCCTTGTATATTGGGCCATTTAGTTAACACTAGTTGTTTACGCAACTTCCGTGTGTTCTCAGTTTTGTTGATTTTGTTTCTTATATTGGTTATTTTTCTTTACATGTCTTTACCTTTAGGCAATTCAGTTTACTTTACAAACAAAAACTTATTTGGTTACATGTGGTGACCGAGCTAAAAACACTTTTGGGAAGTGATTCAATATGAAATATGTTGATTTTAAACAGTGACAGTGACAGTGAAACCTATCTAGGCAAAGGTACAATAGACATATTTTTCATTGATGAACTAAATGGAAATGTAAATTACCCGATTTTAGAGTTTTCTAAATTTTAAAAGAAATATTTCTAAATTACATTTTCTTTTAGTTTTAAATGATACATAACATGTAATATTTATTTTAATTCCAATGTAAAATATGTGTAGTGAAGTGCAGTGATGTACAGTGTTGCTATTTTATTTTGTTGACTTTTTATACATTAATACAATAAACTTACCAGGTCCAGCATGAGCTACATCAAATGTCAGTCTCGTAGGTGTATGTACAGAGAGAGGGAGACGATTGGTTGGCAGGTCTCCAATCAGACGCACTCTCTCAACACAGACTACATACACACGGAATGGTGACCCTAGAATAGCAAAAATTAAATTTGACATTGAAAGATAATGTTGTTTAAGTCAGGTTTTTGTATTTTTCCGCGACCCACTCAGCTGTGCCAGAAGCATCTTGATTTTATTTCATTTGACCTTTGGTCAACGTGTTTGGCCAGCGTTTCTTCGTGAATAAATGGTTCAGGATTTAGGTTGGCACCCCTGACCTAATTTCCCCTTCCTTACCTTTACCACTACGGTTTTAGTCAGTCGTCTTTTACGCCTTGTCGATATAACCCGTACCGCAAGTAACGTAAAATGTACCGTGCAATTCTTCCAAGTGTTAATTTTCGGTCAACCTCGTCAGTGTTCTCTAATAACTAGTGTGAAACTTTGTGCAACCGTTGTGTATTACGTTTGATAACTAGCAGTGACCTACCCTAGGAGTTTGCCGTGGTTTTCCTCTTTGAACATTCACTCCGTGTACTGCCTCGTGGCAGTATCTTTGCAAGTAGCTTATAGCTTTAATTCAGTGAACTGTACTCATGATTTTACCCTAGTTTTAGCGCAATTCATCGCCTGGACGTGTCTACTGTACCTGAAACCCAGTACTGGGGAAGTTGCATCTCTACAAACTTCGTTACAAATTGCGCACACCCCTCCTCAGGGTAAGTCCTCAGCTAATCTTTATCCTATAACTTTACTTAATGATATGTGTTAAATTCAGTGATTGCCCCCTTTCTTTGATTATAAATTGTGTTTCGTTTATTCAGTGCCTTTTAAAGTTGCCCCTTTGTGATGGTGCTAAGCTAATGTTACGTCACATATGATTGCACCACGCTTAGTAACCTTACCGCCATTCTTTGTTGCTTACCCGCGCTTTGTCTTTCTTACAGCCTACCCAAGCTGTACAAATGTGATTAACATTTTAATTTCTTTCTTTAAAAAAAAATAATATTAAAATTCTATAAATTTATTGTTCTTGGTTTTTCAAAGAAAGCTTATAATTTGACAACATTACAAAATACAAATTTTTGTATTTATTTACAACTTTATATAAAATGTAATGTATTTTAATTTTACATGACGATTAAATGATATTTCTGGTAAAGTATCTGTTGAAGATTTTATAAACATAGACAGAAATCTATGTAGAAAAGAAAACCATGATGAAATTACATTTATAACAAGTGATGAAGATGATGAATTCAGCGATAATGAGATGCATATGGATTACAAACCTGTGCTAACCAAATTAAATTTAGTGGCACAATTAATAGAAGAATCTCTGAAGTGAATGAATTACTTTCATCAAATAAAGACAAAATTAGATATTGGATGGCATGCAATTTACTTATAAATTTGCAAAAATAAGCTTACAACGCTAAAAGAAAATATCGAAGTCAAATAATAAAATATTTTAAAACTCAAAATTAAAAAAAATAGTTGTGCTTATAAAATTTTAAATTGATACATTTTTTTATGTTTTTTACTTTATTATAAATGTTTTTCAATTTCAATAAATAATTGTAACTTGATTTAGTGTTTTAATGTTAAATGAGCCGTTATTTATTGACCTCTCCAAACAATAACCATTTGGCGAAAAACAGACGATGTTCGCTGTTTGAAGGTTTTATTGTTTGTAGTACCCTACCGTGATTTATAAATCAGATTTAACTCAATATTTTTAAAAATCTTTAATTAACAATGACTAAAGACTACAGTGAACACAACCCACCTGCAATTGGCTTTCCATTACAGCTGATTCTAACATCATAAACGCCCACTTTAGGTGGGGAGTAAGTCACCTCATATTCTCCTTCATTACTAGATGTCACTACATTGCACTTTACTAAAGTACCATCAGGTCCATCGAGTGAAACATCAGGTCTCTGAGGACCACCAACTCCAGTGCATGACACAAAAAACTTTGCTGTTGTATCCAACAATGCTCTGGATAATCCTGGTCCCCAAGCTCTAGCGACTCCAGATTCTACGACCGTAAATGTCAGCGGAGAATCTGAAATAAGGTCATAATTATAAAAAAGAAACCTTGAAATATATTTCACATAAAATACAATCTAAATATGTTATGTGATATACACAAATTATATTATGATTTGAACAAAAGTTAATAAAATCACTAATGCTTATAATAAATATCTTTTTATTTCAACTAAATTATTAGTTGCCATTTTTTAACTTTCGAGAGGGCGGATGCAGATTTTTTGGTCCTGCTCGTTACTCCATACCCTGCGTTCTAGGAAACTGCCAAACTATTTTTGTTCATTTTTCATTTTTTTCTTGTAGCTTTAGTGTGAATTTAATCTTTGTCACGCACGGTCAAATTGTGGAGGTTTTGTCTACAAGCGCCCTTTTGTGTAAGTTATTTGTGCGGTGTTCCTCATGCGCGGCTAATTTATATTACAAAAGACTTTGTGGAGTTAAATTATTACTGTTTTTGTTGTTGCAATTATGATTTTAGTGTTGTATATCTTTTTAGTATCTAGGTTTTACATTTTTTGTTGTTCCATTTGAAGAGGAGAGAAGTTGTAAAATTCTGAGTAGTGTCGAAAAAGAGGAAATTCAAGAAATACGGCCTATGAGAAATTTTGTTAGACAGCTCTTTGATGATTCTGATGAAAACAAGCCTCTGCTAGATCATGATCCTGACGAAGTCAATGAAATTGAAAATGAAACAAGTGAAGACATAATAGGTGAATCTGAAAATCATGAAAATGACCAATTTGTTCAAGTATTGTCAGATTTTGGCGTTGTAGAGAATGAACAATTAATTATGAGTTGTTTATTCAACAAAGACTGTACGTTTCTGATAGTATTATTTTACACTAGAATTTGTTGTGTTATGAAGCCAATATTTTTTACATTCACTAATTTGTATTGTTATATATTTGAATTAGAAATTCCTTATTTTCACTAAGTATTATAATTAATTTCATATTTTTATATCTACTGTCATGATAAAGTATTTGTTATGTTTAGATGTTGAATTACTTTATTACAGAAAAATAACCGGCAAACACATTTCCCGTAGTGAAAACAGTGGTCTAGTATGCACTGCTTACACGTTTTAACAATTCATAATATTTTTAGAAATATGACGTTTAGAAAATTAAAATTGTATAATAATGATTTCTGGAATTGTTTACAATGCTTTTATATAGTATTTAATTGTGAAGTCACCCAAATATAAAATCGAAAACCGTTTAAATTTCATAGGGTTTTTGTGCGAAATAAACCTTTACAAGTACCCACTCCCATTTAGAACTCTATGCGCCCTGTTACAGGTTAAGGAACAAAATGGGATATACACTATGACATTTGCATGTAGTAGTTATGAAATTTAAAAATTGAACTGTTTTTCAATTCCTTCTATTAGCTCACACTCTCCTGATATATATCTTCTGCATATTTTCATTTGATAATGAAATACGTTGTTTTAAAATCCAATCAAGTTCAAATAAATTTATTTTTAACCTATAGCGGATGACAATTGTTGTCAATACAGTTTTTCAGATTTATTCAAAAATAAAATTATAAAAAGTTGAAGGTTCTAGGTCGGATTTGAACTGAGTAGCTTCATGTTCGGAGTCTAGTGCTTTGGCACTGCGCCAACTCTCCCATAGCTAGAAATGTACTTCTCAAAGATGTTTTTGAATTTTTCTTTTGCACCCATCTGGTTGTCATTGAAACCTCCATTGCACAACCTTGAATTGTTACCAAACAATATCATAAATAATGCTCTAGAATTAAAAATGAATGAAAATAATAAAATAAACAAACAAACTGGATTAACAGTATCGAACCTTGCTTCACAAACGGACAATGGGATAGGAAAGCAAATAGAAACTACAACACGATGCAAGTGACGAAAAAAAGAAAGCGTACAAATAGCAACAAACAAAAATAATAGTTCAACACCAAACATTTAAAGGAAAATGGAAATTCTCTTTCTATTTTGCCACTTAATATTGTTATTTTGACAAATGTACATACATATTTATATTAATTGTAATTATAAAATAAAATAAACTCAAATAACATTTTTCTTTGTTGACTTAAGTAGTTGACTTAATAGAAAAATGTATATTACTTGTATCTGTATTTATATCAGAGCTGTTTGTGTTGTATCTTTAAACATTTATAAACCCCCAAAACAAACATCAACATTAACTTCTCTTCTTATTTTGGAAGGTGTATATCCTGTAGTGTCAGAATAATAAAATTGTGAGAAACATAAAATTATTAATACAACTAAACGCAAGAACAAGTGGAATCTTTTCAAACCCTTACAGATGCATATAGAGAATAATCCATATACCAACACTAGAATTACACAACATTGGTGAATTGTAAATATAAGAAGTAAAATATGTTTTAATCTTTTTGAATTCTGAACTCATGAACACGGATAAATTCAATGAGTAGATGATGCTCGACATAAAACATTCTTGGCCTCTTCGATGGAACGCTGCTTCGCTGTTTCTGTACATAAATTTACCAGCTATTTAAATGTTGGATGAATTTATAGTGACATCAGCTGGTTATCGACTAATTGCTTTAGAGGCTTTTGTGATAGTCTATTTGCATTTAAATTTTGGACTTGGTTGTTTGGTGCGGTGCAACCTATTTCGTACTTGATTGTTTGGGCTCTGCAACTTATTTTGGACTTGGTTGTTTGACGAGGTGCAACTTATTTTGTATTTGGTTTTTGGGTGTGGTGGAACTTATTGTGGATTTGGTTGTTTGGTGCAGTGCAACTTATTTTAGACTTGGTGGTTTGTTGCGGTGTTATTTATTTTGGATTTGGTTGTTTGGGGTGGTGCAACTTATTTTGAACTTGGTAGTTTGGTGTGGTGCAACTTATTTTGGACTTGGTTGTTTGGTGTGGTATAACTTATTTTGGATTTTACTGTTTTTTGTCTGAATTGGTTGCAGCTTAGATTTAGTTGAGGCATGGAAAAACAAAAAACACAATAGTGCCAAGAGTTACAATAAAACTGATTTCCCCTGGACATACTATAACAACTTGAAATGATAAGCCTAATAATGTCAACAGCATGAGAGCAAGCCTTTATTCAAAGTCATGTCCATTGTGCCAGTTTATAGCAAGGATATTAACTAAGAAAAAGGAATAACTTGTCGTCAGAATGCTCACTTGTGATTTAACGGCTTTTTGTATTGCTGTGATGTAGCCGGTATTTAGCGCAAGTAGTTACTAATAGTTCAATTGAGGGCAGCACTGTACAGTCTAAGTTTACTATCAGCTGATCGCTACGTATTTGATATCGGAAACCCTTTTTAATCAGAATAACAGGTCAGGACAAAGAGTTGAATAAGAGAAGCAATTGAGAGTTCGTTTGTAAGAGACTAGTGGAGCAGAGACCAAGGAATCAATTTCCGATCGATCGGATTTACCCCGAGAGATCCAGCTACAGAGGTAATCCTTTCTTATTGTTCTGCGACACAAAAAGCTAAGGTTTTCAATATTTTAAAACATATATTATAAGTATACGCACCGCCCATGAAACTAGGAAGGCTGTTAAAGAAAATAACAATTGTGGGGAGGGGGCTTTCAAAATCTTATGTTGGGGCATAATTGTGTTATTCAACCTTCTTACAGCGATGTAGCAGTGATTATTCATCAGAACTTTGGAAACAAATTTTTTTCAAGCAGCCTTCCAATATAAAGAAAGCATTATCCTAGGATACTATATCCTAATATAGAAACTTCCTCATTCAATAGATATACATCCAAGACATGTACAATGCAAATCCCAAGAAATAATTTCAATAGCGTAACAATCACAATGGATTATAGGTTCAGGGTTATCACATTTGCAAAACCAAAAAATATCAAACTTCAACTGCAATATAAAAATAATTAAAGACATTTTCCCAATGTAGGTTTAACAAAATTAAAAATAAAAATTAAGAATTCTGTTCACAAATTACCTTTTATTAATGATAACACTTTAGTTTTTCCCTTTTCCATCCCTGTTACACTTTGTCATGTCTATAAATATATAAATACAAAGAAGAAACAAATACCTGGAATACTGTCTCCGCCATAAGTTATGTGAAAACAATAGTTCCCTGGAAGTGATGGGCAAAGCTCTATGAGGTCTGTGTCATCTCCGATACTTCGTACTGAGAGTGGAAGATCCTGGCCTAGAGGACTGCGTACGGTCACATCCAACTCTGCAAAGCCTGCATTCTTACGTAACACTGCAAAAATACACGTGTCATCCAATGTCTCAAATTTTTTATACAATTTATTAATATATATATATATATATATATATATATATATATATATATATATATATATATATATATATATTTTTTTTTTTTTTTTGACTAGGAGACTGGCAGACTTACCTTGGTAAGAAACCACACTGTAGTCTTGAGATAGAAACACATGAAAGCACTTAAACAATGATATATTTCAACCACACAGTGGTCTTTGTCAATAAAAAAAAAATATATATATATATATATATATATATATATATATATATATATATATATATATATATATATATATATATATATATATATAGATTTTTTGGAATAGGAGACTGTCAGACTTACCTTGGTAAGAGTCCACTCTGTAGTCTTGAAATAGAAACACATAAAAGCACTTAAACAATGATATATTTCAACCACACAGTGGTCTTTGTCAATCGAAGAGAAAACACAAAAAGAAATATGAGAGAATGAAATAAAATAATTGTAATCACAGATTGTGTAGAGTAGAAATCAGATGTCACAGATTAAAGATATATATATTTTATTTCCATGAACATATGAGTGATTATAGTTTATATAAGTCTGTCAGGGGAAAAGAGATAAGGCTATTTGGAGGGGGAAAAATGAATGGATTTATCTGATGTTGAGGTTAGGGGATTCTCTGGACTTGGTATACCACTGGTATGATAGTTCCCACCTTCTCAGTTCTGAGGGATTGCAATCAGGGGAGAGGGTATTTTGGTGCTATAACAATCATTGAAAGATATGATGTTGTGACTAGCAGCGTGTTGAGCGGTTGGCCTGTGTATGTTCATGGTTCCAACGTCATGTCTGTGGCCATTCATTCTGATTTTCAGACCATCCGTGTTAAGGCCTATGTACTGTGCTGGGCAAAATTTACATTACAACTGGTATATTACATTTTTGGATGTACAAGTATGATGACTCTGAATCTTGAAGTCCAGATTGGTTGCTACACTATGGAAACTATTTGTTGGGATGTGTATTGGACATGTCTTGCATCTAGGTCTTTTGCGCGGAAAGGAGCCATGAGGAAGTTTAGGAGGTTTTTCAGTACTTGGATCTGGTAATTTTGGATGTACTAAAATATTTTTCAAATTAAAAGGTTGCCTGAACCAAATATGTGGTGGATTTAAGAAAAGATCTTTGGTTTGGGTGGAAGCTTGAAGAATCTTGAAGCCATCCTTTAATATTTTGTTCAGCTTCTGTAGGCCTGGATGGTAATCTGTAACTAAAGACAGTTTGTTGTCTTCCATAGGTGGTCTGGGTTCATCAGATGACTGAGCTAAGCGGATTTGATCCTCAACAAGTTGTTTAGGATATCCTCTTTTTTGGAAAGCTAGTAAGGTCTTTCTATTAAAGTCCTCCAATGCTATATCATTGGAACAAATTCTCTTGCCCCTGATTGCCTGACTGTATAGTATGGACCTTTTTATATTCATAGGGTGGTTGCTATTGAAATGTAGGTATTGTAGATGGTTTGTCAGTTTGATGTGGACACCTGTATAGATATTCTCATCTCTGATTGTTACATCTACATCTAAGAAGATGATTGTTGCTGTATATTTCTCCCAGGTGAATTGGAGTGTAGAGAATAGTGATAAGCCCTTCAAAAAACACTCCAGTGTTGAGATTCCCTGTGTCCAAATTACGAAGATGTCGTCTATATATCTGTACCAACATAATGGTTGGTGTGTTCGAGTTTTTAGGAATTCTGTTTCGATATTACTCATGTACAGATTTGTGTACGACGGGGCCATCCTAGTACCCATTACTGTTCCTTTTATTTGTAAGTAATTCTTAACCCTCAAACTGAATTTATTTTTTTCAAACATGAATTTGGTGAGGTGAACAAGAAAACGTGTAGTGGGGTAAGGGTTGTCTGAGTGTTTGTTGAGGAAACTTTCGAGAGCTGATAG
Organism: Prosapia bicincta; assembly: GCA_036971475.1. NCBI lineage: Eukaryota > Metazoa > Arthropoda > Insecta > Hemiptera > Cercopidae > Prosapia > Prosapia bicincta. The sequence goes on from JBAIZL010000013.1 coordinate 403,636, forward strand.
ACCATGTGCATGAGGGATGTTCGTATAAAGAGATCCATATTTATAAAAACTTACACAACAATTTAATGAACCTACAGACAACATACTATTCAAAAACATTATACACGCGTCTCAAGAAAAAATATGTATGACGTCAACAAATACCAACATCACAGACCGAACATCCACACCAGAAAAATAGAGAAAATTAATTCAGTGATTCGACAATGGTCAAATGACCAAAAGGTGCCTCAGTTTTTAAAAGTTACCCTTTTCCAACTTTTGTCCACAAATGGCACCTATGATTACAATAGTAAAAATATTTTGCTACTATTTCCGATTCATGATCAGACCTTCCTTGGCATTCTGTTCTCTGTAATCTCTCCCTCTCTTGCCCAAATATACAAAGATATATGTACTTAGGCTGCAATACTCCTACATGTTCACGGTCAGATGGTAAACTCTTTTCTATCTTAATATCCTTGATGTTATATTATTGTTTTTTCTTTTATTCTATGAGTAATTATTATTCTACTGACAAAATATGACTACAATTATAAAAGCTTACATTTAAAGGATATATTCTCATTGACAGAGACACTGTTAGCCGCAAGCGACTCTATCTTCACTTTGGTGGCATCAAACACCTGACAATGGTAAGGAGATCCCCGCACAGGTCTTGACCCTTGAAGGACGTCTATTTTATAAACACCTAAAACAGAATTGAAACTCATATGAATAAAACGTGTGTAATAGTAGATGAAAAATTAATATTTTCTCAAACAAAAATAATTTTTTAGGTTTAGGAGTACATCCTTGTGTGCGTGATACTTATCCACAATCAAACTATGTTTTTATTATATTAATCTTCATATTTCATTAACTTACACAAGGATGACATAAAATTTAGATAGGAATTTTGTAGAATTTTTGTCTTAACCCATAACACGCGGTACATATAAAGGGCAAGTAACAGATTACGTGCTATTAGATAAAAAAACTTTTTTGCAAAAAAAATGTTCAAAGTTCTATTTAATTCTGAGTTCCTAAAATAAAATTGAAGTAACTAATATTAATATTTACTAAATCATAAACAATAAATTATTCTTACAGTACAAACAAAGGTCACTCACGTAAACAACTATATCAATCATAATGCCAACACAAAATACGACAGTTGGCACACGCTGCGTCCTGCCGAGAATACCCGTCATACACGCATGCATAGATCACGTAATGACGCCTGGTGGCTAAAACAACAGAATGTGGATAGGTAGCACATGGCCGAGAACAATGAACGTAGCAGAGTTTATTTACACCAAACAAACATTGTCACACATTTTAATGGACTTTAAACAAACAACTAGGACTTCCATAAACAAAATATTGTAAATACGTGATTTCTCGTAATACGCGCTAGCAGAGAATTCAGCCTTACGAGAAATCACGTAATACGCTTGCAAAGGGTTAATTAAACCTTACTGCTACTTCACCCATTGTGTTCTAAGGACAAAATATACTTGTGATGACACATTAGTAGTAGCTAGTCATTGTTTGTTTGCTTCAAGAGTCGGTGCTGACTAAGAGGATATTCATAGCTCATAAGTTGTTCTAATATCAGACTTCTAGACATTGTCACACTGCCATAGGAAGGCTAAATCACAAAGTTATGCCACAAAATAGAATGTTCTGCCCCTCAAAAGAAATTCTGACAAATAGCCTTCCTCGAGCCGTGGCCGATAATACCTTACAATAGCTATTAAATTTATAAATTTAAAAAATTTACCTTTTTGTGTCAGTCTTTGGAGAAAAGGGTTACCACAGTACCTGGATTCTTTGGGATAAATCTGATTGATCAGAGATCGGTCCCTCAGTCACCCGCTGGCACTGGATTTTCTCTGCCTGTTCCCTTATAACATTCACACTTTGGCTTCTGTTATGCGGATCCCCCAACTTACTATTTTCAATTTTAAAAGGACCGGAAAAAATAGCTGATTATAAACAGAGATAGGTGGCCTCATACGGCGACCATTGAACTATTAGCAGCACCTTGCTTCAATTACCAGCTGTTTGGCGGCAATACAAAAAAAAGTTACAACATGATAGACCTGTCATCAGGTCTTTCTTGCTAAGTGTAGTTGTTTGTTGTGTGACGTACTGTGTGAACATAGAACATCTGTGGTCTTCGGGGCTCAGTGAAATTCTAAATTTTAAAACTACTTAGTGTAAATATTTTTTATAATTAATGTATTTTTGTGTAAGTCTGAAGTGAACAATAATAGGGGCCTACAATCTAAAACAAACTTCAAACTGTAAGTAACTTTTAATTTTTGTTCTTGCTAATTACGATTACAGACAATAAACACTTAGCAAATAATGAACTAAGTAAAGTAGAAAATAAAGAATAAAAAATTGCACGCATATAAAATATATAAGTGTATATAAGCATATTATATTTAGTGCTTTATAAGTAAGAACATTTTTGCAGCGAATTAGAACTCACTTGACACGAGAAATTAATTCATACTTGCTGGGTTTTCACATTAACGAATCTTTCATCCCCAATGGGTTAATAGTTTATATATTGAACTAAAAGACACACCATTCAAAGTTTAAATTGACATTGTGCCCCTTAATGATATTAAATGAAGAATTAAATCGTTTGTTAAAAATTTCGCATCTATACAATTTCCATTTCCTAATTCACATCTGTTGATAGATAATTCTACACATATTTAAAGGCTCAAGATTTAAGAACACACTGTCTTTTCAATGTAGGAACAAAATGATGCTTTAGACATTTTATTTTACAAATAAGATCATGTGTGCAACTAATTCGTTCCCGCTGATAGCTTGTAATACTCTTATGTAAATGTTTTCATTTAATATATAACTGATTCATACTCTGTAATAAGCAATTTCAGTAAGCACGTTCATATTACACCTTCATTTTAAATGGCATTAGCCATTTTGAAAGAAACTACATAATGGTGCAAATATTTGTTAATCAAAGCAATCTACTACATACTCATATAAGATTAAAATGTTTTCTCTTTTAATAACACACTCACATAGTATTTATCCACAATATGTTTTTGTTAATCCTGTCTATATTTTGGTTGCAAAGCAATCATCCTCATACACAGCAAACAAATCACCTATTTGTAATTTTTTGTTACCTCTGAGGATGGTCCTTTTGCAACCAAAATGTACAAAAGTTTAATTATAAATCATTGTGATTAGAGGGTGTCTGTGTCTTATAGAAAATTCCCCACAGTTTATTCCAAGATGATGGTTTTTACATTAAAATAAATCTTTTAAAACAATTTTGTATTTTAAAAGAGCTCTATAAACTTCCCTCTATAAAATTTGCTTGTTGTAATCATCTTGAGTTCACTACTTAAATTATAAGTAATTATTCCGTAACTGAATGAACACTTTTGAACCAATTTGTTGACGTAATTTGAAATAATCATTTCTTTGGCGAAGCCAACTCGCTAATCCAATACTTGAGTAGTGGGGGTCCCTTCAATGAAAAGATTATTTTGGAACGTGTCAACAAGTAAGTTCAAAAGTATTCATTTAGTCACCCAACAATTACTTATAATCCCCTCTACAAAATTACCTGTATTAGAAGCTGTAAATTCTGCCATAAGATTTCCGTCTTTCTGTTGGTAACACCTGACAGGTACTGCAGCCCCTTGAGGTCCTGTGATAACAACATCAAACTCCTGTGCAGGTCTTCCAGCTGTCTCAATTACAAACTGTGTGACCCTACCTGCTCGTGACTGGTACAGGCCTAAGCCTGTAGCACAAACATCACGTCCTACTGCTGGGTCAGACACTACCACTTCCATGGGACAACCTGAACATGCAAAACATTAATGAAAATTAATGTAGTAGTATTTGTGAAAACATTATGTCTAATAGTTTCTATAATAAAACAGTAATAAATATACAGTGGAACTCCAATTATCCGAACCAACTGGGATCAGACTCCATTCGGATAAACAAAAATTCAGATAATAGGATTTTTTTGTATGAAGTTTAGAAGTGTAGTTTTAGCTACTTTCAATGTCCAACACTACATCTTGGCCATTTACCCATAACTCCATTATCTAACTGATCCATAATTTTTAGTTTATCTGCTAACGATAAGACAGTTTGTTTTATTTTAGAACTCATGGTGAGTGACAAAACTCACTCACAAACAAAACGAATAGTGACAGTCGGGCTGGGCTGGCTATGGATGACGAATGACAGAACTGCACTGAGACTGTGACTCATCATCCAAATAATGTTGTTGCTGCACCTATACTAGCAGAGGGAAAGCCAGTAGCACAGCAGACAGAATCATATTTTGGAAATCACAGTATGTCTGTCTTAATTTTTTTTCTGAAAATCTGAAGGTAAATTGGATAATTAGTTTCTACTATATTTATGTTCAAATCTTAAAAAAAAAACATTTAAATATAAACATATGAATTTACATTAGAAGTAGTACTTTACAATATTAAAAAAAAAACTCTTTAAAACAGTATTACATGGCCAATGATTTGGTAAACAACTATATATCATGTTAAATTTTTCATAATTTTCTGACCAACTTATTCTTTAAGAAAGTGCTATAAATAACTCAAATTTGTTTCCATCAATTAGACAAAACAACAATAAACTTTGTACTTTTTTTACTAAAAATATATTTTCTAAACTAATACGGTTAAATTTAAAATTTACCAGCAATGTTCATATTGTTGTACTTGATATGAATACGATGAGGAATAGCTAATTGAGGATGGTAAACTACTTGATACAACCCAGGAGTGTCCAGTTCTCGTAAGGTATGTTTCACTTCACTTCCAGCTCCTCTTATGTTCACAGAGAGCGCACCAGACCCAGCACCTCTTGTATCAACTAAACAAAATTTAATTAGAAAACTAATGAATTGATAACATCAACATTATCATAATTAATCAGATGGGGTAATCTTACAATGTAACCAATGACATCTACAACAAGGATTTAGTCTCATGTATTGTTGCATCAAGCTAAAGTACATATTTGCTTGTTGTTATATTGTTTCATACCTCTGAACATTTGAAACCCACCTTTAAATGTAGCAGCTCTGTGACAGAAAGCCTCACTCAAGTCCATCAACTTCACTTGCAAAGGATCAAATACTTGCACAGTGAATGGTTGTTTGGTTATTGGTTGCTTTCGCTGTGTGATTGTAACAGAATGACTGCCTACAATTGATGGTCTGTATTTAGCACGGTAAATTCCGGTTTCTAGCTTTTCTAATGAACAAGGAACACGAGAACTGTCTGGACCTGAAAAAATTCAGTAATTCGTTTTAAAAATCATATAATTTGGATAAAAAAATTAATAGAAAACATTATTAAGAAAATGTTAAAAAAATTATATTTTTTTTTGAAATTCCTTCTATTATTAGTTCACACTCTCCTTATAAATACCTAGTTTCAATTTCAATAAAATAATTTTAATTCTTCCACTCAAGTTTAAATACATTTTTTAAAACTTGTAGATGACTCTTGCTGTTAATAGATTTTTTTTCAAAAAATTAATTACGTAAATGTAATGAGTTGATTTTAGTTTTATACGAGGGAAAAACTTTTACAAAAGGTGCAAGGTATGTAATATAGTTATTTCGTCCCATTAAGCTTAAAATAGGTGATAACATATGATTTTATAAAACAGCTGATTAATTGTTATAGATTATGTGATAGAACAGCTGTTTTGATGTATATGTTATGTTACTTTATTAAAATAACAACTAAAGTAATCAGGCAAGTAATTTGGAAAGTCCTGTGTAGTCTTGTTATTTTATCTGCTGTAATAGGCACTAAAAGTAGTTGGTTTGTTGCAGAATTTGTGTTACTTGAACAATCTATAAATTTTCACTTAATTCTAGAAAATGGTTTTTTCTGAATTCTCTATAAATTTCCTAGAATCGTTGAGTTTGCCAATATCATTATTTAAATCACTTAAACAGCCGTTCAAAAAACTGGCCCCCTTTACCTTCTATAGCGTAAGCTGTGCTACCTTCCCAAAGCTTCCCCAAAAATGTCTAATGTGCATCGTTGGTTTCTTTTCTTTAATTTTTAATGGTCCCAAAACATCACAGCATTATTTATGAGTTCTAAATTTCAGATGGACAGTTAAAATCCCCTTTAACATTTTTGAATATGTAATACATGGATCATACTTGATCATTCCTGATTCTTCAATAAGGCAAGGCATCAGACTACATATTTGTGTTATTGATCTGCTAACTCTTATAAGTTTGAGTTTTTGCAAGAAACAGTTTCGGTATGCTTGATTTCTCTCTGGCAGCTTGGTTTGATGGTTTTGTAAATTTTAGAAGGTCTTCTGTTTAACCTTAAAATTGCCTGATTTATGGAAGATAGTTGAGTTTTAACGTCTGTATTACTATAGACATGAACAGAGATGTTAAGTAGGCCTATATCAATAGGAAACATGGGAGTCAAAAACATTAAACATTTTTGGGAGTCAACGGTAAATTTAATTATATTTTGAGGTATTTTGAGAGTTATTACGTCAAAAAAATAAACTCGTCATGTTAAATTAGTAACGTTTAAAGTGTGCTGGGGAGGGGAGATATTTCTATTTTCCAAAATTTTTAATTTTTGGGGCGTTAGTGAGAGTATTTATAATTTTTTTTTTATCCCTCATGACTTTCCGCCTAGTTTGATATGTTTTTTTTTTCACTAAAATCGAGCATGTAGAAACAGGAAATAAATACCTAGAAGTCAAATCAGTACCTTTAGGAACCAAAAATCCCGATATGCTGGCTCAATATTTTTGCCTAGGTCATTCATCCCCATATTTAGTTGATAAATATATGAGGCTAGTTTATCACCCCGTACCCGCCAATCGCAGTAAACAAAACATGTGAAACTGTGCAGAATAATGCCGGGAGGTGAGAGAAAACAAAACACTTGAGGCTTTACAACTTCTTGTTTTAAAAAATATAATCACATCATATGATTTCAATAATCACTTCTAAACAAACAAAAAGAAAAAGTAATATGATTAACATGCACAAAATCTCTAGTTTAATTACGATACGAAACCCCCGCAATACATTGGCAAATGTGAAGAGCCCACATTGGGTGTAATCTTACGTTTGTGTGGAGCCGAGCTGTCGTACAACTAGATGCAAATATTATTAACCTATTGGTCCGTTTGTTTGGTACCTCGTAACGAGTTTTGGTAACTTTTAATTTTTTTTTTATTCAGAAACTGTTTATAAATTCTTATCATTAAGGAAACAAATTAATAAACAAAATTGTGTAAACTATATTTCCTCAGAAATCCGAGATTTCCCTGAGATCTACCCCTGATCATAGATCGCCAGATCAGACATATTCTGCACCCCTGGTTAAAGACAATTAAAAAATATATCAAACTTACCAATAACTTGGACATCAATTGTGCCATGTTCTGGTGAATGAGGATTGATTTCAAAGTAAGCAGCAGTCCCTAATACCACTTGGTTAAGACCTTCGCCACGAGCAGTGGCTGTAGCCTTTTTACTGGGTTGTTGTAGAACCAAGCAATGTAAAGGACTACCTGAATAACCATACACATCAAAATTCTTAATTTGTTTCATATTAATATTGCCAACAACTTTCTTGACACACTACATGAATTGAGTAACTTGGACATTTTACGATTATTCCCCTATTTTTGTGAAGATAAAAACAAAAATGATATGATTAATAATACAATGCATATGTAAATGGACTTTCTATGAATTTGAATATTTTGAGAGACTTTGTAATAAAGCTTATATTTTTTATATAACCTCCATAACTGCTATTAATACTCTAAATTGTAAGACTTACTACACATAATTTTCAAGATAACAAAAATTAAAAGCAATACAATGTATTTAAAATGAAAAAAATATTGATAATTTTTTATTTCCTTTTTATTGTTTCATTATTTTTATGAGATGTGTAAGAACACTTGATAATCTATAAAAATACTTGATGTAAAAATGACTTTCCTAACCATTAAAAATGTTTTATTTAAAATGGCAACTAAATAAGACTGTTTTTACATCAGATGCTAATTTCTACCCAGAATGTTATTGTAAATAGTACACCAACCTGGCACATCTTCTTCATTGAAGGTAATGTTAACAAAATGAGGCGTGAGCTGATGTGGTACAAACGTAACATCGTACAGTCCACGTGAACAAGCAACAACTTCTGCCTTTACAGTGCTCTGCTCTGTGCTGATGACAAGCTCTAGAGTGCCTTCTCCTGCTTCTGTAGCATCCACACTGAATGTGACAGGTTTGCCAACCTAGAGTGAACAATTTAAAGTATATATAATGAAGTGTGAGCTGATGTGATACAAACATAACATCGTACAGTCTACGAGAACATGCAACAGCTTCTGCCTTTACAGTGCTCTGCTCTGTGCTGATGACGAGCTCTAGAGTGCCTTCTCCTGCTTCTGTAGCATCCACACTGCTAAAGAAACACAATAGATAGTATCATTACGCTAACCAAACACATACGTAACCAAAATTACTTCCAATTTAACAATAAATACTATAAACAAACAACTGGACTCCCCATGGGATCACCCATATCATCTGTCATGTCAGAAATATATTTACAACACTTTGAACAAATAATAATTAAACCTATACTAAACACACACAATATTTCACTATGGACAAGGTATGTAGACGATATACTTGTAATATACCAACCTACCATTCACAACGAACACATCATAATATTAAACAAACTAAATACATACAACGAAAACATACAATTCACCGTTGAAACAGAAACAAATAGAACAATCAACTTTCTCGACATCACTTTAAATATAAATGATAATAAAATAGAAACTACAGTATACAGGAAACCTACATCCAACAACACCACAATACACTACAAATCTAACCACCCCTGGACACACAAAATTAACACTTACAGTAACATGATAAATAAAGCAATAAAATACACACAGGATAACAAACAAAAATTAAATGAAGAATTAGATAACATTACAAAAATAGCAATAGAAAATGGATACAACAAACACATAATAAAAAATATATACAATAAATTCACAAAAAAACCTAACCTCAACACAACACTACAACCGGAACACAAAAACAATGAAAATAAAAAAATCTACCTAAAATATAAATACACCAATAACAAATTAGAAAAAATAACAAATATATACAACAAAGAATACTACACTCCAGCATACAAACCAAACAACAAAATAATAAAATATCTTAATAACACAAACCACAAAACAAATTCAGAAAAACATAACCTATCAGGAATTAACAAAATTACATACAACAACTGTAACGCTTTTTACATAGGAAAAACAACCAGAACATTTAAAATAAGATTTGAAGAACATTATAGAGCATTCAAAAACAAAAATTCAAAAATATCAAATGTTGCAGCACACCTAATATCACATAAACATGAAATAACAAATTACGAAAATAACCTAACCATACTTGAAATAAATAATAACCCAATAGAACTAAACTCACTAGAAAAATACCACATTTATAAAAACATACACAACAATTTAATAAATCTACAAACAACATATACAGAAGACATACTATATAAAAACATCATACACACAGATCAAGAGAAAGTGGGTGTAACGTCAACAAATACCAATATCACGGACCGAACATCTACACCAGAAAAATATCAGTGATTCGACAATGGTCAAGTGACCGAAAGGTGCCTCATCACTCAAGGTAAAATTATTGCACTTAATGGTGGATAAAATTACTTACAATAGTAATATATTAACTTCATAAAGTCAGTGCAACGGAAAAACAAGGATAACGTAAAATATCAAGAATATATATATATATATATATATATATATATATATATATATATATATATATATAGAGAGAGAGAGAGAGAGAGAGAGAGAGATTTTTTGGACTAGGAGACTGACAGACTTACCTTGGTAAGAGTCCACACTGTAGTCTTGAAATAGAAACACATAAAAGCACTTAAACAATGATATATTTCAACCACACAGTGGTCTTTGTCAATCGAAGAGAAAACACAAAAAGGAATATGAGAGAATGAAATAAAATAAATATGTTTTTTATATATGAAGCAACGGAAAAATAATATATATATTTGAAGTATATATGAAGCAACGGAAAAACAATGGATAACGTTAAATATCAAGAATATATATATATATATATATATGAGAGAGTGTTATATTTTAATGAATTAGAAAAATATTTCAGTGATTTGACAAAGGTCAAGTGACCGAAGTGACCATATGTCATCATAAGGTAAAAATTAATTACACTTAATGGTGGCATAATTGTTTACAATAATATACTATAACTCTATAAAGTCAGTGCAACGGAACAATAATGGACAGTGTTACATACAGGTGTGTGTGTGTGTGTGTGTGTGTCTGTGTATATGTGTGTGTGTGTGTGTGTGCATTGGTGTTTGTGTGTGTGTTTGTGTGTGAGTTTGTGTGTGTGTGTGTGTGTGTGTGCGTGTATGTGTGTGTACAAATATAAAATCTTTTGAGTTTTCCATTGTTATAATATTGTTTATTTAGACTAAATCTAATTTTAATCTATTTAAAGTAACAGTGATTTAAATTTATTTTACTTTTATTCCAATGAATGTACAAAGATATGTTATAAAGAGAAAATGTACTTACTCTGGCTGGCCCTAAGCCAGTGACCTTAATGTTGTGCACATTATGTACATTGCAATGGAAAGGACTGCCTTTTACAGTTTGCCCGTCAGCTTCCACAGCAATCAGATGGCGACCTGGAAGGAAAATACTAAATATATATTTCAATTAAAACTATCTCGAAAATGTTTCTCTAAATTATAAGATATCTTGGTTAATGTAATTATCTTGATTCCACTGATTAAATCATAAGTAATTATTTAAAGAACTAAGTGAAAACTATTACTATACTGTTTAACCGGCATGCTGCTTAAAAGCTATTATTGCATTGACTATGCCCAAAATGCTACTGGCGGCTTTCATTCAAGGTTCCAGATATGTGATTTGTGGGTGGGTGTAGGGGGGTGTGTGGGATAGAAGGGTTATATACCATGTACTGAAAAAGGGTGTATATATATTATAACCTAAGTTATTTAAAATATTACTTTTCCCTTAGGTTATATATAATTACCTTACCTTCTATTGTCTCACCTTCAGGCTTCTAATTAATTAACACCAATATCAAATTTAACATCACTGGAATTTATTCTTGACATTTAATTATTACACATTTTACCCATTTACCTTAATACTATTTAGTGACAAGATTGATTCCTTAACTAATATTACAATCACAAAAAAAGATGGACTCATGAAGCTTTAAGTTATTATAATAAAGTTTATTAATTACAGTCTTAATTGCTCTTTCTCTGGGGTCGTTATTATGGATCTTTGTTATAAATTAGAATGTGGTGAAAAAAACTAGATTATTTTATACTAATGAATTAAAAATTGTTCTGAATTTACTGTTTATAAAGCTCTGTTGGCGAATTTTAATGTAAAAAGAAAGTACTGATTGTTTGTCGAGTTCCTTGCATCTTGATACTGGTTCGATGCACTTTCACATAACTCACTTATTTTTCCTAAATCTTTTCTAAATTATTTACGTCACACTTTTTAAATTATACACATACAAAAATTTACATTTCCCTTAATTCTATTAAACAAAATTTATCATTTATTAACACTGCTGCCACTTGGTCCCTCCAAGACCATTAATTGCTGAAGTTCCTCCAAGACTCTCTGATCATTTTCTTTTCCAACCTCGCATCATCTCTCCCCCTTTATATATTTTAGTTAATTTGGTTATCCTCACACCTATTTACCAACACCTCTAACGGGTATATATTTGTCTATATATATATATATATATATATATATATATATATATATATATATATATATATATATATATATATATATATATATATATATTTTTTTTTTTTTTTTTTTTTTTCTATTTCAAGACTACAGAGTGGACTCTTACCAAGGTAAGTCTGTCAGTCTCCTAGTCCAAAAAATCTATATATATATATATATATATATATATATATATATATATATATATATATATATGAAGTTAATATATTACTATTGTAAGTAATTTTATCCACCATTAAGTGCAATGATTTTACCTTGAGTGATGAGTCACCTTTCGGTCACTTGACCATTGTCGAATCACTGATATTTTTCTGGTGTAGATGTTCGGTCCGTGATGTTGGTATTTGTTGACGTTACACGCATTTTCTCTTGATCTGCGTGTATGATGTGTTTATATAGTATGTCTTCTGTATGGTGTGGTCTGTAGGTTCATTAAATTGTTGTGTGTGTTTTTATAAATGTGGTATTTTTCTAGTGAGTTTAATTCGATTGGATTATTATTTATTTCAAGTATGGTTAGGTTATTTTCGTAATTTGTTATTTCATGTTTATGTGATATTAGGCAACATTTGATACTTTTGAATTTTTATTTTTGAATGCTCTATAATGTTCTTCAAATCTTATTTTAAATGTTCTGGATGTTTTTCCTATGTAAAAAGCGTTACAGTTGTTGCATGTGATTTTGTAGATTCCTGATAGGTTATGTTTTTCTGAATTTGTTATGTGGTTTTTGTTACTAAGATATTTTATTATTTTGTTGTTTGGTTTGTATGTTGGAGTGTAGTATTCTTTGTTGTATATATTTGTTATTTTTTCTATTTTGTTATTGGTGTATTTATATTTTAGGTAGATTTTTTTTATTTTTATTATTTTTGTGTTCCGGTTGTAGTGTTGTGTTGAGGTTAGGTTTTTTTGTGAATTTATTGTACATATTTTTTATAAGGTGTTTGTTGTATCCATTTTCTATTGCTATTTTTGTAATGTTATCTAATTCTTCATTTAATTTTTGTGTTATCCTGTGTCTGAGGATAAAGTTTCTTCAAGTATATATCTTTTTTGTTGATAAATTTGGGCAAAATGAATATTGTTAAGTGTTTTTTCATATTTGATATATTATGTGGTTTTCCACCGTCAGTTTCTGTTAACCGTCACCAAATTGACGCGACGGCCAGTACCCTGAACCTAATACCGACAGGGTTCTTAACACTTTATGTTTATTAGTACTACTCAGCTGGTGTTGCTACTTTTGGAAATATTAAGGCACAGCATTTAACAACAAGCTTCACACTACTTACAGATGTAATTACGATGGTTTTTGTTTGATAGATAAACGCCGACGGGATTAAAAACATGATGTTATTCTAAGAGCTTTTTGTCCGTAGTTACGGGCCGACACACATATTTGTTATAACGTATTGTAATGATTTTCACTACTGTTTTCAAAATTTCACAAAACCTTAAAAGTAAGTCGAAAATATTGACTAAATATTTAGTTGTAAAATAATCCTTAAAAACGGACTTTGTGAAAGTTAAGTACAAACATTGATACACTTAGATAAACTCATCCTTACTAGGAAGTAAATTATAACATAAATTCCTTAACAAGTAAATTATTTGGTGTTAAAACTTTTACTTAATATGAATCTTGGAGAGCATTTATTGGACCTGTAGCATTACTTATTAGAGAGAGAATACATTACACTCTAGTTCTATATTCAAAATATTTATAAACTCACAAATCAATCACATATGACACGTTTACGTGTCTTAGTGATATGCGCCAAAACACTTATCACCAGTCAGTTTATTATTTGGGTAACCGGGACATGAAATTATGGTTTTGTTGTTTCTTGCTAACACAAAAAATTTCAAGACAGTGTTGCACAGATAATAAAATTTAATTAAATCAAAAACAATCTCGGGTCAATTGGTCCGACGGAGTTTATTTACGTTTCATTTACGGTAGGAAAAAACTATGTTGGACCAATTGGTCCGACACGTATTTTTGTAAATATCATGATAAGAAACGTATATTCATACTTAGATATGATAGGGGAACAAAGTATAAGAACAGATTATTTTAAAATGAGCTTAAAATATTTTGGCAATTCTCTATGAAAACAGCGATATTGTGGCCGGCAACTAAAGTATTAAGGTGCAATGACGCGTTCGCTTTGTTTGTTATTCTACACGAACTATTTCACCTCTAAGTTTATATTACTTTACATTATTTTGCTACATTTGTAGCTACTGTGCGGATCTGTTTATCATGTAATAAATAGTTTCATTTGCTATTACAATCGTGTTTATTTTCTTTTCGCTCCCAAATATATTAAATTACTGTGATAGTGATATCTGTCTATAATATAATTTATTGAGGTTAAGTTTCGGAGGAATAATACAGTGTTTCTGTTATCCGTCTATTCGCTCAAACATCATGGCCACGGTTAATCGAGTTTTTACTGTACTTTTTTGTGTTTTGTTCTGACATCGATAAATCAGTGGCAGTAAGACACGTGGGGGGGGAGAGAGAGAGAGAGAGTATCGAACCCGCTTTAGTGAGAGAGAGAGAAGAGCAATGTCAAACGACCAGAAATGGTTACGATCTTGATTGCTGTTGCTTCATAAATAATAATATTTTCGTTTACTTTTATCATTTAATTGATTCAAATCAACTAATACATAAATAAGACATAGTTGGTAATTAATTATTTTTCCAATAAATTACTCCACACACATATTTTAATAGTTAACAAAATAGGAATCGGAATCGACACTTTTATGATGAAGAATCGAGTATCGACAATTCCTCGATACCGCCTAGAATAGACGATTCCTGGAATCGAGAATCGGAATCGGCCCATCCCTAATATATATATATATATATATATATATATTGCTTTACTATTTTAGTTAGTGTGAACAGTTGACTCCATGTTTTACAGGCGATTACATTTTCACTTTCCATTTTAACGCAATGGAATATAAACATCCATAATTTACGATAGGCTATTTGTTAGCACTCGTTTCCTTCAAGATAACGCAATGAATGGTTTACAAACATCCACAGCCAGACATATTGATGTCATATTGATTCACATATTGAAAGGCGAGAGACCGCTTCATTCTAAAAGGCAAAAAACATGAGCAAACAGAAGGAAAAGAACAAATTGAAGACGGACCAGTCATAGAAAACAAAATAAAAACATTTGGCGAGGCTTTAATGAAAATTTGTGAGTTAGAAGATTTCGCGGTACGTATTAACAGCCCGGAAATGCGTTACCATTTGTTACAACTGAAAACAATAACTGAAACACAAGCAAGTAAAACTAACCTTTTAAAACAAAAGTCAATGCTAGATTTTTTCAAGCCTAATTGATTTTCTTTTATTTTTACATAAGCCTACTATGTACAGTATTTAGCCTAAATACAGTAAAGGAAAATATAGTTTTTAATAAATTGCATCATTAATTCATAAATTTTGTTGACACGGGTATAAGTGTTTTAGTTATAGTTTTCTATTAAAAATGTTTTGTGGAGAAGGATAAAAGGGTGCTGCATTAAAAGGTAAGATTTTTATTATGTAATGTAGGTTTTAACATTTTCTGTAGTGAGCATAGCCAACACCACATAGAAAACAAGGTTTGCGAGTTGTGGCGTCACAGGGCACAGGCTACAAGTATTAGAACAAATGTAGACACAATTAATTGTCCGTTATCTATGTGGTGTTGGTACAGCGCCATACAACTGATCAGTAGAAATAATAATCTTATAGCTAAGAACCCCCACGGCCTAGCCTCACCCTAACGCTAAAAATAGTCTCGGCAAACGTTTCGTGATGGTATTACCATCATACAGTACACTACTACTGTATAAGCCGGAAACCTGTCTTAGACGGAAAAAAATGCTGGTCCCAATGGATTCCGGCTTAAACAGGTTTCACTGTATGTATGTATATATATATTTAACGTTATCCATTGTTTTTCCGTTGCACTGACTTTATGAAGTTAATATATTACTATTGTAAGTAATTTTATCCACCATTAAGTGCAATAATTTTACCTTGAGTGATGAGGCACCTTTCGGTCTAAAATATAAATACACCAATAATAAAATAGAAAAAATAACAAATATATACAACAAAGAATACTACACTCCAACTTACAAACCAAACAACAAAATAATAAAATATCTTAATAACACAAACCACAAAACAAATTCAGAAAAACATAACCTATCAGGAATTTACAAAATCACATGCAACAACTGTAACGCTTTTTACATAGGAAAAACAACCAGAACATTTAAAATAAGATTTGAAGAACATTATAGAGCATTCAAAAACAAAAATTCTAAAGTATCAAATGTTGCAGCACACCTAATATCCCATAAACACGAAATAACAAATTACGAAAATAACCTAACCATACTTGAAATAAATAACAAGAACTAAACTCAATAGAAAAATACCACATTTATAAAAACATACACAACAATTTAATGAATCTACAAACAACATATACAGAAGACATACTATATAGAAACATCATACACACAGATCAAGAAAAAGTGCGTGTAACATCAACAAACACCAACTTCACAGACCGAACATCTACAACAGAAAAACATCAGTGATTCGACAATGGTCAATTGACCGAAAGGTGCCTCATCACTCAAGGTAAAATTATTGCACTTAATGGTGGATAAAATTACTTACAATAGTAATATATTAACTTCATATATATATATATATATTCCTGATATTTTATATTATCCATTGTTTTTCCGTTGCACTGACTTTATGAAGTTAATAAATTACCAATTTTGAGTAATTTTATCCACCAGAGTGATTCGACAATGGTCAAAGACCGAAAGGTGCCTCATCACTCAAGGTAAAATTATTGCACTTAATGGTGGATAAAATTACTCAAAATTGGTAATTTATTAACTTCATATATATATATATATATATATATATATATATATATATATATTTTTAGGTTAGTTTTGGTTGGTAAAGATTATTTAGATTTTTTGGACTAGGAGACTGACAGACTTACCTTGGTAAGAGTGCTTGTTTAAGTGTTTTTATTTTTATCATTGTTTAAGTGCTTTTATGTGTTTCTATTTTAAGACTACAGAGTGGACTCTTACCAAGGTAAGTCTGTCAGTCTCCTAGTCCAAAAAATCTATATATATATATATATATATATATATATATATATATATATATATATATATATATATATTCTTGATATTTAACGTTATCCATTGTTTTTCCGTTGCACTGACTATAAAGTTAATTAACTTCATATATATATATATATATATATATATATATATATATATATATATATATATATATATATATATATTTTAAAACAACATAGGTTATTCAAATACAAGAATATTTATTATTTTATATCCAAAGCTTTTCGTTGGCAAACAGTACCAACATCATCAGGAATGAAAATTACAATAATCATTTGTAATTGATTTTGTAATTTTCATTCCTGATGATGTTGGTACTGTTTGCCAATGAAATGCTTTGGATATAAAATAATAAATATTCTTGTATTTGAATAACCTATGTTGTTTTAAATTATTAAACAAGAAAACGTATTATATATATATATATATATATATATATATATATATATATATATATATATATATATATATATGAAGTTAATATATTACTATTTTTGAGTAATTTTATCCACCATTAAGTGCAATAATTTTACCTTGAGTGATGAGGCACCTTTCGGTCTTTGACCATTGTCGAATCACTGATTGTTCTCTGCTGTGGATGCTACGTCCGTGAAGCCGGTGTTTGTTGAAGTTACGCGCACTATTTCTTGATCTGTGTGTATGAGGTTTCTGTATAGTATGTCTTCTGTATATGTTGTTTGTAAATTCATTAAGTTGTTGTGTATGTTTTTATAAATGTGGTATTTTTCTAGTGAGTTTAGTTCTATTGGGTTGTTATTTATTTCCAGTATGGTTAGGTTATTTTCGTAATTTGTAATTTCGTGTTTATGGGAAATTAGGTGTGCTGCAACATTTGATACTTTAGAATTTTTATTTTTGAATGCTCTATAATGTTCTTCAAATCTTATTTTAAATGTTCTGGATGTTTTTCCTATGTAAAAAGCGTTACAGTTGTTGCATGTGATTTTGTAGATTCCTGATAGGTTATGTTTTTCTGAATTTGTTATGTGGTTTTTGTTACTAAGATATTTTATTATTTTGTTGTTTGGTTTGTAAGTTGGAATGTAGTATTCTTTGTTGTATATATTTGTTATTTTTTCTATTTTGTTATTGGTATATTTATATTTTAGGTAGATTTTTTTATTTTTATTGTTTTCGTGTTCCGGTTGTAGTGTTGTGTTGAGGTTAGGTTTTTTTGTGAATTTATTGTATATATTTTTTATAATGTGTTTGTTGTATCCATTTTCTATTGCTATTTTTGTAATGTTATCTAATTCTTCATTTAATTTTTGTTTGTTATCCTGTGTGTATTTTATTGCTTTATTTATCATGTTACTGTAAGTGTTAATTTTGTGTGTCCAGGGGTGGTTAGATTTGTAGTGTATTGTGGTGTTGTTGGAAGTAGGTTTCCTGTATACTGTAGTTTCTATTTTATTATCATTTATATTTAAAGTAATGTCGAGGAAGTTGATTGTTCTATTTGTTTCTGTTTCAACGGTGAATTGTATGTTTTCGTTGTATGTATTTAGTTTGTTTAATATTATGACGTGTTCGTTGTGAATGGTAGGTTGGTATATTACAAGTATATCGTCTACATATCTTGTCCATAGTGAGATATTGTGTGTGTTTATTATAGGTTTAATTATTATTTGTTCGAAGTGTTGTAAATATATTTCTGACATGACAGATGAGATAGGTGAACCCATGGGGAGTCCTGTTGTTTGTTTATAATATTTATTGTTAAATTGGAAGTAATTTTGGTTACATATGTGTTTGGTTAGCGTAATGATACTATCTATTATGTTTCTTTTATCGTTATTGTGTATCAGTTTGTTTTTTATTATTTCTATGGTTTCTTCTATTGGGATACTAGGGTACATGTTAGTTATGTCATAACTTATTATTTTTGTGTTGCTGTTTGTTTTTATCGTTTTTATTTTATTAATTAATTCGTATCCATTTTTTATATTGTATGTGTTGTTGATGTGTATTTTAGACCTTAGGATTTTGTCTAGAATTTTTGCGATTATGTAAGATGGTGCTGTTGTGAAATTTATTAGTGGTCTAAATGGTGTGTTTGGTTTATGGATTTTAGGTATCCCTGATAATACGGGTGCGCATGGTTTAAATGGGTATAATCTTGTGTGGTATTTTAATTTATTGTTATAGTTTAGGGTGTTACGGTGAGTGACTATTAAGTTTTTTATTGTAATAAGGTATTTGTTAGTTGGGTCTGGGATTTGTTCGTATTTATTTTCTTTTATGTAGTTAGTCATTGAATCGATATATTTGGTATTTTCTATTATTACTGGAGTATTTGTTTTATCTGATTTTAATATTAAGTAATCGTTGTTTTCTAGTTTTTCTCTGAGTTTTATAATTTCTTTTTTATTAATATATTGTTCTGTTTTTTTGTTTTTTTCCGTTTTTATTAGGTTAATTTTATTATTAATGTTATTTCTTATGTGTTCAGTATTTTGGTGGGTAATTTTGTGGATGTTAGATTCTGTGTCAACTATTAGGTTTTTTATTATTTGTTTTTTGTTGAAGTTAGGTAGGTTATATTTGAAGGAATTTGTTATTATTATTTTTTCTTTTTCAGTAAATTCTGTTTTAGTTAAGTTTATGAATTTATTATTGTTAGAGGTGTGGGTTGGTTCTAGGCTATTTTTTAGGTTATGTTGTTGTTTTGATGTGTGGATTGGTGCTAGGCTATTTTTTAGGTTAAGTTGTTTTGATAAATTTTCGATTTTTTTGTTTTGTCTGTTAATAGTGTTTGTTTTATGTTTTATTATAATTTGTTGTGTTTTTTCGTGAATAATAGGTGTGAGAGTGTCAAAAGTTTTCATTAATTCCAAATTGGTTGTGTATAGTTGTAAATTGATTTGGCTTTTTTTATGGTAGGCAGCTTTAATGTTTTGTTTAATAATGTGTGATTCTGCTATTTTTGTTGCTTTATTGATAATATCAAAACACTATTATCAATAAAGCAACAAAAATAGCAGAATCACATATTATCAATAAAGCAACAAAAATAGCAGAATCACACATTATTAAACAAAACATTAAAGCTGCCTACCATAAAAAAAGCCAAATCAATTTACAACTATACACAACCAATTTGGAATTAATGAAAACTTTTGACACTCTCACACCTATTATTCACGAAAAAACACAACAAATTATAATAAAACATAAAACAAACACTATTAACAGACAAAACAAAAAAATCGAAAATTTATCAAAACAACTTAACCTAAAAAATAGCCTAGCACCAATCCACACATCAAAACAACAACATAACCTAAAAAATAGCCTAGAACCAACCCACACCTCTAACAATAATAAATTCATAAACTTAACTAAAACAGAATTTACTGAAAAAGAAAAAATAATAATAACAAATTCCTTCAAATATAACCTACCTAACTTCAACAAAAAACAAATAATAAAAAACCTAATAGTTGACACAGAATCTAACATCCACAAAATTACCCACCAAAATACTGAACACATAAGAAATAACATTAATAATAAAATTAACCTAATAAAAACGGAAAAAAACAAAAAAACAGAACAATATATTAATAAAAAAGAAATTATAAAACTCAGAGAAAAACTAGAAAACAACGATTACTTAATATTAAAATCAGATAAAACAAATACTCCAGTAATAATAGAAAATACCAAATATATCGATTCAATGACTAACTACATAAAAGAAAATAAATACGAACAAATCCCAGACCCAACTAACAAATACCTTATTACAATAAAAAACTTAATAGTCACTCACCGTAACACCCTAAACTATAACAATAAATTAAAATACCACACAAGATTATACCCATTTAAACCATGCGCACCCGTATTATCAGGGATACCTAAAATCCATAAACCAAACACACCATTTAGACCACTAATAAATTTCACAACAGCACCATCTTACATAATCGCAAAAATTCTAGACAAAATCCTAAGGTCTAAAATACACATCAACAACACATACAATATAAAAAATGGATACGAATTAATTAATAAAATAAAAACGATAAAAACAAACAGCAACACAAAAATAATAAGTTATGACATAACTAACATGTACCCTAGTATCCCAATAGAAGAAACCATAGAAATAATAAAAAACAAACTGATACACAATAACGATAAAAGAAACATAATAGATAGTATCATTACGCTAACCAAACACATATGTAACCAAAATTACTTCCAATTTAACAATAAATATTATAAACAAACAACAGGACTCCCCATGGGTTCACCTATCTCATCTGTCATGTCAGAAATATATTTACAACACTTCGAACAAATAATAATTAAACCTATAATAAACACACACAATATCTCACTATGGACAAGATATGTAGACGATATACTTGTAATATACCAACCTACCATTCACAACGAACACGTCATAATATTAAACAAACTAAATACATACAACGAAAACATACAATTCACCGTTGAAACAGAAACAAATAGAACAATCAACTTCCTCGACATTACTTTAAATATAAATGATAATAAAATAGAAACTACAGTATACAGGAAACCTACTTCCAACAACACCACAATACACTACAAATCTAACCACCCCTGGACACACAAAATTAACACTTACAGTAACATGATAAATAAAGCAATAAAATACACACAGGATAACAAACAAAAATTAAATGAAGAATTAGATAACATTACAAAAATAGCAATAGAAAATGGATACAACAAACACATTATAAAAAATATATACAATAAATTCACAAAAAAACCTAACCTCAACACAACACTACAACCGGAACACGAAAACAATAAAAATAAAAAAATCTACCTAAAATATAAATATACCAATAACAAAATAGAAAAAATAACAAATATATACAACAAAGAATACTACATTCCAACTTACAAACCAAACAACAAAATAATAAAATATCTTAGTAACAAAAACCACATAACAAATTCAGAAAAACATAACCTATCAGGAATCTACAAAATCACATGCAACAACTGTAACGCTTTTTACATAGGAAAAACATCCAGAACATTTAAAATAAGATTTGAAGAACATTATAGAGCATTCAAAAATAAAAATTCTAAAGTATCAAATGTTGCAGCACACCTAATTTCCCATAAACACGAAATTACAAATTACGAAAATAACCTAACCATACTGGAAATAAATAACAACCCAATAGAACTAAACTCACTAGAAAAATACCACATTTATAAAAACATACACAACAACTTAATGAATTTACAAACAACATATACAGAAGACATACTATACAGAAACCTCATACACACAGATCAAGAAATAGTGCGCGTAACTTCAACAAACACCGGCTTCACGGACGTAGCATCCACAGCAGAGAACAATCAGTGATTCGACAATGGTCAAAGACCGAAAGGTGCCTCATCACTCAAGGTAAAATTATTGCACTTAATGGTGGATAAAATTACTCAAAAATAGTAATATATTAACTTCATAAAGTCAGTGCAACGGAAAAACAATGGATAATATTAAATATCAAGAATATATATATATATATATATATATATATATATATATGTGTGTGTGTGTGTGTGTGTGTGTGTGTGTGTGTGTGTGGTCTTTGAAATTTTATGTGACTAATATGTTCTTTATCTTTTTCTGTCATTATTGGTTTTTTACTATATTTTTAGTAGGGGGGGGAGAATGTTTGTAAATGTGTTGGGTGTTTTATATACTAAATTTATTAAACTGTTTCAAATAATGTAAATAAATTATCTTCTAAACTAATAGCAGAAATTTAAAACAACCTACCAACTTCTACAGGGGTAAACTCAGCAGTGAACCTGGAGTCTGTGTGGTCCATCTTAACCGCAAGTTTTCTATTGGATGGAGAAGTGACAGTGACATCACAAGTTGTTGCTCCATCGATTGTTATCATAGCAGGACGTCCGGCAGATGTACGTTTCAGACCAGGTCCTCCAACTGTGATCTGACCTGATTCTAATACTCGGCATGTGAATGGAGATCCTACACAATGTAGGTAAAATAAAATTTTCTTTAAGTGAGATAGTTTTAATGAGAGTCCAGTTATTTAGTTTCAGGTGTTACTAAAGAAAAGTACATGCAATTTGTATTTATTATAAACTTGTACTGAACAATGAAAACTGTTGAAAATAAAGATAGGAAATAACATATGTGAATGTTTGACGATTATTCTTTCTTAACATTCCGTGATGCAGGCATTAAGCCATAGAGTTTTGTACATAGAGCTGGGCATTACTGGTATTATAAAACAAAGGTGGGACCAAATTTTGAAACTTCTAGGACATAACATTCACTATCTTTAAGTATAAAATGCTAAAAAACACACTGTCCTCTTTTATTCAACTTTTAAACCACAAAAAATATATTATTTCAACAATAAAGAATATCTTGTTTTGACAACAAATAGAATATTACTGTATTTCAACTATGTTAAACAATTTAATGTATTTTTTTTATAAAATTATCTTAAAAACAAAATGATACATAGTATTATAATTACGCTATTTCTTCACTAATTTTTCTAGCAAACTTTAAAAATGGATTTACTTGCAAACAACAACATGAAAATGGAGGAAATACAAATACATTTAAATGTCCATACACACATACACAATATGGTAATTCGTTATCACTGTTTGCTATGACTTAGTTACCTGCAGATAACTCTTACTATCTGTATTTGCTCAGTAAAGGAAGATGTTTCATAACTTTTTCACAAACTCTTGATAAATTTGATTATGTAATTTATATTGTGCTGGCTTATATTCTTTTTTACAGAACCTAGACTGCAATAGAGAAGAGTTTGGGGAAAATATGAAAGTGGCTCTAAGACAAAATTTTGTTTCCAATTTATATAGTAGTAAACCTGTTTATTATTACTATTTTAGGTAGGTCTATATTGCACACATATGTAGTAGTCTATATTGCACGCACGCTCAGGTCTACATTGCACGCACGCTTAGGTCTATATAACACACACACTTAGTAGGTCTATATTGCCACACACGTAGTAGGTCTATATTGCCACACACTTAGTAGGTCTATATAGCACACATATGTAGTAGTCTATATTGCACGCACGCTCAGGTCTACATTGCACGCACGCTTAGGTCTATATAACACACACACTTAGTAGGTCTATATTGCCACACACGTAGTAGGTCTATATTGCCACACACTTAGTAGGTCTATATTGCACACATATGTAGTAGTCTATATTGCACGCACGCTCAGGTCTACATTGCACGCACGCTTAGGTCTATATAACACACACACTTAGTAGGTCTATATTGCCACACACGTAGTAGGTCTATATTGCCACACACTTAGTAGGTCTATATAGCACACATATGTAGTAGTCTATATTGCACGCACGCTCAGGTCTACATTGCACGCACGCTTAGGTCTATATAACACACACACTTAGTAGGTCTATATTGCCACACACGTAGTAGGTCTATATTGCAGACACACTTAGTAGGTCTATTATTGCACACACACTAAGTAGGTCTATATTGCACACACACTTAGTAGGTCTATATTGCAGACACACTTAGTAGGTCTATTATTGCACACACACTTAGTAGGTCTATATTGCACACATATGTAGTAGTCTATATTGCACGCACGCTCAGGTCTACATTGCACGCACGCTTAGGTCTATATAACACACACACTTAGTAGGTCTATATTGCCACACACGTAGTAGGTCTATATTGCAGACACACTTAGTAGGTCTATTATTGCACACACACTAAGTAGGTCTATATTGCACACACACTTAGTAGGTCTATATTCCACACACGCTTAGGTCTATATTGCACACACACTTAGTAGGTCTATATTGCACGCACACACTTAGTAGGTCTATATTGCCACACACGTAGTAGGTCTATATTGCAGACACACTTAGTAGGTCTATTATTGCACACACACTAAGTAGGTCTATATTGCAGACACACTTAGTAGGTCTATTATTGCACACACACTAAGTAGGTCTATATTCCACACACACTTAGTAGGTCTATATTCCACACACGCTTAGGTCTATATTGCACACACACTTAGTAGGTCTATATTGCACACACACACATAGTAAGTCTATATTGCACACACACTTAGTAGGTCTATATTGCCACACACTTAGTAGGTCTATATTACCACACACTTAGTAGGTCTATATTGCACACACACACATAGTAAGTCTATATTGCACACACACTTAGTAGGTCTATATTGCCACACACTTAGTAGGTCTATATTACCACACACTTAGTAGGTCTATATTGCACACACACTTAGTAGGTCTATTATTGCACACACACTTAGGTCTATATTGCACACACACTTAGTAGGGCTATTATTGCACACACACTTAGTAGGTCTATATTACCACACACTTAGTAGGTCTATATTGCACACACACTTAGTAGGTCTATTATTGCACACACACTTAGTAGGTCTATATTGCACACACACTTAGTAGGTCTATATTGC
This sequence comes from Prosapia bicincta, assembly GCA_036971475.1. NCBI lineage: Eukaryota > Metazoa > Arthropoda > Insecta > Hemiptera > Cercopidae > Prosapia > Prosapia bicincta. Next base: position 429,371 of record JBAIZL010000013.1, read on the forward strand.
CACACACTTAGTAGGTCTATATTACCACACACTTAGTAGGTCTATATTGCACACACACTTAGTAGGTCTATTATTGCACACACACTTAGTAGGTCTATATTGCACACAGACTTAGTAGGTCTATATTGCACACACACACATAGTAAGTCTATATTGCACACACACTTAGTAGGTCTATATTGCCACACACTTAGTAGGTCTATATTGCACACACACACATAGTAAGTCTATATTGCACACACACTTAGTAGGTCTATATTGCCACACACTTAGTAGGTCTATATTACCACACACTTAGTAGGTCTATATTGCACACACACACATAGTAAGTCTATATTGCACACACACTTAGTAGGTCTATATTGCCACACACTTAGTAGGTCTATATTACCACACACTTAGTAGGTCTATATTGCACACACACTTAGTAGGTCTATTATTGCACACACACTTAGGTCTATATTGCACACACACTTAGTAGGGCTATTATTGCACACACACTTAGTAGGTCTATATTACCACACACTTAGTAGGTCTATATTGCACACACACTTAGTAGGTCTATTATTGCACACACACTTAGTAGGTCTATATTGCACACACACTTAGTAGGTCTATATTGCCACACACTTAGTAGGTCTATATTACCACACACTTAGTAGGTCTATATTGCACACACACTTAGTAGGTCTATTATTGCACACACACTTAGTAGGTCTATATTGCACACAGACTTAGTAGGGCTATTATTGCACACACACTTAGTAGGTCTATATTACCACACACTTAGTAGGTCTATATTGCACACACACTTAGTAGGTCTATTATTGCACACACACTTAGTAGGTCTATATTGCACACAGACTTAGTAGGGCTATTATTGCACACACACTTAGTAGGTCTATATTACCACACACTTAGTAGGTCTATATTGCCACACACTTAGTAGGTCTATATTACACACACACTTAGTAGGTCTATGATTGCACACACACTTAGTAGGTCTATATTGCACACAGACTTAGTAGGGCTATTATTGCACACACACTTAGTAGGTCTATATTGAACACATAATTAGTAGATCTATATTGCACACACACATAGTAAGTCTATATTGCACACACACTTAGTAGGTCTATATTGCCACATACTTAGTAGGTCTATATTGCACACACGCTTAGTAGGTCTATTTTGCACATATACTTAGTAGGTCTATATTGCCACATACTTAGTAGGTATATATTGCACACATACTTAGTAAGCCTATATTGAACAAATACTTAGTAGGTCTATATTGCACACACGCTTAGTAGGTCTATATTGCACACACAATTAGTAGGTCTATATTGCACACACACTTAGTAGGTCTATATTGCACACACACTTAGTAGGTCTATATTGCCACATACTTAGTAGGTCTATATTGCACACACGCTTAGTAGGTCTATTTTGCACATATACTTAGTAGGTCTATATTGAACAAATACTTAGTAGGTCTATATTGCACACACGCTTAGTAGGTCTATATTGCACACACAATTAGTAGGTCTATATTGCACACACACTTAGTAGGTCTATATTGCACACACACTTAGTAGGTCTATATTGCCACATACTTAGTAGGTCTATATTGCACACACACTTAGTAGGTCTATATTGCCACATACTTAGTAGGCCTATATTGCACACACACACACTTAGTAGGTCTATATTGCACACATACTTAGTAGGCCTATATTGCACACATACTTAGTAGGTCTATATAACACACACACTTATTAGGTCTATTATTGCACACACACATAGTAGATCTATATTGCACATACATTTAATAGGTCTATTAATACAAACACACTTAGTAGGTCTATATTGAACACATACTTAGTAGATCTATATTGCACACACACATAGTAAGTTTATATTGCACACACACACTTAGTAGGTCTATATTTCACACACACTTAGTAGGTCTATTATTGCATACACACTTAGTAGGTCTATATTGCACACACGCTTAGTTGGTATATTATTGCACACACACTTAGTAGGTCTATATTGCACACTCAATTATCTACAGTCAAGATGCTTTGATTTTATTTAACTTCATTTGTAACCAAACTTTTACATTTATTCAAATATTTTGACAATTTTTTTAAAATCCACCGTTTAAATATTGCTAATTATTTGAGAATGTTATACAAATAAATAAATACTTTATAATTGGTATGCAGTGCACAAGAAATATAAGACATACTAAATACTTTATCATTTTCAATGCCCTCCATCTTCTGTCAATCAGAATAAGGAACTGTTAAACTAGTTAGGAATATAGAACAAATGAATATTGCAATTTATCTCACTTATTGACTCAAATACAAATTATCTGTTATAAATTAATTCAATTCATTAATATCTACCTGGAATTGGTTCACCATTAAAACGCACACTAAGACTATGTGGCGCAGCTTCTCTTGGCTTAAAATTAACCCGGAACTTTGCATTTCCCTCACTCTGGACATAGTTAGGCACATTACATCCATTTACGGAAACAATGATTTCCAAATTTCCAGCACCAGCCTGACTAGCATTGACTGAAAAATAGAAACAGGATTTTCAAGATTCAAACTTCACTTTGAATTTTTAATTTTAACTAAAACAAGAAAAGACCAGTAAAGGAACAGAACATGAACTTTTGTACGCTCTAAAGCAATGTCGTTACAGTCATGAAGATAACATCAAGTATTATAACGTAGTAATATCATAAAGTAATGTAAAAATAAAATTATACTACCTTATTAATTTAAATTTATATACATAATATTTTAGTAAGGCGCCACTGCATTATTAGCAGAGGAAATAGTAGTGCACTACTGCATTCATAGCAGGGGAACTAATATGGCGGCACTGCATTCATAGCAGGGGAACCAATATGGCAGCACTGCATTCATAGCACAGGAACTAATATGGCAGCACTGCATTCATAGCACGGGAACTAATATGGCAGCACTGCATTCATAGCAGGGGAACTAATATGGCAGCACTGCATTCATAGCAGGGGAACTAATATGGCAGCACTGCATTCATAGCAGGGGAACTAATGAGGCAGCACTGCATTCATAGCCGGGGAACTAATATGGCAGCACTACATTCATAGCAGGGGAACTAATATGGCAACACTGCATTCAGAGCAGGGGAACTAATATGCCAGCACTGAATTCATAGCAAGGAAATAATATGGCAGCACTGCATTCATAGCAGGGGAACTAATATGGCAGCACTGCATTCATAGCTGGGGAACTAATATGGCAGCACTGCATTCATAGCAGGGAACTAATATGGCAGCACTGCATTCATAGCAGGGGAACTAGTATAGCACCACTGTACTAATAGCAAGAGAACTAATATGGCAGCACTGCATTCATAGCAGGGGAACTAATATGACAGCACTGCATTCATAGCAGGAGAATTAATATGGCAGCACTGCATTCATAGCAGGGGAACTAATATGACAGCATTGCATTCATAGCAGGAGAATTAATATGGCAGGACTGCATTCATAGCTGGGGAACTAATATGGCAGCACTGCATTCATAGCAAGGGAACTAGTAGAGCATCACTGTATTAATAGCAGAAGAACTAAAATAGCAGCACTGCATTCATAGCAGGAGAATTAATATGGCAGCACTGCATTCATAGCAGGGGAACTAATATGGCAGCACTGCATTCATAGCAGGGGAACTAATATGCCAGCACTGAATTCATATCAAGGAAATAATATGGCAGCACTGCATTCATAGCAGGGGAACTAATATGGCAGCACTGCATTCATAGCAGGTGAACTAGTATAGCACCACTGTACTAATAGCAAGAGAACTGATATGGCAGCACTTCATACATAGCAGGGGAACTAATATGGCAGCACTGCATTCATAGCAGGGGAATTAATATGGCAAACTGCATGAATAGCAGGGGAACTAGTATGGCACCACTGCATGAATAGCAAGGGAACTAGTATGGCTCCACTTCAGTAATAGCAGGGGAACTAGTATTGCACCACTGCATGAATAGCAGGGGAACTAGTATGGCTCCACTTCAGTAATAGCAGGGGAACTAGTATGGCTCCACTGCATGAATAGCAGGGGAACTAGTATGGCTCCACTTCAGTAATAGCAGGGGAACTAGTATGGCACCACTGTATGAATAGCAGGGGAACTAGTATGGCACCACTGCATGAATAGCAGGGGAACTAGTATGGCTCCACTTCAGTAATAGCAGGGGAACTAGTATGGCACCACTGCATGAATAGCAGGGGAACTAGTATGGCACCACTGCATGAATAGCAGGGGAACTAGTATGGCTCCACTTCAGTAATAGCAGGGGAACTAGTATTGCACCACTGCATGAATACCAGAGGAACTAGTATGGCACCACTGCATGAATAGCAGGGGAACTAGTATTGCACCACTGCATGAATAGCAGGGGAACTAGTATGGCACCACTGCATGAATAGCAGGGGAACTAGTATGGCACCACTGCATGAATAGCAGGGGAACTAGTATTGCACCACTGCATGAATAGCACGGGAACTAGTATGGCACCACTTCAGTAATAGCAGGGGAACTAGTATTGCACCACTGCATGAATAGCAGGGGAACTAGTATGGCTCCACTGCATGAATAGCAGGGGAACTAGTATGGCTCCACTTCAGTAATAGCAGGGGAACTAGTATTGCACCACTGCATGAATAGCAGAGGAACTAGTATGCCACCACTGCATGAATAGCAGGGGAACTAGTATGGCACCACTGCATGAATAGCAGGGGAACTAGTATTGCACCACTGCATGAATAGCAGGGGAACTAGTATGGCACCACTGCATGAATAGCAGGGGAACTAGTATTGCACCACTGCATGAATAGCAGGGGAACTAGTATGGCTCCACTTCAGTAATAGCAGGGGAACTAGTATTGCACCACTGCATGAATAGCAGGGGAACTAGTATGGCTCCACTGCATGAATAGCAGGGGAACTAGTATGGCTCCACTTCAGTAATAGCAGGGGAACTAGTATTGCACCACTGCATGAATAGTAGGGGAACTAGTATGGCTCCACTTCAGTAATAGCAGGGGAACTAGTATGGCACCACTGTATGAATAGCAGGGGAACTAGTATGGCACCACTGCATGAATAGCAGGGGAACTAGTATGGCTACACTTCAGTAATAGCAGGGGAACTAGTATGGCACCACTGCATGAATAGCAGGGGAACTAGTATGGCACCACTGCATGAATAGCAGGGGAACTAGTATTGCACCACTGCATGAATAGCAGGGGAACTAGTATGGCACCACTTCAGTAATAGCAGGGGAACTAGTATGGCACCACTGCATGAATAGCAGGGGAACTAGTATGGCACCACTGCATGAATAGCAGGGGAACTAGTATGGCTCCACTGCATGAATAGCAGGGGAACTAGTATGGCTCCACTTCAGTAATAGCAGGGGAACTAGTATTGCACCACTGCATGAATAGCAGAGGAACTAGTATGGCACCACTGCATGAATAGCAGGGGAACTAGTATGGCACCACTGCATGAATAGCAGGGGAACTAGTATTGCACCATTGCATGAATAGCAGGGGAACTAGTATGACACCACTTCAGTAATAGCAGGGGAACTAGTATGGCACCACTGCATGAATAGCAGGGGAACTAGTATGGCACCACTGCATGAATAGCAGGGGAACTAGTATGGCTCCACTGCATGAATAGCAGGGGAACTAGTATGGCTCCACTTCAGTAATAGCAGGGGAACTAGTATTGCACCACTGCATGAATAGCAGAGGAACTAGTATGGTACCACTGCATGAATAGCAGGGGAACTAGTATGGCACCACTGCATGAATAGCTGGGGAACTAGTATTGCACCACTGCATGAATAGCAGGGGAACTAGTATGGCACCACTGCATGAATAGCAGGGGAACTAGTATGACACCACTGCATGAATAGCAGGGGAACTAGTATTGCACCACTGCATGAATAGTACTGGAACTAGTATTGCACCACTTCAGTAATAGCAGGGGAACTAGTATTGCACCACTGCATTAGTAGCAGGGGAACTAGTATTGCACCACTGCATTAGTAGCAGGGGAACTAGTATGGCACCACTGCATGAATAGCAGGGGAACTAGTATGGCTCCACTTCAGTAATAGCAGGGGAACTAGTATGGCACCACTGCATGAATAGCAGGGGAACTAGTATGGCACCACTGCATGAATAGCAGGGGAACTAGTATGGCTCCACTGCATGAATAGCAGGGGAACTAGTATGGCTCCACTTCAGTAATAGCAGGGGAACTAGTATTGCACCACTGCATGAATAGCAGAGGAGCTAGTATGGCACCACTGCATGAATAGCAGGGGAACTAGTATGGCACCACTGCATGAATAGCAGGGGAACTAGTATTGCACCATTGCATGAATAGCAGGGGAACTAGTATGACACCACTTCAGTAATAGCAGGGGAACTAGTATGGCACCACTGCATGAATAGCAGGGGAACTAGTATGGCACCACTGCATGAATAGCAGGGGAACTAGTATGGCTCCACTGCATGAATAGCAGGGGAACTAGTATGGCTCCACTTCAGTAATAGCAGGGGAACTAGTATTGCACCACTGCATGAATAGCAGAGGAACTAGTATGGTACCACTGCATGAATAGCAGGGGAACTAGTATGGCACCACTGCATGAATAGCTGGGGAACTAGTATTGCACCACTGCATGAATAGCAGGGGAACTAGTATGGCACCACTGCATGAATAGCAGGGGAACTAGTATGGCACCACTGCATGAATAGCAGGGGAACTAGTATTGCACAACTGCATGAATAGTACTGGAACTAGTATTGCACCACTTCAGTAATAGCAGGGGAACTAGTATTGCACCACTGCATTAGTAGCAGGGGAACTAGTATTGCACCACTGCATTAGTAGCAGGGGAACTAGTATGGCACCACTGCATGAATAGCAGGGGAACTAGTATGGCTCCACTTCAGTAATAGCAGGGGAACTAGTATGGCACCACTGCATGAATAGCAGGGGAACTAGTATGGCACCACTGCATGAATAGCAGGGGAACTAGTATGGCACCACTGCATGAATAGCAGGGGAACTAGTATGGTGCCACTGCAATAATAGCAGGGGTACTAATATGGCAACACTGAATTAATTCTTTTATTTTCTCAGGTTTCTAGTGATCAACCCATATTTCGTCCCTTTTAAAAATATAGTTTCTCCTTCTTCATGACATATGAGGAACATTCTTGATATGTTTTTCGTTCATCAGCTAGAATTTTTGGTGCCCAATGGTGATAGTTTCAGAAAAATCATAATTTATGATTGTTTCATAGAGCACAAGGATCTATGATTGTTTCATAGAGCACAAGGATCTATGATTGTTTCATAGAGCACAAGGATCTATGATTGTTTCATAGAGCACAAGGATCTATGATTGTTTCATAGAGCACAAGGATCTATGATTGTTTCATAGAGCACAAGGATCTATGATTGTTTCATAGAGCACAAGGATCTATGATTGTTTCATAGAGCACAAGGATCTATGATTGTTTCATAGAGCACAAGGATCTATGATTGTTTCATAGAGCACAAGGATCCATGATTGTTTCATAGAGCACAAGGATCTATGATTGTTTCATAGAGCACAAGGATCTATGATTGTTTCATAGAGCACAAGGATCTATGATTGTTTCATAGAGCACAAGGATCTATGATTGTTTCATAGAGCACAAGGATCTATGATTGTTTCATAGAGCACAAGGATCTATGATTGTTTCATAGAGCACAAGGATCTATGATTGTTTCATAGAGCACAAGGATCCATGATTGTTTCATAGAGCACAAGGATCTATGATTGTTTCATAGAGCACAAGGATCTATGATTGTTTCATAGAGCACAAGGATCTATGATTGTTTCATAGAGCACAAGGATCTATGATTGTTTCATAGAGCACAAGGATCTATGATTGTTTCATAGAGCACAAGGATCCATGATTGTTTCATAGAGCACAAGGATCTATGATTGTTTCATAGAGCACAAGGATCTATGATTGTTTCATAGAGCACAAGGATCTATGATTGTTTCATAGAGCACAAGGATCTTGTAATCTTAGTTTCCTAAGGGTATGACTAAAAGTATGACGTTTTAACATTATAACCACTTGATATTTTAAGCCAATAAAAGAAAATAAGAACATGTCATTTTGGTTAAACTCTGGTACATTGGGCAGTAAACAGTATCAGGCTGAGGATAAGAGCCCAGCTAACCTTGAACAGACATTACAAATTGTCAGCCTGTGTAGTGTGATGGATGTCACCTGGTAAGCAGTGAAGCTTTATTTGCTTAATCGAAAACACTGATAGTGCGTAAGGGTTTCACTCAAAGTAGTTTAGATTAAAGGGACTCTGTAGTATATCAAACGTACCATTTCCACTGGTTATATGACAATTATCTTAAACATTTCAGTTGCTAAGTAATTCTGTAAATTATAATTAAGTAATACTTGGCTAATTGAATACTTTAGAGCTTATTTGCTGCCATGGTTTAAAACAATCATTCCTTTTACGACGAATAGAGGCTTTGCTTCATAAAAGGAATGATTGTATTCACTTACATAAGCATTACTTAATTATACAGTAGAACTCCACAAATACGAACCCCCGCGAAATCCAAACATGATTTGATAAAAAAAAATTTTTTAATATCTAAAATATAATGAAGTATGTACTGAAAGTTTGCTACTTATGTAAAACAGGACTGAGATGTATAATATTTTGGAATTGACACTGTAAAAACTCGATATATCACGTAGGTCTATACTGTACTACTGTTATCACTTCATTAACATAGAATTTATTGACAATAAAATAAAACTAAAAAATACTAACACTAAATTATATGTTTCACTTAAAAAGAAACACTTAAGAATACTTAACTATATTTTTCCTCTTTAGAAGGAAGAATTTTAGTGGGAAGGGCTTTAAAATTCAACCCGTCTCGTCCACATTATACACTTGCTGGGGTGAGTAATTTTCAGACGAAATCAAATCTGCGTGTTCGTCTAATATTCTTTTGCAGCAAGATTATCAGCTGATATCTTCTCCCTGCATACCATTAGTTGTCTAATTCCGTGCCTTCTCTTTAATCTAGCCAACCATCCATTGCTAGCAGTAAATTCCAAATTACCGTTCATTAATTTGTTAAACTGTAGTGCCTTTTCTTGTATTAATGGGCCACTAATAGGAATTATTTTCTGCCTCTCTTGTGTAAACCATAGAAATACAGCTTCATCAATTTTTTCATTCACAGAAACTTTCGTGTGATGACGTTGTTCCAAAGACTTTTCACTTGTAGCACTGCAAAACTGTTCAATTTTTGCACGATTTTTTTCTAGTCACTTATTGTAGCCTTACCAACACTAAATTCAACAGCCAACTTTGTCAAACTTTCCTCTTTGTCTAGTCGCATTAACACTTCAAATTTGAAAACAAATCTTGAAAAAAGTTCTACAGTACAGTATTGATACAGGAATATGCAATGAATGCTCTAATATTGTTCGTTAATAAAAACACACTTCTGTCAAATGCAAATTACACAGCAAATCCAAAATCCGAACTTTTTCGACAAATCGGAACTTTTCCAAATCCGAACTTTTTCAAATCCGAACAGGCTCTAAGCCCCAATTAGTTCGGATTTGAGGGGTTCCACTGTAGTTTAATCAGTGAATTCAAGATGATTACAACAAGCAACTATAATTCTGTAAATGTCTTCTGTTTTTATTTACAGGTAAAGAAATAATCTTACAACATTTTAATAAAATTTATATTTCTAATTTGATCAGCATCTTGAGAATAACCCTCAGGAATGTATTTGTATTTAGATTATTTCAATTTAATACTCCTACTGTTAGATTTAATATTCAGAACAAATTTAAAAAGGGGTAAAGGTTGCAAATGTCTGAACATTCTCAAGAAAATTATTAGCTTACAATTTGCCTGTTTAAAATTTAGGTAGAGACTTCATGTAACCGTGTCCTTTATTACATGTTCACTATAAACATTACAAAATGATACTTACTGCTGAAATACACAGGTTTGCCAACAGTTCCGGAGTTAATATCAGTAACTCGTACTTTAGCTGCATCATAAGCTTTTATTAAAAATGGACTTCCGTCTACGTGACCTCCATTTAACTTTACTTCCACACTGTGATCACCTAAGCAATAAAGAAAATAGGCTAAAAATAGACCAATCTAAGTAAACTAGTGTTCACTTACTTATACACAAATTTCTTGAGGTAGAAAGGTTAGCTTGGGTAAATGCAACATATAAAAGACCAAAAACACCTTTACAAGGTAGCCCTGCCATTTTAATGACCAATTAACTGGAATACTAAAAAAAAGTTAAAGTAAAAAGAAATGTATCACTACCTAAGTATAGGGACAAAGTATAAGTTGGTTTTGCTTTCTCATTAAAAATTTCCAGACACATCAGTGCGCACAACCATTTACTACAAAAGTTATTTTGCCCATTTATCTATTACTGTAATATTAGACAGGTTGGTCATATCTTGTTATGCTATATTTTTCATATCCTAATCATGTCTAGTTTTGACCATCTGAATGGACCTATATACTGAAAATGTTCTATGAATATTTCATATCAAATATTTATCAATAAATAATTATATTAAGATAATTCTTCCCAACAAAATTAATAGTTTTCAGAAATTGACTACCAACCAAAATAGTGCTACTTTGAATAATGTACTATTTTCTCTGGGTAGTAACATTATATTCACCAACTATTTTATAAATTCTGTACTCAATAAACAATACTGAAACTGAATCAGCTGTAGTTGCCTTCTCTCAGATATAGTAATTCTTGATCGTTTTATAGAAGACCTCGGGAGATTCTGTTGTGCCCGAAACCTGCCTTTTCGTTCACAATGGTTCCAGCAAGATGGCACAACCAACACTACTTTCCTTCAAGAAACCTTTGGCAACCGTCTCATCCACCTTTGAACAAACTTTCCTTACCCAGCCCACTCTCCCAATCTTACACCACCTGATGCCTAAATCTGGGTAATGATGGCGGAATTTTCCGCAATAACCCATCGCCCCACTATAGGAAAAAATATCCATGTGTATAACAAGCAAGAAACAACCCCTCTTCAATAAAATTATGCAAAGCCTTCAAGACCGGTGCGAGTGTTGCCTTAAATTGTACAGAGGCCATATAGAACATGTTTATACGCAAGTCTAACCCATGTAGCTTCTTCTTACTTGCCTGTGTTTGTAAAACTATCTAAATAAAATAAAATGTTACAACTGTTTCAATACTGTTTATTTTGGTGCATACATTATATCTTTCCATTTTAATAGAATAAATAAATGAATTCATGAAATAGATATTACTAACCGACATCCTTTGCAGTAAGCTGACAAGAAAACCTGCCAGGAACATCTGTAGCCTTGACAGTTACAGGTACAGGCTGCCTGGACGGTGAAAGTACCTGCACCTGAGGAGGACCTAGAGCCGGCTCACACTCCACGACAAATGTTGCAGGTTTATCCACAGACACTTTGTCCTCCCCTGAAAGGACTACTCGAGCAGCTTCCGTAACAGAACAAGAAAATGGGCTTCCTGTAGGCAAGAAATTTAATAATTAGATTTAAAAGATGCTGATAAAATTTGTACAGAAGATAATATCTATAGTTACAGCTCAGTTTCTTGACCAAGAAAGTAGAAAGGTAGCTTATTTCCAGGTTTCACTGGAGCTAATAGTATGCATTCATATACATTAACAAATTAGAAAATATATAAAAACTTGCCTGTACTAGCTGCTACGTTTGATATTAATGAGAGTGACCATTTCGGGAGATTTATCCCTTTACCAACTCCTGTAACTGATCTAAAGTTATATTGCTTTTATGACGCCAACAAGAAAATATCTAAGAAATGTAAACCTTTCTATTTTTATCAATGAATATAATGTAAAAAACAAAGTTCATTATAAAACTTGCTGAGATTTATCTTCACTTATTTTATTGCTTTCTGCTCAAGAGCTACACAGACACACACTGAAGTTGCAGGAGCTCCAATGTCAGGTATGTCCAGTATTTATTAGTAAATTATTATTATATTATTTAGAGTATGCTGAACTTTAATATTATTTGGGTAGATAGTCACAGGTTTTGCTATATCAGTAGAACATCGATTAACCAAATTCCAATTAACTAATTTTTACACTTTTTTCTTACAAAAATAAGATATTAATGAACGTGTGTACAAAGGTTTGATATTTTTAGATTACGGTTGATATTTATTATTTTTCTATTTCACTATTTTCGTTTCAATGCAGCAAAAAACTGTTGTTTCATTCCATTACATTAAAAAGGACCTCAAAGTTATTATGTTTTTTTTTTTTATGATACCCACAGTCTTCCATCAAAGGAATCACTAATCCTCAAATAAGTGAGAAGATTTATGATACCCACAGTCTTCCATCAAAGGAATCACTAATCCTCAAATAAGTGAGAAGATTTTTTATTTTAAGTTTTATTTTTATGATACCCACAGTCTTCCATCAAAGGAATCACTAATCCTCAAATAAGTGAGAAGAATTTTTATTTTAAGTTTTATTTTTATGATACCCACAGTCTTCCATCAAAGGAATCACTAATCCTCAAATAAGTGAGAAGAATTTTTATTTTAAGTTTTATTTTTAATAAAGGCATTTTTAGTTTATATATTTTTCAATTGTATTGACAAGATTACTAACCTTCCATTTGTATCATGAATTGTAAATTAATTTTAACGTGAATTTCACTATGAAAATAATTGTGTAGATAATATCGTTAAGGTAAACACTGTGTTAATTTAAGTTGTAAACTATTTAACCCTTTGGACGCCACGGTCCGATCTATTGGACCAACGATGTGTAGGCGAAAACCGCCAAAGTCCGATCAATCGGACCGCCAGGAAAACATTATTTTTAAGATGTATTTAGACACTTTTAAAATTTGTTTCTATTGTTTTGGACTTTCGTTGAAGTCACTAACACTACAGGAAAATAATTTTCACAATGGTAGTACCAGTGACCTTGGCTCAGCTATTTGTATTTGTCGTCATCGGGGGCAGAGCTGATAAGTCACATACTCTCATATAGCGCGATGTCGTTACTCATGAGTGTTTTCTCATTACTGTTTGTCCTTTTTTTTACAAAGGCAAAAGAGATACAGATAAAAATAATGGTAGTGTCAACAAGGAACTTGGGTATACTGTCGTTATGAAATTATTAGACATGGAAAATTACTTGAATAAAGGATTTCACGTATTCGTAGATAATTTTTTTACCTCATTTCCACTGATTTGTATTCGAAGATGACTCATTTGACAGACACGTTACAAATAAACAGAAAAGGAATAACTCCTATCCTGAAGCAAAAAATGCCTGTTGGACAAACAAAATACTGTCGCAAACCATATTTGCTTTTGGTTGCCAGCCGAATGAAAAAATCCCAAAAAAATCAAGTACTTCTCTTGTCAACAAATGCGTTTTTGACAAACTATTTTTTGTAGTAGAGTTGTGAAAATTTGCACACAGTATGATATTTAGTTACTAAATTGAATAAAAACTTATGCGATGTATAAAAATATTTTTTTTACTACCTAATTTTTCATCTAAAGTAGATTTTTTGTATAAATGTTTTTTCTGTTAGGCATTATTGATTTATCAATAATGTTGTTGTACAAGTAACACTTTTTTAATTACTAAATGTCGATAGCCCAGGTAATTATCTATAAAACAAACAAAAAAATCATTACATTTGCATAAAAACTAACGAAAGCACAGAGTGAAATGTAAACCGGTGCAAAAACGTTCAAACAGGCCTTGGCGGTTCTCGCTAGTACCGCTGACAGAGCGGCTGGCGGTCAGGAGTTGGGCTGCGGCCCGAGCGGCTGGCGTCCAAAGGTTTAATACATTATTAGTTTGTCTAATGTGATCTATGGGCCCTCACTTCTGTAAGAGTACATAAAAATCCACCTCCATATTTAAGGTTAATGAACAACGCATCTGCTGAAAACTTTCATTGATTTATTGGTTTACTTCAAGTTTCCAATCATAAAAATAATGAGAATGGAAAATTTGTACTTAGTTCATATTCCTACCTGGAACAACTTCTAGATTGAATCTCAAGTCCACAGTGTGTACAGTTGCTTGTCTGGGAGTAAAAGATATTGCATAAGTGTGAGGGCCTTGAGCTTGGGCGGATGTCGCTACTCTGCCTCCATTCACTGTTACTTCCAAGTTACCAGGACCGGCTTGGCTAGTCTCCACTGGAAAATCAATATAAAAAAAGTAAAAAGTAATATAGCTTAAAATACGTAATACAATAAAAGCTCTTATATGGCATTCTATCATCAAAATGTTCTATTAACCGGCACTTTTTCAAAACAAATCAGAACAGTACCCTTCTTTGTTGTTACAAGATGTGACTCATCGGAAATACAGTACAAAACAGATGTCAATTAACCAAGAAAAAGTTCAAGAAAAGTAAAAGTTTCATGGAGAAATGCTGCAGCTGCTTTCACAATGCTACTAATGTTTGGTGAAGGTGAGAAATGCTGCTCGGCTCAGGAAGTTTTAAAGCTACATACGCTTTATTCAAAATTTGTTGAAAAACGGTCATCACGTATAAGGCAGTCATACATCCATCTTTTTTTAAACCATTATAAAATCATTAGTCCTTGAATAGTGAAGTGTACTGGTTTAATTTTAACGTTATATAAATGAAAAGGTTTTATAGCAATAAATTTCTTTTCTCTCTTCAATTTTTTTCTTATAAATTTTGTGCGCGCAAGTGTGTGCATTTATTAATACATAAGGAAATACAATAATTAGATACAAATAAATATGGAAGGTATGATTTCAACAGTATATTCAATTTTCCTTGATAGGTAGTATAGTGTTATACACAATGTATACTGTATATAAGTATATCGAACAACTGAAACGTAATGTTTAATTTAAATAAATGAAACCTCTATACAACAAATAACTTTTTCCTTTATTTAAAACCTTATGCACATTTCAATTGCATAGTAATCATCTTCAGAGGTAATTTACAATGAAAATACATTCTTGAATTTTGTAGTCCATTACGTTTGGTGAATCTTATTAATCACTTAAACAATAGTTTATGACTATCCGAACTTTATATTTAGTAAATTTGTTAAAACTTACTGAGACAGTACGTTTTCGATCGCTATGTGCCGATCTTCATCAGTGTCTCTGGTGACACTGTTCATCTCTGTCTTCTCAGACACTTTAATTGTAGACTTCAATTGTCTTTTATGAAGTATTAGAAAAATATCATACCTTAATCCCTGCTTAACACATGGCAAATTTTGCAAAATTTCAAAACATTTACTAGAAACACTTACCTAAGAAAGTAACAGCCTGGCCAACAGTTCCTTTTGGTACAGATTTCACTTTGATTGCATTCACATCATACACTTTACAGCAGAATGGGGATCCAGCTACAGGCACTTGTTTGTAATTAACTGCAATCTTATGTTCACCAACAACTCGAGGACAAAACTCCACCTTAAATGTTTTTCCACCAGCATCTTTAACTTGAGCAGGAACAGACTGCCCGCTAGGTCCTAGGGGAATGTCTTGATCGTCAGATATGTTAGTTTTACAAGCATTAGCAGCACTCAACAGTTTTGGTTAGTTAAAATATTGTTAACATATGTCTTTACTGTTAACAAAAGATTTTAGGTATTTTTATACTTAGGAATATATTACTGATAATTATGGCATTTAAGAAGACAAAAGCAATGGAACGGGAAAATGGAATGTCTTAATTTTACTATATTTATCACTTCTACCATTTTAGAAACATGTTCTTAAATTCCACAAATTTATGCATTTTTAATTTCTACTAAAAACAATCTTATTAACATAATTTACACAATTAAATTTATGTGATTTCAATGAAAACAAGACAAATAAAAATTTTAAAATAACATAAAAAACAATGAATCCAAGTTGAAACAGTGTTGGGACATATTTAAAAATCTTTGATAATTTTACATCATTTTTATTCTTATCTGGAATAATAATAATAATATATATATATTTAATAAAGTCAATTTTGTAAATTGCATTCTGTGTATAAAATCAAACCGTTTCCAAAATATCTTTTTATTTCCAAATGAAACAGGGAAGAAAATTAAAGTGATAAAAATAGAAATGTTACACATAACCATCAGGAAAAAACTATTGACTTTTCCAGCAAAAATAATATAGACAAAAAATGTTACCTGTTGTAATTGCTGTGGAATTTAAAATTTCAAACAATTCACAGGCCTCGGCTTATTCCTTTTGATTGTACTATATATATAAAGTTATGTAGAACCTGTTTATTTGTGCAGGTCATGTGAAGTCTAAAACTTAACTAAAAATCGTTATGTTTGCAATTTTTTAATATAATTAATAAAATTTAATGTTAAAAAAAAGATTGAGATAATCAAGAGCAATGACAAACTTTTTAAATGCAAAGCTTAATTTTTTCCTCTAAAAAAATTTCATGATCAATGAAAAAATTTTAATTGAAGAGAATTTTAAATTTCAGAAATGCAACAGAAACTAAAAATGGTTAAATATTGTGTAAAGATGGTACTTTTTCAGGTAATGAAGGACCACACCGGAGTAAACTAACAAATAAATGCATAATACATCATTAGTTTCTTACAGGCTATTTGTGAAACATTGTTATTCATGAAATCATAATAGCCAGGGTTAATATCTCTTTAATATTAGTTTTATTAAGTTTTTAAAAATTAAAAACTGTCAATTAACGCTCATAATGTTGAATATTTAATTATGTCAATTATTATTCATTAATTATAAATATATTATTTACACAGTTAACCTGACTGATGTATATCTGCACTTACTATTACAGATGTATTTATAACATACTGCAAAAATAAAATGGTAACTTTATTATTATTATCTTTATATAATATTAACTTTAGACTTAGCTTTGGATACCTAAAGCTTCATTGTATTGTTATTGTTATAAATTAACACTACATCATTTAACGAACTATTATATTGTTTAAATATTATTGCTAAATTCTGTGAATTACTAGGCATTTTTAGTTATTATTTCACTTATTTTTGTAGATTTAACTTTAGGAAAATAAATTTTTTGTTGGAGAAACAACTTTTTGCTCATTAAACAATAATTTAGTTTTGAAAACCTTTTCAAATTGTTATATGTGAGTATTATCTCTGAGGTAAGGCCTAACAAAACATGAATATCATTTTTTTTTTTTTGTAACAAATAATAATCTGAACAATTGGAGTTTTACAAATGATTCATGAGTAAAAACATTCTTATAAAAGAACAACTGTGCAGAGTTAAATGTTTTCAACAGCAATTACCAAACAAAAATTGTTTAATATTTTATCAAAGTTTACCTAGATTATTTGCAAGATATGCAATGTTTAGCCAGCCTAGAATACATTCCATACGATAGGGATTCTTATGGTTAAAGCTTAAAACTCTACAACTAACTACTGTATATAAGCCATGCTTGTTTGCAGATCGGGAAAGTTTTATAATAAATCATTTGTATTAAAAGTGAGGAAGGAGACAGAGACAGTATTGACCAGATGTGACCAAACACCATGAGAAAAGTGAAATAGTGAAATAGAATAAAGTGTGTGATTGAGTGAGAGAGAGGGAGAGAGTTAGACATTCAATAAATTCTCAGCCTTCGTGAATGCCCACCTGGAAAACACAGACATAACCATATAAGAAATGTGAACAAAACCACAAACAGAAAAGACAAAGAACAGTGCTTACAAAGTGATAAACAAAATGTACAATAAAGTACAAAGTAATACATAAAACATACAAAAACAGGAAGTACATCTAATCATAAAAGTAATTGAAAAACTAAAATAATAATTGCTTTTACTCTTTAATAAAAAAAATAAAACTACTATCTTTTAATCAGAAAAGAGAGAGAAAGAAAGAGAGTACATCCCCTTACCCCCTGTTGCTC
This sequence comes from Prosapia bicincta, assembly GCA_036971475.1. Classification (NCBI taxonomy): domain Eukaryota; kingdom Metazoa; phylum Arthropoda; class Insecta; order Hemiptera; family Cercopidae; genus Prosapia; species Prosapia bicincta. Next base: position 447,535 of record JBAIZL010000013.1, read on the forward strand.
ACTGGATATATTTCCAACAAGTAACTATTTGGCCATCCCTGAAATACTCGCAGATTTCTATGACTAGGTATTCACTCTAAAAGAGTTATAATATACCTAATAGTCTAAGAGGTTTAGTTACAGTGTAACTATTGCAGGTTATACTTGTCATCTAAATATAATACATATTTTAAAGATTATCAAAATATTAAGTTTACATATTGATTATTAACTCTGATTTGAATTGATTTGTAACAAAAAAGACAAGAAGAAGAGTTTCAATGTAGCATAAATTATCACATGAGCATCAACCAAGGTATCTACTTCATCTCTTTAAACTCATCCCGGAGAGACTTATACCTTTTAACCCTTTCCACTCTGACATTGAGAACGCTTGTTTGATACGGCACTCTCAATCCGGGTATGGCTTAGGTGTTTCCCGTGTCTACTCCGACACTTCCAACATGTCAGTGCTACCGCTCTAATGGGTTTTTATTCTACCTCTCATTTATAAATGATTTAAATAATTAATTTTATGTATAAGTTTTACATAACGATAAGTTATAAATAAAAGAGAGACTTTAAAACAAACTTCAACACGACTGAGCTTTATAAAATTACAAAACCATTATATAATATATTCAGCGAACAGGCACTTAAAACTTAACCGATTATACCCAACAGTGGTTACAAAGGGTCAAGTGAATTTTTTCACCAAATAAATCAAATTTTGTTTATATAGTAACTGAGAAAATATTCATGGTTATAGCATATCAAGATGAGCAATTTCGGTCATAACTATAAACCTATAAACTGGGATCAATTTCAATTAAACTGTGTTATTATATGCAGATAATTCAACGCTTAAAAAAAACACATTGTAGCATTTTGGAATGCTGGGAATAAAACAACAACTTTTCACATAATCTATGAGATACTTATATTTCTAATAGGTGTGAATATGTTTACAGAAATTATGGGACAATGTAAGGCTATAACTGAGTATTAAATCATGATTTATTTTCACTTCTAATATATAATATGTAAGAATTATATCAAACACGCTATGGCTTGTAGATTTTATTTTAATATGATGGAACTTACACACATCATTATCTTTTACGCAAACGACTTTTTTTAGACTAGACTTGTAGGATTTCTTTTACCAACTTTTTTTTAAACTGTAATGACATTTTTTTAATTCTTGAATTTTGTAGTCCATTACGTTCGGTGAATCTTATTAATCACTTAAACAATAGTTTATGGCTATCCGAACTTTATATTTAGTAAATTTGTTTAATTTTTTTTAATCATGTAAATTTTTAATCATTCATTATTTCTTTATTATTCAAGGAATTAATAAATTAAAACCTAGAGAATAATGAATAAAATGAAGAAAACAGTGAAAAAAATGTGATAAATAAATGCTAGTTGTGAGAAAAATAAAACATATAGATAATTAGATACAACACAGATGACATAGAGCTAATTGGCTTAGTATCATGCATTTGCAATAGCTGTGCCAGACTAGAAAACCAACCACACTTCATACAGTACAGACATTTTTATATTCAGATACATTTTAGAAACAAATAAATGTTTTATACAATCTCTACTGTTTAAAACAAAATTGTTTTACAAAAAAATTTGCTAAAGATTGCTAATACAAGTAATTAATACTTGTAGCAGTAGAAACTTGACATTTCGGGATAGTCATAGTAAAAATTATATGAAATAGCGGATTTTACCTCAAACGCTCTCTCTAGTGCACAAAAAAAAACATTTTATTTTGACTTTATTGTAATAAATTAAATATACTGCCATTTTAAAATGCCCATGCTCTGAATACTCTGAATAAGCAGAAAAAATTGCCCGAACTTTATGTATGTTTTGGTTGGAACACAGGTTCTATTTTGGTAATATAGACACTAATATATAATTTTAATCAAAACAAAAATGAAAATTCATAAGAAATTACTTTTTCCAAATTATAATTCTTAAAGTTTTTATTTTTAATTTCCCAAGAAACATTTTAAAGCAAATTTTATCTAATAATGCGCTTAGATTTCACTTTACTTAGCTTTTTATCACAGAATATCAGCTACACTATGTCAATGTTTACTCTATACAATTAATAAGCTTACCCTCTACATTAACTTCGATATCGTCCAAACTTCCTGCTACATTACTCATTGTAAAATACGAATCGGTACCTAACGGTGCCTGAGACAAAGAGGCGCCTGTCACTAAAGGAAAATCGCCCACAACATGAGCAATAAAGGGGGAACCTGAAAAAAAATCAATTCATTTCAGTTTAAACTTTTTTAGTTTTATAAATATTGATTTTAGTATTTGCAGACGTAATCAAAACTAAATATTGTTGCCTCAGCTATCTTATTTGTGCTGCAATACTTCATACTTGTGCTTAAATAAACATGGATTGCAGCTGTTAATAAGTTTTCTGACACTGACTAAAAATTCCTTTACAAAAACTTTTGTAGTGACTTACAAATGACCCCTCTTCACCAAAACTAAATATTGTTGCCTCAGCTATCTTATTTGTGCTGCAATACTTCATACTTGTGCTTAAATAAACATGGATTGCAGCTGTTAATAAGTTTTCTGACACTGACTAAAAATTCCTTTACAAAAACTTTTGTAGTGACTTACAAATGACCCCTCTTCACCAAAACTAAATATTGTTGCCTCAGCTATCTTATTTGTGCTGCAATACTTCATACTTGTGCTTAAATAAACATGGATTGCAGCTGTTAATAAGTTTTCTGACACTGACTAAAAATTCCTTTACAAAAACTTTTGTAGTGACTTACAAATGACCCCTCTTCACCAAAACTAAATATTGTTGCCTCAGCTATCTTATTTGTGCTGCAATACTTCATACTTGTGCTTAAATAAACATGGATTGCAGCTGTTAATAAGTTTTCTGACACTGACTAAAAATTCCTTTACAAAAACTTTTGTAGTGACTTACAAATGACCCCTCTTCACCAAAACTAAATATTGTTGCCTCAGCTATCTTATTTGTGCTGCAATACTTCATACTTGTGCTTAAATAAACATGGATTGCAGCTGTTAATAAGTTTTCTGACACTGACTAAAAATTCCTTTACAAAAACTTTTGTAGTGACTTACAAATGACCCCTCTTCACCAAAACTAAATATTGTTGCCTCAGCTATCTTATTTGTGCTGCAATACTTCATACTTGTGCTTAAATAAACATGGATTGCAGCTGTTAATAAGTTTTCTGACACTGACTAAAAATTCCTTTACAAAAACTTTTGTAGTGACTTACAAATGACCCCTCTTCACCAAAACTAAATATTGTTGCCTCAGCTATCTTATTTGTGCTGCAATACTTCATACTTGTGCTTAAATAAACATGGATTGCAGCTGTTAATAAGTTTTCTGACACTGACTAAAAATTCCTTTACAAAAACTTTTGTAGTGACTTACAAATGACCCCTCTTCACCAAAACTAAATATTGTTGCCTCAGCTATCTTATTTGTGCTGCAATACTTCATACTTGTGCTTAAATAAACATGGATTGCAGCTGTTAATAAGTTTTCTGACACTGACTAAAAATTCCTTTACAAAAACTTTTGTAGTGACTTACAAATGACCCCTCTTCACCAAAACTAAATATTGTTGCCTCAGCTATCTTATTTGTGCTGCAATACTTCATACTTGTGCTTAAATAAACATGGATTGCAGCTGTTAATAAGTTTTCTGACACTGACTAAAAATTCCTTTACAAAAACTTTTGTAGTGACTTACAAATGACCCCTCTTCACCAAAACTAAATATTGTTGCCTCAGCTATCTTATTTGTGCTGCAATACTTCATACTTGTGCTTAAATAAACATGGATTGCAGCTGTTAATAAGTTTTCTGACACTGACTAAAAATTCCTTTACAAAAACTTTTGTAGTGACTTACAAATGACCCCTCTTCACCAAAACTAAATATTGTTGCCTCAGCTATCTTATTTGTGCTGCAATACTTCATACTTGTGCTTAAATAAACATGGATTGCAGCTGTTAATAAGTTTTCTGACACTGACTAAAAATTCCTTTACAAAAACTTTTGTAGTGACTTACAAATGACCCCTCTTCACCAAAACTAAATATTGTTGCCTCAGCTATCTTATTTGTGCTGCAATACTTCATACTTGTGCTTAAATAAACATGGATTGCAGCTGTTAATAAGTTTTCTGACACTGACTAAAAATTCCTTTACAAAAACTTTTGTAGTGACTTACAAATGACCCCTCTTCACCAAAACTAAATATTGTTGCCTCAGCTATCTTATTTGTGCTGCAATACTTCATACTTGTGCTTAAATAAACATGGATTGCAGCTGTTAATAAGTTTTCTGACACTGACTAAAAATTCCTTTACAAAAACTTTTGTAGTGACTTACAAATGACCCCTCTTCACCAAAACTAAATATTGTTGCCTCAGCTATCTTATTTGTGCTGCAATACTTCATACTTGTGCTAAAATAAACATGGATTGCAGCTGTTAATAAGTTTTCTGACACTGACTAAAAATTCCTTTACAAAAACTTTTGTAGTGACTTACAAATGATCCCTCTTCACCAAAACTAAATATTGTTGCCTCAGCTATCTTATTTGTGCTGCAATACTTCATACTTGTGCTTAAATAAACATGGATTGCAGCTGTTAATAAGTTTTCTGACACTGACTAAAAATTCCTTTACAAAAACTTTTGTAGTGACTTACAAATGACCCCTCTTCACCAAAACTAAATATTGTTGCCTCAGCTATCTTATTTGTGCTGCAATACTTCATACTTGTGCTTAAATAAACATGGATTGCAGCTGTTAATAAGTTTTCTGACACTGACTAAAAATTCCTTTACAAAAACTTTTGTAGTGACTTACAAATGACCCCTCTTCACCAAAACTAAATATTGTTGCCTCAGCTATCTTATTTGTGCTGTAATACTTCATACTTGTGCTTAAATAAACATGGATTGCAGCTGTTAATAAGTTTTCTGACACTGACTAAAAATTCCTTTACAAAAACTTTTGTAGTGACTTACAAATGACCCCTCTTCACCAAAACTAAATATTGTTGCCTCAGCTATCTTATTTGTGCTGCAATACTTCATACTTGTGCTTAAATAAACATGGATTGCAGCTGTTAATAAGTTTTCTGACACTGACTAAAAATTCCTTTACAAAAACTTTTGTAGTGACTTACAAATGACCCCTCTTCACCAAAACTAAATATTGTTGCCTCAGCTATCTTATTTGTGCTGCAATACTTCATACTTGTGCTTAAATAAACATGGATTGCAGCTGTTAATAAGTTTTCTGACACTGACTAAAAATTCCTTTACAAAAACTTTTGTAGTGACTTACAAATGACCCCTCTTCACCAAAACTAAATATTGTTGCCTCAGCTATCTTATTTGTGCTGCAATACTTCATACTTGTGCTTAAATAAACATGGATTGCAGCTGTTAATAAGTTTTCTGACACTGACTAAAAATTCCTTTACAAAAACTTTTGTAGTGACTTACAAATGACCCCTCTTCACCAAAACTAAATATTGTTGCCTCAGCTATCTTATTTGTGCTGCAATACTTCATACTTGTGCTTAAATAAACATGGATTGCAGCTGTTAATAAGTTTTCTGACACTGACTAAAAATTCCTTTACAAAAACTTTTGTAGTGACTTACAAATGACCCCTCTTCACCAAAACTAAATATTGTTGCCTCAGCTATCTTATTTGTGCTGCAATACTTCATACTTGTGCTTAAATAAACATGGATTGCAGCTGTTAATAAGTTTTCTGACAATGACTAAAAATTCCTTTACAAAAACTTTTGTAGTGACTTACAAATGACCCCTCTTCACCAAAACGAAGAAGAAACCTCAAGAATGGTAGTGTGTTGCCTCAAATTGAACATATTTATACCGGGTCTAACAGATTTAGCTTCATTTTTCTTTTATGTGTTTGTAAAACTATGTAAATAGAATAAAATAAAGTAAAATAAAATCTTACTGTTTATTTTGGTGCATATGGTAAAACTAATGTACCCTATTTCTCCTAAGCTATCTTAATGGTGTCATTATTATTGTAAAATTTAGCAACCACCTCATCTCCCTTAGAACAAACTCTCTTTGCCCAACCCACTCTCCGACCTTACACCACATGACTCCTACAGCTAGGGAATAATGAAGGAGAAGATTTTCTGTAATGGCTCAACAACCACCTCATCTCCCTTAGAACAAACTCTCTTTGCCCAACCCACTCTCCGACCTTACACCACATGACTCCTACAGCTAGGGAATAATGAAGGAGAAGATTTTCTGTAATGGCTTAACAACCACCATCGCCCAACTACAGGAAAAAGTAACCTTGTGTTTAACAAGCACAAAACATCCCCTTTTCATGAAAATTATGTAAAACCTTCAAAAACGGTACAAGTGTTGCCTCAAATTGAACTGAGGTCATATAACATGATTATATCCAAGTCTAACCGATTTAGCTTCTTTTTAAACAAGTAATAAACATATACAGTATGTGTTTGTAAAACTATGTAAATAAAATACAATCTTACAACTGTTACAGCACTATTCATTTTGGCACATATGGCAAGACAACAATACCAGGTTTCTCCTAAGCTATCTTAGTGTATAAGAAGAAGTCTGATTACACTACAAAAATTAAATTTTTCTATAAGTAATAAATTTAATAATTACAGTAAATTTTACTATTAGCTTAACCATAAGATTATTCAAATTATCAAGCTCCAGAATCCTTAAAAGCAAAGCTAGAACTGAAATATTCTCAGAACTTTTAGAATTTATTTAAATCAGTGATTATTTTTAAGCATTATACTTGTACAACTCACCAGGCACAGCCTCCTTATTGAAGTAAATACTGATAACATGATCAGTTGGTTCAATGGGTACAAAACTAACTGCAAATTTTGCATTTCCTTGAGGATGCACCTGCGTAGGAATGTTTGAGCCTTGTGCACTTATTGTAATTTCTAGATTGCCTTCGCCAGCTTGACTAGCATCAACTAAAATTAAAAAAAAAAATTAAAGAAGCTTACACAGAAGTGCTTTTCTCACATAGTTAATCTATACATGATAAATTAGTTACTATACTTTTAAACATGAAAGACAACAAAAAATTAAAGCTACTGATGAATAAATAAATAAATAGCTGCACTAAATTCTCAAAGGTACTTCCTATCCTTTGTGTTGGAAATCATCTATCCAAGCCACAGCTATAGACAGGCATGCTCGTACATAGACTATAACAGAGGCAACCAGTCAACTCAAAATACCTGAAAAGTTTTAATTATTTATGAATGTGGCAAACTTTCAAATTTACAAGTTGAATGTATGATTAGTGAATACCAACACTGAAGATAACAGTTTACTGGGCTTTAGTAGCTATACAAATATTTTCAAGTACAATACCTCCACTCTAAGTAATATCACATAATGTTAAGGATACTAACTCCCACGAACACTGGGGCAACGATTTCATGCGTCATTTATTTTGTCTGAAGTAAGTAAACTATTCTAACATCCCAGGATAATTTGTTTTCCCATAAGTTTTTGTTGAAACGTGTTCTATTTCTTAGTTAAAATCTTGGTTTTTTTTTACCCCTAGTAACATTTTTGAATGGGCTCCTGATATGAACTGGAGGGATGCTCTTAAGGAGACAACACAAACCATAACATAAGGTAAAAGCCAATAAACACTAAAAATTGCAATTGAATTTTTCATTACTCGCAATACAAGATGGGTACTTCTGATAATGTTCTGTACATTGTTGCTTAATGTACAAGATTGAGTATACATTGGTGTGTATATATTATTTACTCTTTAATGTACTCAAACAAGAATCTTACTTGATATTTTTTGTGAGCCAACTTTCAACTGTAGTGTTTTTATTTTCAACCATTATAATGATGAATAAGGGCACTACAGCCTGGAAAGTTGACTTGCAAAAACTATCAAGTGAAATTCTTGACATTATTAAATATTAAAAAAACATTTTCTCAAAAAACCTCTGCAAGAATGCTGATAAAATATTGTATTCTTTTTTAATTTTTAAACAAAAATGCCTAAGATTAAACTACAACTCATCACAAACCACAAATTGCAAAAAAAATATTTAAATATGAAAACCTAAATAAATACCTAACTTAATACGTAACTAATTTTTATGAAGATTTTGATAACTGTTAGAATCATTTTAGGTAAAACCTTTTACATTAATTTCTCTCTAAAGATATGGAAATATTGTGCAAATTTATAAAAGGGAGGTTTAGCTACTTCACTAAGCATCTTATTCAGTTATTTCCAGAGTAATTGCAATTTGTTGTATCATTTTTCAAAAATACGTCTAATTTTTAATTATTATTTTTTAAATATACAGGAGAACCTCGTTAGAATGGATGAATTAAGGCCTGAGGGTTGTACATTTTCATAAAAGTCAGTTGTAAAAGAGGTCATCCCAAGAAGGTTAAAATGCAAATAAAACAGAGAAAACCCCCTAAAACATTAACAGGTTCAGCACGGCTAGCTTACCGACTCGCTCTGGGTTCCCTTGCGAGGCACTAAGAGCTTGCCGGTGCGCTCCCTGCTTCCCTTCTGAGAGACGGCAAGCACACCGCCACGCTCACTCCCAGTCTAATTCAAACTTCTCTAGTGTAGATAAGTGTTTGTATAAAGGTTTGATTTTTAAGCAGAAGAGTTTAGAGAGCATTGTGCCTGAGTCGTTTTTAAATCCGACCATCCCAAGTTAACTTTTTGATTCTTCAACTGAAACAATGTTTCAGGGAGTTTTATGAACAGATTTAATTTAGTTTAACTTTTATATTTTAATGGTTTTTTAGTTTTAACCACTTAACGCCGCAAAATATCCGGTAAAAACAACGATCATAAAAATAAACTAAGCTTTCTGATATAACGCAAGAATAAACGATAACTGTCCTATTAGAGTGAATGAACCTACTCGAGGTGGGAACAGACTACTGTAAATAAGAGTCATTGACAAAATGCTTGGACACCCGAGAACCTAATGTGTCATCATAAGATTGTAGTCAAGAAATGTGACCTAATCTTGGCTATAAATAGTCTCAAACATGACATGCACATTATCTATGTCTGTATTTACATTATCGATCTCTATCGCTTTGTAACAAGCAGAAACAAACATTCCGAGTTAAACGTTGAGTGGTTAATTTTAGTAGTAGGTACTTTAGATTTTTATGTAAATTATCTTTTTTTCTCTGTCAAGTTTTATTATTTATTACACGGTATTTTATCATTGGTATTAATTGATATTTTATGTATCTTTTTTTTTATTGTGACACGATAAAAAAAACAATATTTTAATGTCTAATACACTGTTTTGATGTCCCCAATAAACATGTATATGGTAGAAATAAAATTATTGAGATAAAACAACAGGCACAATAGTTAGATCCATAGCATAGCATTTCAATGATTCTACTGCCAGGGGCAGCAAGCGCACCGGCACGCTCCCGATTTTTAAAACTAAATAGTGTTTAAATTTTTTTTACTATTTTTTGGGTTGATAACTAAGCATTTAAGTAACATTTTGAGATAAAACAATGCCGTCAAATGTGCAAGTTAACGAAAAAAACTGACAGTAGTTTGACGAGATCTCCAATATCACTGTCGTGCTGAATGTGTTGATGAAAAGAGATGAACTGATTAAAAATATGCAGAGGTTTAATTTACAGAGATTAAAATTCAGTTTACCCACTGCTTTCTTTGGACAAAATATGCTCGTCATGATTCTGGTTGTTGTTTGTTTGCTTCAAGAGATTTAATTTTTTTGATGTGTCATGTACAAGATTAGATGTCTGTGCTGTGTAAGGGATATTATTGACTCTCAAAACTTGCAGCATAGATATTTATAGCCCATAAGTTGTCTTCTTATCAGGCATTTTAGATATGATAGACCCGTCATAAGTTTTTATATCAAGTGGACTTTTTTGCTTAGTATAGTTGTTACTCAGTGTCGCTCAGTAGCTGATGTTGGTTGTGTGCTGTATTGTGTCGACATGGAAAATTAGTGTATTTTTGTGTACATCCAAAATGAACAATAATAATGAGACTCTAGAATCTAACACAAATTTCAAACCATAAGTCGCTTTTAACATGTTTTTACTAATGATTACAAAATCCCTCAATTAACAAATAACAAACCAAGGTACAAAATAATGAATGCAAAATTGCATCCAGATAAAATATATAATATCTAGTGCTTTATAAGTGAGAATATGTTCGTAGCTTAGAAATCAAAACTCACTGACACAAGGAATTAACTCGTACCAGCTGGATCACTCAGGTAAATCATTCTGAGATAATTCTGATCATAAATCATTTAATCCACAATGGGTTAACAAATTCACTGTGGCTACTGTAATGTATAATTCAATGGCAGAGCTAACAATTGTTTGTTGTATTTACTTGTAGTTAGGAAGTCTTTAGATTGATGACACAGATGGTGCCATCTGCCTTCAAAACACAATCAGTTATAAGCGACACCTGGTTTAATAGGGTCCACTATAATGAGCTTCCACTGTATATGAACATTGGATAAATAACTAATAACTACATTTCATTTTACAAATTATTTCTCCATACCAGTAAACTGGAGAGTGTTCCCCACATGGCCTTGAGGGAGAGGTCCTACATATACTCTCCTAGGATCATAGGCTTTCGCTACAAATGGTGTACCAGATACAGGGTGCCCATTGTATTCAACAGATATAGAATGTGGTCCAACTTCTCGAGGAGTAAACTCAGCTGTAAAACCATTATGAACATTTCCAGTTACCTTTACAGGCAGTTCGCAGCTAGGCCCTAAAAGAAATGCAAAATAAAGGTTACAATTTTATTTGTCAGTACATATTTCATCTAAGTATGATCTGTAAAAAATATATTTCACAATGGTTTATAGTGAAACAATAACAATAGGTTCTATAGAAATATATAAGATTCTCAATATATTGAGCATATATTAATATACAGACGTCAATATTAATTACATGGTATCACTAAGAATTTTTTACCTGATTTATTTTTCTACTCAGCAAACAGATAATATTTAAGGAATAAAGAAATTAAGGAATAAATTAAATAAAATATAATTAATGTTTTTTACAAATGAGTATAGACTCTGAAAAAACACTAGAGTGACTCCGAAAAAAAAAGAATCCAAACAGTAACTTATGTGCAAGACATTAAAGATATCAGAAATAAATTCACAAGTGTTACTGTGGGAACAAGTAGCTAGTAGCAAGAAACTATTGGTTATGTAAATGTTACAAATAAAAGCCGTAAAAACATTTAAAAATAAAAGTTGCTGAAAACAAATTCAAAAGAAGCAGAGACTGGAATATACACTTCATACGAAGAAACTATCTGAGTTTAATATGTGCAGTTCTCTGTCCCAATGACTGCCTCAATAATGCACAGATAATTTAATTCTATTTCATCGCCACATGTTACAACAGCAACAAGAACTTCAGTTTCTCTTATTGCAACAGAGACTGGGCAACTTTGGTGTATTGACCTAAGAGGTCTAAGGACATTATGGGCGATGGTACTAAATCTCCTACCTATGTTATCTTCAAAATAAAAGCTGTGCATGAAATTTTCTGAAAAGTAAAATTATTCTCATCCAGAAAAGGAAGGTTTCTGGCCTAATTTTAGACTCAGTGTTGGTCGTCAAACTGGAGTTTTGTAACGTAAAATGTAATGTTAGTGTTAGCCAGTTTCCACAGCCATCTTGCCAATGCTTTGCGAAACAAAGTAAATATTATCTACCAACATTCATGAATGCTCATTTATTATTTATACTGCAAGAACTAATTATATCCTTCAGCCACTCGATGTTGTATATATAAGTCATTCAAGGAAAATATGAGTCAATTGTATGTACATGGGATAAAAAATTAAAACCATAAATAAATCGAGGCAGAAAAAAATTCAAACTATCTATTATAAAAGAGGTGAGAATAGATTGTTGTTGCAACAAAATTACTTCCAAAATCCAAAATCATTGAAAGGAACTTCAAATTACTGGCACTGGTGATCACAGGTTGGTAGATAAGACGTATTGGAAAGTAACAAATTTCTAAGTGCGAACAGTTCAGATGAAGATGAGAGCAATGATATTCACAAAGACAGTGATTAGACCTACAATTATACTTTTAGAGTATAGTTCACATTTCTTAACTGATTAGTACATTATTCATTTGAAATATATAAAGATATACAAAAGGATTATCTATTTCTAAAACCAATATGTATAGTATTCATTTATTAAATGGAATATATTTTTAATTAATATATTTAATTATCAAATATAGCCTTCACAGCCTATGAAATATGAATATATAAAACGCAATTTTGTTTTTTTGACACTAACCCATTGCGGCTTACAGACTAGATCAGTTAGTCATAATATTAGTGAAGTTGCGTGATGTAATCATCTTGAATTCACTGATTAAACTAATTTTAAAAATACTTAACTAAGTGAATATGTAATTGCTTACTTGCTGACACGTTTCAAAACATTCGTTCCTTTTACGAAGGAGTAGAGCAATTACGTATTCACTTAGTTGAGTATTTTTAAAATTAGTTTAATCCATTAGTAGTGGCTATAAAGACTAGCTCAGCTAGTTATGAATGTCGTTATTGTTTCATTGGTTTGTTTGCTTCAATAGAGTTAATTTTCTGATAAGTCACACACAACACCAGATGTCTGTGCTTTCTAAGGGATATTTATTTACTCCCGAAACTTACAGCATAATAAATAAAGATATTCATGGCCCATTGACCTTCTGTCAGACACCTAAACTTAATAGAATGCTTGAACAGTTTTTATGTCAACTGGAGTGAGAAGCTCAGTAAAGATTTTACTCGATGTTGATCAGTAACGTAAATATTTTTATAATTAGTGTATTCTTGTGTATATACGAAATGAACAATCATAGTGGGAGCCTAGAATCTAAAGCAAACTTCAAACCGTAAGTAACTTTTAATTTGTTTTTACTAATTATCATTACACATAATAATCAATTAGCAAATAATAAACTAAGCTACAAAATGACGAATACAATATCGCACCCCTATAAAAATTTAAATATCTAGTGCTTTCTAAGAGAGAATATTTTTGTAGTAAAATACAACTAAATTGATGCGAGCAATTAATTTGTACCTAGTAGTGCCCATAGTGTGCATCTAATTACAACCCCAATGGATGTTATATCCAAGGAAATACAGAAATTATTATGGTATTCTATTACATGAACAACATATTTTAGACTATTATTATCTACTTAATGATAAAACACAAATAAGTTTACCAGTAATAGCCACAGCAAGTTCCGCAGATCCGCTGCTGTCCACTGTCATGTGGAACCTTGCTACTTGGTTCACTGGCACTAACTCCAGACTTCCCAGCTTCACCGACACTCTGCTGGTATCTGATACCGAGCACACAAATGGACAACCTAAAATTAAATAAAATCACAAAATTAATTACATTTAAAACACTATTACAAAAACAAAAAACTTTGTGCATGCTTTTAAAAATATTTGATTTAATAATAAAGTAGAGCCTCGATAATTCGAGGTAGATGGGACCGAGACCCCCTCAGGTTACATAGAAATACATTACTGTACATTAGAGAAAACAGGTGTTTTAATGAACCCTAATACAGTACTATAATTAATAATGTACACAATCAGTTTATAGAACTTTATATGGACATTTATTAAATGCTCGATTCATTTCCTTTACATACCGTATTGATATGAACATTTCTTTGAAGCCCGACTCATTTCCTTTGCATACCGTATTGATATGAACATTTCTTTGAAGCCCGACTCATTTCCTTTACATACCATATTGATATGAACATTTCTTTGAAGCCAGATTCATTTCCTTTACATACCGTATTGATATGAACATTTCTTTGAAGCCCGGCTCATTTCCTTTACATACCATATTGATATGAACATTTCTTTGAAGCCCGACTCATTTCCTTTACATATCGTATTGATATGAACATTTCATGGAAGCTTGACTCATTTTCTTTGCATACCGTATAGCTATAAACCATTACATATTTTTTGGAAGCCCGATTCATCATCTTCTTTCAAATAGATAAAATAGGCTTCAACGGAAATAAGCTCGAATTTAACAGTACCTTGAATTATCGGGGATTGGAATCTTGAGATTCTACTGTATAACTAGGTTAGAAGTGAGAGGTAAGGATGTTGGCAAATAGTGAATTCATAATTTCCAATTGAATTTTAAAGTAATAATAAGATATTAGCCAGTGATGGATAGTAAAATATTAATGGAAAGGGATAGTTTAATAGATAATCCCAGAAAAAGTTCAGGTAGGAAGAAAGACAATAAAAACATCTCTCTATTTTAAATGCATGCCTGTTAATACTTTTTTATAGCTGTTAAAAGTTAAAGCACTTTATAAACATTAGCTAACATATACTCTTATCAATAAAATATACCAAAAAAATATCAATAAAATACATCTGAAATAATTAACAGTTTGCTTATTGATGAAAACAGTTTGAATAAAACCGTTGTGCAACACCCACTCCCGAGGCAAAACGTGACTCATTAATATGAACATGTTAACCCATTGCGAATTACTGCCTATGCATCATCGATTACGTGCTGTAAATGATACGAGTCATCGATAAGCAGTTGTTGAATGTTTACTCTACTTGACTGTTGTTAATGTGTTATAAGCACGTGCAACACATTTCTCATGAATTGGAGACTACTTTTGCTGCTCGAAACTATCACCATAAAGAAAGGTAATTATATCAGTGTTTGTAGTGACAGGACACATAAAGTAGGATTCCTTACTGTCTCGATGGTTTCTTACAACCAACTTATCAGCTGCTACTTAGGTCAAGCTCTTAGGCTAATCTTTATCATTCAGTTAGATCTTAGTTACGTGTTGCTATCGTCCGAGTTGGTTGCATGCTACTCTTAGTGATACAAGGTGACGATGACAACTTAGTGTGATTCCATCCATGTAGTTTTTCTAATGTAATTAGTATAAACATATTTTTGTAATTATTTTAGTTTTCTACAACTGTAAAGTGAACAATTAGTGGCTGAAGTATAAGGTTGCTACAGTCAAACCGTAAATATCTAAATGTTTATATCTCAGATATTTATTATTTTAAAAATTTTAATTATTTTTTAAAACTAATAATAATTACAAATAAAAAATATTAAATTTCTTAAAATATTAAATTACTAAGCTATAATCCCCTAATTTAACTTTTTACTTATTACTAAATAATAACGTTCAAATTTTCATAATACTATTATTTATAATAATACATACAAAATTTGCTATTCAACACAATTCTGTTCTCGTGATAACTGAGTTAGAAATAAATGTGTGCCTGCTGGGGCACTCGGAACATGAATCATTTAATCCACAATGGGTTAATGAACATGTAAAATAAAGTTAACACATTCCAGTATATTTTTAATATTCTATAAGAGGCACTTGCCAACAAGTATTCTATAAGAGGCAAGTGCCAACAAGTATTCTATAAGAGGCAAGTGCCAACAACTATTCTATAAGAGGCACTTGCCAACAAGTATTCTATAAGAGGCACTTGCCAACAAGTATTCTATAAGAGGCAAGTGCCTCTTATAAGCCAACAAGTATCTGTAACGGAACTGTTTAAGGACTACAGTAGTAATACAATGCAACTTCAAGAAAATTCAGAAAAAAAAAACAACATGAAATCTTCTATTTGACCCTATGTGCCATGACCATATTTATTATATATGGTGTCTCTCTTATATATGCAAACTGAATTAACCTTAAAACTACCATTCTGCACTGGTTTTTTTCTATGAAGTTGTTCAATATGATGGTGTGTTTATGCCAGTTAATATGTGCTTGTGCCTGTATGAAACCAACAACAAATTAAATGTGTCACTGGTACACATCTCTGAGGTATATCTAATTTATACTGTCACCCTACATAGGTAAACACCTGCTACCAAATAAAGAAAGTGAGAAAAGAGTTTATAACAAAATTTTGAGAAAAGGGAACACATAAGAATGACATGCAAGACAGATAAAAGAATAAGAGTTGCAAAGTGGGGGGGAATAATTCTAACCCAAAATGGATTGATACTGGTTGTTTATGGCCATAGAAGTTACAAGTTTTTATTAATAGCTACCTGTAACAGTTTCCCCATTGAACTTAATGTCTATAAGATGTGGTTTTGTCATTTCTGGAGTGAAACTGACAAGACACCTTCCTCCTCCTACGACAGTCACATGGTTTGGAACTTCTCCTTCATTGATAGAAATTTCTAACTGACCTTCCCCTGCTTGACTGGCATCCACTGTAAATAATACAAACATAATTATCAATAAAAATTCAAACATTATAAAATGTCATAAAACGTGTATTTATTTGTTGAAGTATATGAGTGTTTGTAACCACAAACATGGCATAATATACTACAACCTAACTTGATGAGAGGTGCTAGCTCTGAAAAGTTAACATAAACTCGTGTGAATGCCGTTTGAAAACAAAATTAGTTAACTTATTTTATTTCATTTTTATTGAGTAAATCCTGAATATTGTATCCCTACACAAATTACACCTGTTTAACTCATTGCCCTTTATGGTCTAGGTCAGTTAGTACAGGGTGTCTAGTAAAATAGCTTGAAGAAATTCCCTGAGTTTTCCCTGACTTTTCCTCTTTTAGATGTCTATAGAAAACCCAGTTTACATTGGGCCCATCCATTGATATCTGAAGGATCTTGGATAAATCCAGACTATGAACACCTTTTAAGAACAAATTGAGTAACTCTATTGCTTTTGTGTCTGTAAGGAACACAGAATCAAAATATCGAGCTTTCACTTCATCCGTCTCTGCATCCCAATACCTAACACTCAAATCCATTTGGGCTCTTTGTGATATTTTGTTTAAACTTTCATCAAAGCCAATTACATAGTTAGAATTTGAATTTAATGATGTCAGTAACAGGTCTTTAAAATAATTTGATAAACCGAATACAACACTATTGGAAATTTTATCTTTCCGCAATCTCATGTTCTGTGCAATGGTGCTATCAGGGAACATCCTTGGAAAGAGGCACACACTATTTTCTGCATTGCGTAAAGAAGTGTTGCATTACTAAATTCACGCACCATATAATCTCTGCTTCGGTCACTTCATCTTTTAGTTTATATTTATCCTGAAGAAGGAGGGGAGGTAATGACGACATCTGCATGACGCGATTGCCCGCTACGGCAATGAAAACCGGAACCTTCCATGTTGAAATAAACAGTGTAAAAATAACCACCGTCAAATAAAACACATACTATCACGAGTCTAGACAAATAGTGGCTACGAATGTTTACACAGCGTTCTGTGTGGTCAGAAACAGACTGAGTTATCTGTTATCCCCTCCCGTCCATATGATAACAGAACCACTGCGCACCCCAAGGCCACGGTCCAGGCTAAAACTTCCCAGCTGTACCAACTCGACACATTTAATATTTATTGACATAAGTCCTGAAGTCATAGCAATGGGCTTATCAAATAAATAATGGGCATCTAAATAAAGAAGTGTTATTTCCTGACTGCCCTGCCCCTAAACCAGCCCGCTGGCTTACAATACCAAATATTCGAGAGCAATGGCCACTAGTTTTTTTCCTAATCAAAATTAATATTTTCCCGATTTTTTAAAATTTTCCCTGACTTTTCCCTGAATTTTCCAGAATCTTAAAATTCCCTGACTTTTCCCAGTTTTCCCTGTCACTAGACACCCTGAAAATAATTAAATGCTTTATAAGTGGGAATATTTTTGTAGCAAAATACGACTCAAGTGACTCGAGGAATCATTGTGTCTGGGGCTCCAATGAGGTAACAGTTACGTAGGAGGCAATCATGAAAGTGATCTTTAAGTTTCTAAACCTTTTTTAAAATAAAGCTGAACAAACTAACACTACTATAAAATTAATTACACCTTACAAATTTACCTCTAAACTGGCAAGGCTGTCCAACAACGCCGCTTGCTACATCTGTAACTCTGATCAGCGCAGCATTGTACACTTTAGCCAATAAAGGACCGGCGGGCAATTTCTCTCCTGCTACAGTGACTTCGACAAGATGACTGCCTACTTCATTAGGTGTGAATTCTATTCGATAAACTCCACCAGGCTCAGACAGTACAGTCGAATGGACAGCTCTCTTTGATGGGCCTTAAACACAAATTGTAGAAATAATACAACTTTTACCAACCCATTGACCTAGCTGCATTTCTGCAGCCACATATGGAAATACAGTCTTATATCTAACTTCTGTTCACAGTTTTCCATGTTTTGCGTAGATGCCACAGATAAAAATAAAATGTCACTATGTGTTTGGTATAAAGAACTTTACTCATTACACTTTTTTAGTTGCCAATAGTCTAAAAAATAAATACAAGTCGCAGTCTACCTAGCATTTTGCCATTGTAAATCTGATTGCATAATTTATCTTTCCACCTATGTTGCACAATCTTAAATTTATACAATGGTAAAACATTTTCTCATATATTTAAATGAAAATAGTTTCTTATTGAGCATATAGAGACAGGTGAAGTTTACTTTTACAACAATTAATTAATTACTATTCATTAAGTTATAATTTTCTCCTGACCAAAAGTAAGACATTTCCTGTTTCTATTCAAACAATAAAATTATAATTTCCATATTAATTTAAAAGTAAATGAAATCTTATTTTCAAAAACAATAATGAAATTTATGTTAATTACACTTATAGTTGATAAATTTTAAAATACAGTCCAATCCTGGTTATCCGAACGCCGGTAGTCCAAAACTTCCACTAATCCAAAAAAATTTTCGAAAATATCAAAATGAGAAAGAAATAAATGGCTATGAGAGAGATTCAAAGAAGAGAGGCAAGACTGTGCAGTGACCTCATTGTATCAATCTTTTTTGTTGTAACGTTTAAGGCAAGAAGACAGTAGAATCGTTTTTGTCATCCCGGTGTGTTAAACTTTAATTGTTATAATGCCATCTTCTTCCCTTAAAATAAAACACAAAACACTTTCGTTGTCAGATAAGTGCGACATTGTAAAATTACTTGATTCCAGGGTACTTGCTAAAAAATTAGTGGAAGATTTCGGGATCGGAAATTTAAGAATCAGTGACATGAACAAAAACAAATAAAAAATTTTGTCGTTTGTGTCTTCTATGGAGCAAGGTAGTGAAACTAGGTAATGAAAACAGTGAAAATGAGTGAATACGCTTTGGTAGAAACTGCTCTATACATATGGTTTCTGTAAGAACGATAGTGAAACCACACCAATTCTGGCCCTTTAATGCAGGAAAAGGCGAGATTCTTCTTTTCTGAACTCTATCCCAAAAAGGAAGGGTTTAAAACCAGTGATCATTGGCTTGACAATTTCAAAAAAAAAAACATGGAATTCAGTGCCTTTCCATCGAGGGAGAAAAATTGTCTAATAATCCGGATGCTATAAAAATACATGTTTCAATTGGTAAGTGTTTCCTTTCAGTTATTACTTTACTGTACTTAACTAGCCCAACTCTTAACATTCGCCTATACAAACGTTATAATACCATATAGGCATATAAGCCGTATATATGTTATAGGTATACATAGTACGCATACATTCCAGTAATCCGAAAAATCCATTTTCCCAAAATGGTTGTACATTTATTATTTCGGATTACCTGGATTGGACTGTACAAATAAAATTTAGTTAAGGCAACAAATTCTTATTTTCAATTGTGGCTGTAAACAGAAGGTTTTTTTCTAAGCCTATAAGTTATTTTTTTAAAATAAAATAGGAAATTTTAATTGTACAGACATTCAGAAGAAAAAAATTGTCGATTTCTTGTGCTTGCAAGGGCTGGAAGTAGTGATATGACAATAGATTAATGTTGTACCTGAAAACGTGTTAATATTGTAACAAATGTTATTTACTTTTACAAATAAAAAAAAAAAACATCTCAGTATAGAGCATGACCGGATACATTTTGGCCACTTTACAGTCACAGTAATAAGAGAGTGTAAAGCAGGTGTTCCCCTCCACGCCCCCTGCTCTAGAGATGCCCTCCTCCACTTTACACTATAAACTATAAGTTCTACATTGCCACAGAAGATTTCTTGGTATTCCATAAGGGACATCAATTCTGCTGTTATTGACATTCAAAATATCCACATTTTGAAAAACAAATCATATTGCCATGAAATCATAGTGGTGTGTTCGCATGCCAGTTCGAACTTTAAAACATGTGATGTACATCAAGTTCCTACATGTAACAACCACCTTCAAAAAGTTCAAAGACCTGTAGAGAGCCACAGAAGCCTAGAAGGAAATCCTCTCGAAGCAGTGAAAGTGTGTGATTCTCATTACTTCCCTCTACAAGCAATGTAACACTCTGGAATTGTAGAAGATACACTTGCAATGGTCTCTCCACTGAGAAGGGAGACACATTTTGCAGGTAACTACCTTCTGATACAGGAAAAGTTCAAAGACCTGTAGAGAGCCACAGAAGCCTAGAAGGAAATCCTCTCGAAGCAGTGAAAGTGTGTGATTCTCATTACTTCCCTCTACAAGCAATGTAACACTCTGGAATTGTAGAAGATACACTTGCAATGGTCTCTCCACTGAGAAGGGAGACACATTTTGCAGGTAACTACCTTCTGATACAGGAAAAGTTCAAAGACCTGTAGAGAGCCACAGAAGCCTAGAAGGAAATCCTCTCGAAGCAGTGAAAGTGTGTGATTCTCATTACTTCCCTCTACAAGCAATGTAACACTCTGGAATTGTAGAAGATACACTTGCAATGGTCTCTCCACTGAGAAGGGAGACACATTTTGCAGGTAACTACCTTCTGATACAGGAAAAGTTCAAAGACCTGTAGAGAGCCACAGAAGCCTAGAAGGAAATCCTCTCGAAGCAGTGAAAGTGTGTGATTCTCATTACTTCCCTCTACAAGCAATGTAACACTCTGGAATTGTAGAAGATACACTTGCAATGGTCTCTCCACTGAGAAGGGAGACACATTTTGCAGGTAACTACCTTCTGATACAGGAAACGTTCAAAGACCTGTAGAGAGCCACAGAAGCCTAGAAGGAAATCCTCTCGAAGCAGTGAATGTGTATGCTTCTCATTACTTCCCTCTACAAGCAATGTAACACTCTGGAATTGTAGAAGATACACTTGCAATGGTCTCTCCACTGAGAAGGGAGACACATTTTGCAGGTCTTCTGATACAGGAAAAGTTCAAAGACCTGTAGAGAGCCACAGAAGCCTAGAAGGAAATCCTCTCGAAGCAGTGAATGTGTATGCTTCTCATTACTTCCCTCTACAAGCAATGTAACACTCTGGAATTGTAGAAGATACACTTGCAATGGTCTCTCCACTGAGAAGGGAGACACATTTTGCAGGTCTTCTGATACAGGAAAAGTTCAAAGACCTGTAGAGAGCCACAGAAGCCTAGAAGGAAATCCTTTCGAAGCAGTGAAAGTGTGTGATTCTCATTACTTCCCTCTACAAGCAATGTAACACTCTGGAATTGTAGAAGATACACTTGCAATGGTCTCTCCACTGAGAAGGGAGACACATTTTGCAGGTAACTACCTTCTGATACAGGAAACGTTCAAATACCTGTAGAGAGCCACAGAAGCCTAGAAGGAAATCCTCTCGAAGCAGTGAATGTGTATGCTTCTCATTATTTCCCTCTACAAGCAATGTAACACTCTGGAGTTGTGTAAGATACACTTGCAATGGTCTCTCCACTGAGAAGGGAGACACATTTTGCAGGTAACTACCTTCTGATACAGGAAAAGTTCAAAGACCTGTAGAGAGCCACAGAAGCCTAGAAGGAAATCCTCTCGAAGCAGTGAAAGTGTGTGATTCTCATTACTTCCCTCTACAAGCAATGTAACACTCTGGAGTTGTGTAAGATACACTTGCAATGGTCTCTCCACTGAGAAGGGAGACACATTTTGCAGGTAACTACCTTCTGATACAGGAAAAGTTCTAAGACCTGTAGAGAGCCACAGAAGCCTAGAAGGAAATCCTCTCGAAGCAGTGAATGTGTATGCTTCTCATTACTTCCCTCTACAAGGAATGTAACACTCTGGAGTTGTGTAAGATACACTTGCAATGGTGTCTCCACTGAGAAGGGAGACACATTTTGCAGGTAACTACCTTCTGATACAGGAAAAGTTCAAAGACCTGTAGAGAGCCACAGAAGCCTAGAAGGAAATCCTCTCGAAGCAGTGAATGTGTATGCTTCTCATTACTTCCCTCTACAAGCAATGTAACACTCTGGAATTGTAGAAGATACACTTGCAATGGTCTCTCCACTGAGAAGGGAGACACATTTTGCAGGTCTTCTGATACAGGAAAAGTTCAAAGACCTGTAGAGAGCCACAGAAGCCTAGAAGGAAATCCTCTCGAAGCAGTGAAAGTGTGTGATTCTCATTACTTCCCTCTACAAGCAATGTAACACTCTGGAGTTGTGTAAGATACACTTGCAATGGTCTCTCCAGTGAGAAGGGAGACACATTTTCCAGGTAAAAAGAAACATTTGTGATGGCAAGTCATGTTATTCCCACAATAATTTTCTTGCCACCGCCTTTAGAAAAAAATCTTGTTCAGTGAACAGCCTTGGCCTATTTCCTTGAAATAATGTTACATTTTTTAATGAACATACATTTTTTTTAATGTAGGTACAACCAATATAGGTCTTTTGAACAGAATTATAGAATAAACAAGAAATGGAACTCTGCAATGTTCATGTTGTACAACGACCAGGGTAGCAATACAGTTTGTCAAGAAATATGGAGTGTTTCTTCTAGCTATAGAGATGGTTTTAGTGTTGTTTTAAAGGGAAACACATCAAGTTTTTTTACCTGTCGCATCCGTTGATTATCCTGCACAGATCCCATTGGTAGTTAATTTCATTGCAAACTTGCTGTAGCATTGCAATTGTTACTTGCTCAATGGTGACATAAATTCTTGATCTAAGTTCCAGTGAGAAGTCAGGAAATGAGGTACATAGACGATATCCTTGATGAATCCCCATAAAAAAATCTAGTAGTGTCAGATCTGCGAAAGATGTATCACAGCCAATCCACTGAAGACAGCTGTCCACTGAAGACAGCCTTCTTCAACACAACTGCTGCTAGAACTTGTTACGGTGTGATTGAGCACTAGTGAACTAAGCAAGTCCAAACTTGATGCATTTCCTTACAAATTGATACTACAATCACCTCTCTAGGTTCAATTAATGAATTTATATGAATTTTCAAACTTGTAAAATCCTTTTGGAAACAGCCTGTATGTATACATGGAGTGTAGACAACTACACTGAGCAATAAGAGAAGTACTATTGTAGCAACCAAAGCTCTGGAACTAAATACTTATCTCACTTTCCTTATATTTTCTATAACAGTTCTATAACAACATCTAATTTCCATCAGAATTTTAAATAATCCTTGTCTTATTATTACTTTATAATGTTTATACAAATAAATTTATATTCCAGAACAGCTAAGTATAAGAAAAATCTTATGGAAAGTATGATACTCACTTATAACATTAGCATTCACGTCTTCTCGTAGAAAGCCAAGAGCACTGATTTGAAATGAGGCTACATTTTCAACAGGCACAAGTTTAACAGCTTCTCCGATAACGGCCATTTTGGGCACCACCCCGCCCACTCCTCCATTCATTACGCTCACTTGCCAAGGACTCCCTGTCAACAAAAATATTAAATTTATTTCCAGGTACATGATTAAGGTCTTTGTCAAATATAAAATAAGGCCAAATATATCTTACATAAAAGTATTACAATAAAAATATTGGCAAAACCCCCAGTACCGCAAAAATAACTAATATTACAAGTTACCTAAGATTAAACCCTCATGTACATTTCAATGACCTTGTCATCATCATCAGAGGGTCCTATTACGATATTACAATTTAGAATAGTCATTTACAAACTAGACTGACCTTTACAACTAAACAAGTCTAGTTTGTAGAACTAAAAGAGCCCAGGTCAGTCTAGTTTGTAAATTATTGTATTCTAGATCAGGGGTTCCCAAACATTATGGGACCACGCCCTCTCTTCTTGAAATGAAAGACTCCCACGGCCCCCTCCAATTTACACTATAAACAAATGGTATGGGGATATGAAAAAGAAACAAATATTATATATATAGACTATATATACATACATAGAAAACAATTTATTTATTTGCACATACTTTCACAAGAAACATGATATAACATTTCAAGTTTTAATTCGCAAGGTCAATTCTTATAACATTTCAAGTTTTAATTCGCAAGGTCAATTCTAACTGGTAAGAGGAAAATCTGTTATTGAGATGGATGAGCTTGCACTTTTACACTAACATGCCTATTTGAGGTTGTATTTTAGTAAGACCAAAACCCAAGTCATTATCAACATCAAGTATGTTCCTTTATTTTGTTTTTATTGCAACAACTACTGAAAATGTTTTTTTCGCACAAGTAGGTGCTTGAAAAAGTCAGTATAATCGAAGAGCTGCCTGTGATAAACTTACAAGTGTTTTATTGAATATGAAGATTTATCCATAATGTTGCCACATTGAACGGCAAACATTCGTTTCACGACACTTTTGTACTATTATTCTTTTCAAACTATCATGTTGATTTAATTTTAAGTTTACAAAATTTCCAAAACCTTCAGTTATATTTCTCTTATAAATTTCATTTAAATATTCTAACATCATGGTCAATAAGATTACCTATGTAATAAAAATCTGGGATGTAAATTTAGTTTTAAATTTTGATAAATTGTGTAGTTAAATTTTAACTAAATGAGAATTTACCTTACTATTTTCCAACTGGTCTCTGCCCTCCTGACTTGCCTTCATGCCCCTAAGGGTGCGTACCCCCCCAGTTTATGAACCTATGTTCTAGATTGTAGTGTTGTAGTAAGAGCCTCTGATGATGATTACAAGGTCACCGAACAGTAACTTGTAAAATTAGTTATTTTTAACTATTATTGAGTTATTGGGGGTTTTCCAATATTTTGACTCTACATATCATAGGTCAACATTATTCATACAAACAACATGTATTCAGTAAATAGTACTTTCAGTTGAATTGTTTTTGACCAGTCAAACATGAAAAGTCACTAGGTGTACTATGCACTATGTGTTACTTAAACATACCTTAACATGAGTCATAGGCTAAGCAATGAAGAGGTTTTGTGAACTTGGTACTGATTGTTTGGCTTGTTTAATTGTTATCAGGTTTCAGGGACAAATAAAGATTATTTCCTTATAGTAAGCTACACAGGCAATCACATATCTAGAAATATGTTTTTTCACATTATCTATGCATTTACCACACAAAAAATACTTACATCTAGGACAGCACGAATAACAAAATTTCATTGCGATTCACACAACACTAAAACCTTAACAAAAACCAGAAAACCCAAATAGAAAATTTGAAAACATTTTTACTAATAATCAATTATACATAGTTCCAAAATCAGCATGTGATAAGACTGCCGCAAACAGTGACACTGAACACCACCTGTAGTACACATTTACAAAACAAAGAATGTGTGTAATACAAGGCCGTCCATCACTCCAACTATTACCAATACAAAGCCACAATAATCTTCACTGCAAATGAGTCATGATAACAAACGAAAGAGCTCCATAATTGAACCTAATTATGTTAAAAATCAATATTTATCTTTTAAAGTAAAAATCAATAAATATCAAAACAGTCTAATTAAGTTATCTCTAAAAATATGCAATATTGTTTGCATATTTGAGGGGCGAGAGAGACGACATAGTTTAGATAGCAAAATTATCACTGCTTTGAACCTTTATAAAGGATTATATCAAAATCAATTATCTGTACTAATACCATATTTATAAAGTTTACAAACACTTATAAATATTTTTCTCTTACAGTTACAATAGTTAGACATTTTCAGGTAAAAGTAAAAACAATGTTTACCAAAATACATTACAAGACTTATAGCTAAAGAGATTGGTTATAAGTTACATGTACTAATTGTTTAATGGCATCACGACTGTGTCTATAAATTTAACTAAGAGCTAAATACTGTTGAACACAATGAGAACAGCAAAATTATAAATACAAAAAAAAGGAATTACTGATTAGATGGTGAGCATTTCATTAGGCATACAAAATTCCATTATAGTTGTGTCAAGGTCATGGTCTAACCATTCCTAAATAGAATTTCACCCTATACTATCAGGGTCTTGGACTTCTGAATTCAAAGAAAGGATATAGCCTACTGAACAGAAATAGTTTAAATTACACATTAACCTAATTATCATTTATAGAATATCAAGAGCTCAGAGGTACAATATATTACAATAAAAATATTGCCAAAACCCCCATTACCACAAACATAACTAATATTACAAGTTACCATCAGCCCAGTTTGTAAATTATTGTATTCTAGATTCTAATGTTATAAAAAGATGATGATATGGTTCACAAAAGGGTTTAATCTTAGGTAACTTGTAGTATTTGTTACTTTTGTGGTATTGAGGTTTTTGCGAATGTTTTTACCCTACATATCATTGGTCAACATTATTCATACAAACAAGACGTATTTAGTAAGGAATACTTCGCCCAAACACATGTTACATAGCTATTTCTATATTCTTCTGTGGAGTTGTGGCTTTTTCAACAACAACAAAATATTCTCAAAATGTATATATTCGAAAATATATATTGATTCCATCTTCAAGTAAGCTACTAGTTTTTAACTAAAAACACTTTTGTACATATGAAAGAGTAGAGAGAGGGTTAGCTTCGTTAAAGAAACGAATGTTTTGAAATGTGTCAGCAAGAAAGCAATTACATACTTTTTTTGGCATTATAGCCTCGAATACTCTTTAAAAATACACCTACATCCTTACCCTAATATCCTTCGGCCCCGAGAGGTCTGGGTTGAGATCGAGACACATCTCCCAAAACGGCTAAAGTCAACAACCGTAAAAGTAAGTGTCACTATAAGCAAGTATAATATACTAACATATGTACATTGTTTTTAGTTAGTCTCAAAATGATTCTTCTAAAAACATACCAATTGTTTCTGACTTTAAAGAAAATTATTAAATTTTTATTATTGTTTTTTTCTTATACACTTTAAAATACAAACACTTGCCTAAAGCAATACATTTTTATGTTAAATGAAGTTTATTGTATAATAGTTGTTCAAGTTGAAAATGGAAACACGATGTAAACATTTTTACAATTCTAAACCTACAAAATAACAATGACTCCTCTTTATAATATAGGAGATCAAAAAAGTATTGAGAATTACTTGGTAGAAGTAGAATTTGCTCAGTGTACACATTAAAATTGGATAACTACCAGCAGGGACTAAGGCAAAGACTATCTAGTAATATATGTCTTCGATTCTACATTTGCGTGGAACCATTGCATTTTTCCTTGCAACCTATATCAAGTTTAAAAAAAGGATGTAATTAATAATTGAGTTGGCTTGTGATTTTGAGCTATAATAAATAAATAAATAACTGCCCATGAACTCACAAAACAATATACTTTATTGTTGACAATAAAATGTATTGTTTTGAGTTGGTGTACAGTTATTTATTTATAAAAAGGATAGTTGAGTATCTAGAATCCATAACTATACATGATAAGTATTGCAACTGACCAAAACGTAAATCCGAAGCAGGGCCAGGTTCAGAATGTCAACTGAGGTCTATTTCCTATAGAAAAGATTAAATGTACTATGTTGTAATTGCGAACAGATAAGTTTCATGGTACATGTGACTAGAACTGAGAAAAATACAAAAATAAACTGTTTCTACAGAATTCAGATCTCTTCAGAGAATATTTTCCCCATAATTCCAGTTAGTGACTCAGGCACAGTATTGTAGAACAAAGACAAACATCAGCTTGAAAGATTAAACATTTAATGAAACATGATGAAAATGTAAACAAGGAAAAAATATTTCTGCTAAAAATAAACGCGTAAATGGCTTTAATCTGTTGTCAGGAAATACCTGACATTTGCACAAATCAACAAAAACATGACTAATATCATGCTCTCAAGCAAATCTACTGACATTTAGTCTGGCAGAAAATTCCTTTTCAAGTCATTTGAACACAATATTTTAATAGTTTAGATATGGTATATGTGACTTTCATAAAAGTAAACAGTAAAAGTAATAGTAATAAAACAATAAACAGTAAAGTATTCCAAAATGCAACAAACAGAACAATACTAGTCCACTTTATATTTCATAACTTAATACAAAATAAATTTACCACGAAATTGAATCATACTACAACTTTATTAAATCAGCCTCCTTAAAATTAGATTCCAGGTAACCCAGACCAGTTTAGGGGTAACCCAGACCAGTTTAGGGGTTATCCAGACCGGTTTAGGGATACCGAGACCAGTTTAACGGTAACCCAGAGCAGTTTAACAATAACCCAGACCAGTTTAGGAGTAACCCAGACCAGTTTAGGGGTAACCCAGACCACTTTTAGAGTAACCCAGACCAGTTTATGGGTAGCCATACCACTTTAGGTGTAACCCAGACCGGTTTAGGGGTTATCCAGACCAGTTTAGGGGTAACCATAGCAGTTTAAGGGTAACCCAGACCGGTTTAGGGGTTATCCAGACCGGTTTAGGAGTAAACCCAATCCAGTTTAGGGGTAACCCAGAACAGTTTAGGGGTAACCATACCAGTTTAGGGGTAACCCAGACCAGTTTAGGAGTA
Source organism: Prosapia bicincta (assembly GCA_036971475.1). NCBI lineage: Eukaryota > Metazoa > Arthropoda > Insecta > Hemiptera > Cercopidae > Prosapia > Prosapia bicincta. The sequence goes on from JBAIZL010000013.1 coordinate 476,445, forward strand.
AACCCAATCCAGTTTAGGGATAAACCAGACCCGTTTAGGGGTAACCATACCAGTTTAAGGGTAACCCAGACCGGTTTAGGTGTTATCCAGACCGGTTTAGGAGTAAACCCAATCCAGTTTAGGGGTAACCCAGAACAGTTTAGGGGTAACCATACCAGTTTAGGGGTAACCCAGACCAGTTTAGGAGTAAACCCAATCCAGTTTAGGGATAAACCAGACCCGTTTAGGGGTAACCATACCAGTTTAGGGGTAAGCCAGACCAGTTTAGAGGTAACCCATACCAGTTTAGGGGTTATCCAGAGCGGTTTAGGAGTAAACCCAATCCAGTTTAGGGGTAACCCAGAACAGTTTAGGGGTAACCATACCAGTTTAGGGGTAACCCAGACCAGTTTAGGAGTAAACCCAATCCAGTTTAGGGATAAACCAGACCCGTTTAGGGGTAACCATACCAGTTTAGGGGTAAGCCAGACCAGTTTAGAGGTAACCCATACCAGTTTAGGGGTTATCCAGAGCGGTTTAGGAGTAAACCCAATCCAGTTTAGGGGTAACCCAGAACAGTTTAGGGGTAACCATACCAGTTTAGGGGTAACCCAGACCAGTTTAGGAGTAAACCCAATCCAGTTTAGGGATAAACCAGACCCGTTTAGAGGTAACCATACCAGTTTAGGGGTAAGCCAGACCAGTTTAGAGGTAACCCATACCAGTTTAGGGGTTATCCAGAGCGGTTTAGGGGTACCAAGACCAGTTTAAGGGTAACCCATAGCAGTTTAGGGGCAACCACATCAGTTTAGGGGTAACCCAGACAGGTTTAAGAGTAACCCAGACTGGTTTAGGGGTAACCCATAGCGGTTTAGGGGTAATCACATCAGTTTAGGAGTAACCCACACTAGTTTAGGGGTAACCTAGACCAGTTTAGAGATAACCCAGACCAGTTTAGAGATAAGCCAGATTGGTTTAGGGGTAACCCAGACCAGTTTAGGGGTAACCCAGACAAGTTTAGAGGTAACCTAGACCAGTTTAGGGGTAACTCAGACCAGTTTGGGAAAAATGCATCAAGCTGGAGTATCTGCTTATTCAAGCACATATATTTGCAAAACTTGTATTCCCAGAACTATTTCGATAGTAATTTGATGAGTCCTGCATCAATACATATAGGTACCCCAGTTATTACTAATATGCAACTGTCACAGAGAGCTCAATTTGTGTGCAAAGTGAGTGTTTGCTATTTTCTGCTGCATTTCATCAAGTCTCTGTACTTACATTCAATGACAACAAAATGTAAAAATGTTACTGTAACAATGGAAAAACTGTTTGAAACATTGGTCTGAATTGGAAATGACGAATTGCTGATGTCTATGTTGGCAGGCCCAAAAAAAGCAAAGAAAATAACTTTTTAATATGAATATTACTGTCTGTTGCTACATTTTTCTGTTTGTTGATTCCATCTTCACGTGAGCTGTAAATATTTAGAAACCTGCCTATAGTAGCACTTACCTATATTTGTTGAGGACGGCCGTTTTGGGAGATGTGTCCCATTGTCAACTCAGGCCGTAACATTTTTTTGCAAATTTATTTTAATTGACAATTTAAATGATCAATCGAATGCAAAGAAAGATGCCTTTTTGGCAAGCAAGATCAAAGTGCCTAGTTTGCAGCATGGAAGCAGTGCTCACAACTGAGGTTTTCCCAAGTGTCAGACATCATTAAACAGAATATGCTTGAGTGGGTTTTAGGTTTTAAACCAGTCATTGTGATGTGTAAATATATTTCAAGTGTAGTTTCCATAATAAAGAAAATGAGTTACTGTATATTTTCCCTGACATTCTTGAGTTAACTGGGACCTTCTTTAGTTTATTTTATTCTTTTCATTCATTTTTAATCCATGAGCATTATTTATGATATTGTGTGGTAACCATGGCAACAATTTAAGGGTGTACAATGGAGGTTATGCAATTTTCACTGAAACACACTGATATTGATAATATTAACTTAATTGTAAGAGCAAGTTATTAAGCACAGGAAGCAGTTCCTCCTATTACATTTGCACTACCAGTAAATGGACTGTTGTAGGAAGTTGATAATTTCCTTTCATAATTAAAAAGTTATGGAACCAATAGAAATGATTGTATGGATGACTGCACTGTTATTGAAGCGACAAATCATAGAATTGAATAACAATAGAAACCTTAATGGCTGTGGTTATCAAAAACTTATTTAACTTCCTAAACGGTTGTTAAAATGGAAAGTGAAAATGTAATCGCCTGTAAAACATGGGGTCAACTGTTCACACTAACTAAAGTAGTAAAGCAATATATATATATATATATATATATATATATATATATAACCTATATTTTAATAATTTACTACTTTATAGAATACCTGTCTTTAACACTTGTGTACTCAGGTTGACAACACAACCTAGACACCTGATATTATCGAACATATTGTTTCTCAGTGATTTTTATAAATTTACACTATTGTGAGTTTTTTAGATTAGATTTCTCACATTACAACTTTATTATGTAGGCTACTACTTATATATTTTTATAATACTAACTAAAACCTAGTTGCTATGATATTTCTCCATGGTATTCCCTTTAAATACATTTTTAAAATGGAAATGAAATGCTTATTTAGAAAATAAGAAGTCTTCATTGATAGAACACTTCTCTTCTTATTGGATTATATTTATAAAATTAGTTAAACCCTTTTATTAGGGGGTAAATTTTTATATAATAACTGTATTTAAAGAACTGTACTGACACAAATTTAAATTTTTCTATTGTTGCATTAGAACTTTCCTATTTTATAGGTAACATAAATGAACCTTTAATTAAATAATCAATTTGTTGCGAATGCTATTGGTTGAATGCTATGAATTTTCTGATTCAGAGAATATATCAGTTGTGTTTACTAAAGGCTGATGTTAAGATTATGTTTAAGATTGTTATTCTCAACCTCTTAAAGGAAAGAAACTTTTTTACATTAGTTTTAAATTGACCTAGGCCTATGTAGAGTGCATTATTTTCTGAATATTATTAATAAATTCTGTATAAAGTAGTAATAAATATCTATAGATTATTAATTCTTCTCAACTAAAATCCTGCACTGTGTACAAGATTTACAAATAGCTAAACCCTACATATTATTGATAGCTTAGCTATACTAATTTACAATGATAAACACTAAAAGCCTTACACTTAATTATCACTAATTAGCTGCTTACTAAATAGACTAGTTTCAATGACAACGATGTCCTGCCCCACGACACAGACACATGAAATCTAATTTTCAAATATGTTACACAAAAATATGTTTACAACAAAATTATTTACGGTGATGTAAACCACAAACAGTAATTAGCATTTTTTTAAATTTGCAAACTCACAAGACTATAAGCTGAAGGTTTACTATTCCACACTAGCAATAGTATTTTGTTAAGGCAGGTTTACTGGTGAAACAATAATCAGTTTGTTATCCTAATTTCTGATTCAGCAACTGGTTAGCTTACATTACAAAAATCCTTTTTATTTACTAATTCTAACAGTTACTTTGTTAACATTTCATCTATATTTTGACCCGGCACTTTACGTGTAAAGTTGTGTAGGTTCTCATGATAGGGTGAGTCAAGCAACACACTTTGCTGACCTAGTTACATAATTACGTGTAAAGTTGTGTAGGTTCTCATGATAGGGTGAGTCAAGCAAAACACTTTGCTGACCTAGTTACATAATTACGTGTAAAGTTGTGTAGGTTCTCATGATAGGGTGAGTCAAGCAACACACTTTGCTGACCTAGTTACATAATTACGTGTAAAGTTGTGTAGGTTCTCATGATAGGGTGAGTCAAGCAACACACTTTGCTGACCTAGTTACATAATTACGTGTAAAGTTGTGTAGGTTCTCATGATAGGGTGAGTCAAGCAACACACTTTGCTGACCTAGTTACATAATTACGTGTAAAGTTGTGTAGGTTCTCATGATAGGGTGAGTCAAGCAACACACTTTGCTGACCTAGTTACATAATTACGTGTAAAGTTGTGTAGGTTCTCACGATAGGGTGAGTCAAGCAACACACTTTGCTGACCTAGTTACATAATTACGTGTAAAGTTGTGTAGGTTCTCATGATAGGGTGAGTCAAGCAACACACTTTGCTGACCTAGTTACATAATTACGTGTAAAGTTGTGTAGGTTCTCACGATAGGGTGAGTCAAGCAACACACTTTGCTGACCTAGTTACATAATTACGTGTAAAGTTGTGCAGGTTCTCACGATAGGGTGAGTCAAGCAACACACTTTGCTGACCTAGTTACATAATTACGTGTAAAGTTGTGCAGGTTCTCATGATAGGGTGAGTCAAGCAACACACTTTGCTGACCTAGTTACATAATTACGTGTAAAGCTGTGTAGGTTCTCATGATAGGGTGAGTCAAGCAACACACTTTGCTGACCTAGTTACATAATTACGTGTAAAGTTGTGTAGGTTCTCATGATAGGGTGAGTCAAGCAACACACTTTGCTGACCTAGTTACATAATTACGTGTAAAGTTGTGCAGGTTCTCACGATAGGGTGAGTCAAGCAACACACTTTGCTGACCTAGTTACATAATTACGTGTAAAGTTGAGTAGGTTCTCATGATAGGGTGAGTCAAGCAACACACTTTGCTGACCTAGTTACATAATTACGTGTAAAGTTGTGTAGGTTCTCACGATAGGGTGAGTCAAGCAACACACTTTGCTGACCTAGTTACATAATTACGTGTAAAGTTGTGCAGGTTCTCACGATAGGGTGAGTCAAGCAACACACTTTGCTGACCTAGTTACATAATTACGTGTAAAGTTGTGTAGGTTCTCACGATAGGGTGAGTCAAGCAACACACTTTGCTGACCTAGTTACATAATTACGTGTAAAGTTGTGCAGGTTCTCACGATAGGGTGAGTCAAGCAACACACTTTGCTGACCTAGTTACATAATTACGTGTAAAGTTGTGCAGGTTCTCACGATAGGGTGAGTCAAGCAACACACTTTGCTGACCTAGTTACATAATTACGTGTAAAGTTGTGCAGGTTCTCATGATAGGGTGAGTCAAGCAACACACTTTGCTGACCTAGTTACATAATTACGTGTAAAGCTGTGTAGGTTCTCACGATAGGGTGAGTCAAGCAACACACTTTGCTGACCTAGTTACATAATTACGTGTAAAGTTGTGTAGGTTCTCATGATAGGATGAGTCAAGCAACACACTTTGCTGACCTAGTTACATAATTACGTGTAAAGTTGTGTAGGTTCTCATGATAGGGTGAGTCAAGCAACACACTTTGCTGACCTAGTTACATAATTACGTGTAAAGTTGTGTAGGTTCTCACGATAGGGTGAGTCAAGCAACACACTTTGCTGACCTAGTTACATAATTACGTGTAAAGTTGTGTAGGTTCTCACGATAGGGTGAGTCAAGCAACACACTTTGCTGACCTAGTTACATAATTACGTGTAAAGTTGTGTAGGTTCTCATGATAGGGTGAGTCAAGCAACACACTTTGCTGACCTAGTTACATAATTACGTACCTAGTTACATAATTACGTGTAAAGCTGTGTAGGTTCTCATGATAGGGTGAGTCAAGCAACACACTTTGCTGACCTAGTTACATAATTACGTGTAAAGTTGTGTAGGTTCTCATGATAGGGTGAGTCAAGCAACACACTTTGCTGACCTAGTTACATAATTACGTGTAAAGTTGTGTAGGTTCTCATGATAGGGTGAGTCAAGCAACACACTTTGCTGACCTAGTTACATAATTACGTGTAAAGTTGTGTAGGTTCTCACGATAGGGTGAGTCAAGCAACACACTTTGCTGACCTAGTTACATAATTACGTGTAAAGTTGTGCAGGTTCTCACGATAGGGTGAGTCAAGCAACACACTTTGCTGACCTAGTTACATAATTACGTGTAAAGTTGTGTAGGTTCTCACGATAGGGTGAGTCAAGCAACACACTTTGCTGACCTAGTTACATAATTACGTGTAAAGTTGTGCAGGTTCTCACGATAGGGTGAGTCAAGCAACACACTTTGCTGACCTAGTTACATAATTACGTGTAAAGTTGTGTAGGTTCTCATGATAGGGTGAGTCAAGCAACACACTTTGCTGACCTAGTTACATAATTACGTGTAAAGCTGTGTAATTTCTCATGATAGGGTGAATCAAGCAACACACTTTGCTGACCTAGTTACATAATTACGTGTAAAGTTGTGTAGGTTCTCATGATAGGGTGAGTCAAGCAACACACTTTGCTGACCTAGTTACATAATTACGTGTAAAGTTGTGTAGGTTCTCACGATAGGGTGAGTCAAGCAACACACTTTGCTGACCTAGTTACATAATTACGTGTAAAGTTGTGTAGGTTCTCATGATAGGGTGAGTCAAGCAACACACTTTGCTGACCTAGTTACATAATTACGTGTAAAGTTGTGCAGGTTCTCACGATAGGGTGAGTCAAGCAACACACTTTGCTGACCTAGTTACATAATTACGTGTAAAGTTGAGTAGGTTCTCATGATAGGGTGAGTCAAGCAACACACTTTGCTGACCTAGTTACATAATTACGTGTAAAGTTGTGTAGGTTCTCATGATAGGGTGAGTCAAGCAACACACTTTGCTGACCTAGTTACATAATTACGTGTAAAGTTGTGTAGGTTCTCATGATAGGGTGAGTCAAGCAACACACTTTGCTGACCTAGTTACATAATTACGAGTAAAGTTGTGTAGGTTCTCACGATAGGGTGAGTCAAGCAACACACTTTGCTGACCTAGTTACATAATTACGTGTAAAGTTGTGTAGGTTCTCACGATAGGGTGAGTCAAGCAACACACTTTGCTGACCTAGTTACATAATTACGTCTAAAGTTGTGTAGGTTCTCATGATAGGGTGAGTCAAGCAACACACTTTGCTGACCTAGTTACATAATTACGTGTAAAGTTGTGTAGGTTCTCATGATAGGGTGAGTCAAGCAACACACTTTGCTGACCTAGTTACATAATTACGTGTAAAGTTGTGTAGGTTCTCATGCTAGGGTGAGTCAAGCAACACACTTTGCTGACCTAGTTACATAATTACGTACCTAGTTACATAATTACGTGTAAAGCTGTGTAGGTTCTCATGATAGGGTGAGTCAAGCAACACACTTTGCTGACCTAGTTACATAATTACGTGTAAAGTTGTGTAGGTTCTCATGATAGGGTGAGTCAAGCAACACACTTTGCTGACCTAGTTACATAATTACGTGTAAAGTTGTGTAGGTTCTCATGATAGGGTGAGTCAAGCAACACACTTTGCTGACCTAGTTACATAATTACGTGTAAAGTTGTGTAGGTTCTCACGATAGGGTGAGTCAAGCAACACACTTTGCTGACCTAGTTACATAATTACGTGTAAAGTTGTGCAGGTTCTCACGATAGGGTGAGTCAAGCAACACACTTTGCTGACCTAGTTACATAATTACGTGTAAAGTTGTGTAGGTTCTCATGATAGGGTGAGTCAAGCAACACACTTTGCTGACCTAGTTACATAATTACGTGTAAAGCTGTGTAGGTTCTCATGATAGGGTGAGTCAAGCAACACACTTTGCTGACCTAGTTACATAATTACGTGTAAAGTTGTGTAGGTTCTCATGATAGGGTGAGTCAAGCAACACACTTTGCTGACCTAGTTACATAATTACGTGTAAAGTTGTGTAGGTTCTCACGATAGGGTGAGTCAAGCAACACACTTTGCTGACCTAGTTACATAATTACGTGTAAAGTTGTGTAGGTTCTCACGATAGGGTGAGTCAAGCAACACACTTTGCTGACCTAGTTACATAATTACGTGTAAAGCTGTGTAGGTTCTCATGATAGGGTGAGTCAAGCAACACACTTTGCTGACCTAGTTACATAATTACGTGTAAAGTTGTGTAGGTTCTCATGATAGGGTGAGTCAAGCAACACACTTTGCTGACCTAGTTACATAATTACGTGTAAAGTTGTGTAGGTTCTCACGATAGGGTGAGTCAAGCAACACACTTTGCTGACCTAGTTACATAATTACGTGTAAAGTTGTGTAGGTTCTCACGATAGGGTGAGTCAAGCAACACACTTTGCTGACCTAGTTACATAATTACGTGTAAAGTTGTGTAGGTTCTCATGATAGGGTGAGTCAAGCAACACACTTTGCTGACCTAGTTACATAATTACGTGTAAAGTTGTGTAGGTTCTCATGATAGGGTGAGTCAAGCAACACACTTTGCTGACCTAGTTACATAATTACGTGTAAAGTTGTGTAGGTTCTCATGATAGGGTGAGTCAAGCAACACACTTTGCTGACCTAGTTACATAATTACGTGTAAAGCTGTGTAGGTTCTCATGATAGGGTGAGTCAAGCAACACACTTTGCTGACCTAGTTACATAATTACGTGTAAAGTTGTGTAGGTTCTCATGATAGGGTGAGTCAAGCAACACACTTTGCTGACCTAGTTACATAATTACGTGTAAAGTTGTGTAGGTTCTCATGATAGGGTGAGTCAAGCAACACACTTTGCTGACCTAGTTACATAATTACGTGTAAAGCTGTGTAGGTTCTCATGATAGGGTGAGTCAAGCAACACACTTTGCTGACCTAGTTACATAATTACGTGTAAAGTTGTGTAGGTTCTCACGATAGGGTGAGTCAAGCAACACACTTTGCTGACCTAGTTACATAATTACGTGTAAAGTTGTGTAGGGTCTCACGATAGGGTGAGTCAAGCAACACACTTTGCTGGCCTAGTTACATAATTACGTGTAAAGTTGTGTAGGTTCTCATGATAGGGTGAGTCAAGCAACACACTTTGCTGACCTAGTTACATAATTACGTGTAAAGTTGTGTAGGTTCTCACGATAGGGTGAGTCAAGCAACACACTTTGCTGACCTAGTTACATAATTACGTGTAAAGTTGTGTAGGTTCTCATGATAGGGTGAGTCAAGCAACACACTTTGCTGACCTAGTTACATAATTACGTGTAAAGTTGTGTAGGTTCTCACGATAGGGTGAGTCAAGCAACACACTTTGCTGACCTAGTTACATAATTACGTGTAAAGTTGTGTAGGTTCTCATGATAGGGTGAGTCAAGCAACACACTTTGCTGACCTAGTTACATAATTACGTGTAAAGTTGTGTAGGTTCTCATGATAGGGTGAGTCAAGCAACACACTTTGCTGACCTAGTTACATAATTACGTGTAAAGTTGTGTAGGTTCTCACGATAGGGTGAGTCAAGCAACACACTTTGCTGACCTAGTTACATAATTACGTGTAAAGTTGTGTAGGTTCTCATGATAGGGTGAGTCAAGCAACACACTTTGCTGACCTAGTTACATAATTACGTGTAAAGTTGTGCAGGCTCTCATGATAGGGTGAGTCAAGCAACACACTTTGCTGACCTAGTTACATAATTACGTGTAAAGTTGTGTAGGTTCTCACGATAGGGTGAGTCAAGCAACACACTTTGCTGACCTAGTTACATAATTACGTGTAAAGTTGTGTAGGTTCTCATGATAGGGTGAGTCAAGCAACACACTTTGCTGACCTAGTTACATAATTACGTGTAAAGTTGTGTAGGTTTTCACGATAGGGTGAGTCAAGCAACACACTTTGCTGACCTAGTTACATAATTACGTGTAAAGTTGTGTAGGTTCTCACGATAGGGTGAGTCAAGCAACACACTTTGCTGACCTAGTTACATAATTACGTGTAAAGTTGTGTAGGTTCTCACGATAGGGTGAGTCAAGCAACACACTTTGCTGACCTAGTTACATAATTACGTGTAAAGTTGTGTAGGTTCTCACGATAGGGTGAGTCAAGCAACACACTTTGCTGACCTAGTTACATAATTACGTGTAAAGTTGTGTAGGTTCTCACGATAGGGTGAGTCAAGCAACACACTTTGCTGACCTAGTTACATAATTACGTGTAAAGTTGTGTAGGTTCTCACGATAGGGTGAGTCAAGCAACACACTTTGCTGACCTAGTTACATAATTACGTGTAAAGTTGTGTAGGTTCTCACGATAGGGTGAGTCAAGCAACACACTTTGCTGACCTAGTTACATAATTACGTGTAAAGTTGTGTAGGTTCTCAAGATAGGGTGAGTCAAGCAACACACTTTGCTGACCTAGTTACATAATTACGTGTAAAGTTGTGCAGGTTCTCACGATAGGGTGAGTCAAGCAACACACTTTGCTGACCTAGTTACATAATTACGTGTAAAGTTGTGTAGGTTCTCATGATAGGGTGAGTCAAGCAACACACTTTGCTGACCTAGTTACATAATTACGTGTAAAGTTGTGTAGGTTCTCATGATAGGGTGAGTCAAGCAACACACTTTGCTGACCTAGTTACATAATTACGTGTAAAGCTGTGTAGGTTCTCATGATAGGGTGAGTCAAGCAACACACTTTGCTGACCTAGTTACATAATTACGTGTAAAGTTGTGTAGGTTCTCATGATAGGGTGAGTCAAGCAACACACTTTGCTGACCTAGTTACATAATTACGTGTAAAGTTGTGCAGGCTCTCATGATAGGGTGAGTCAAGCAACACACTTTGCTGACCTAGTTACATAATTACGTGTAAAGTTGTGTAGGTTCTCATGATAGGGTGAGTCAAGCAACACACTTTGCTGACCTAGTTACATAATTACGTGTAAAGTTGTGTAGGTTCTCATGATAGGATGAGTCAAGCAACACACTTTGCTGACGTAGTTACATAATTACGTGTAAAGTTGTGTAGGTTCTCATGATAGGATGAGTCAAGCAACACACTTTGCTGACCTAGTTACATAATTACGTGTAAAGCTGTGTAGGTTCTCATGATAGGGTGTGTCAAGCAACACACTTTGCTGACCTAGTTACATAATTACGTGTAAAGTTGTGTAGGTTCTCATGATAGGGTGAGTCAAGCAACACACTTTGCTGACCTAGTTACATAATTTAGTAAAGTATGAATCTCATTACTCGTGACCAGTGTGTTGTTATGCACCCATAATCACAATAATTAAATGCAATAAAATCCCTGATGTAACATTGATAGCAGTATATGTATGTAAAGAAGTTATCATACAATATTTGTGTGCTTATGTGCACGCACACGCATGCACACACACACACATTCATACACACTTAAACTATTAGATAAAATTGAATTTGTCACTAATACTACAATAATATATAATTATAATAACTTATTAATATGATATAACATAAACTATAAGTTCAGCGTTTATTACTTTAGCATAAATGTTATTTTCACTGACCATCACAGACAATAATATGCACAGGTGGAACAATATGTTGAGGCAAGCAAATGGTTACATTAGAAAACTGTTTTTTTTCCAATTCCTTCATATATATATTTGTTCAAATTTCCAATCGTAAATGAAATACTCTTTTATTCATCCATTCAGGTTCAAATAATTTTTTTTTTAAACTCGCAGTAGAAGGCACTTGGTGTTAATACAGTTTTTTCAATAATTAATCCATTATTTTTAATTTTAAAAAATTGATGTCTTTAGGTTGGATTAGCACTGTATGACTAGATGTTTGAAATCCAGCAGCTGAATGCTGTATTTTTATGAAAACAATAGTTATCAACAATTGACAAGTGATATAAACACAACTGTAAACATGCAAAGTAAAAACACACAACCTTTAATTACCCAATAGCAATGACATCATCCATGATTGCTAGACCTACATACAAACTGGAATCTCAAACAATTATAACCAGTGGTGACATAATCAATGAAAAGTCATCAAAGTCATCTAAGAATTTACCCCAAAAGACTATTAAGGTTTTTATATTACCACCCAATTAATAAGTTGTTTTCTACCTAACAAAAACAAAAGTTTAGTAAAATACTAAAGCTTCAAAATATAGCGAATGATATATAAATAACATATGTTTTTATAAGTTGTAGTAATAATTTTGACATCATCCGATAAAATGTATTAAATACTTTCTATAAACAATCTAGTAATTAACTCCATTTTTTTCATTTTTACATTAACATATATTAAAAATACAATCTAAACTCGAAATACGTAACTGCAAAAAAATGGTCCAAAATATGAATAGGCTATAAATGAAACAACCTGAGTTTACAATCACAAACAACACTGTATAGAGGCCTCAATATAGAGCAAATAATTTTATGCTACATTCAATTATTATAAACCTATTTAACAATGAAACAACCTGAGTTTACAATCACACACAACATTGTATAGAGGCCTCAATATAAAGCAAATAATTTTATGCTACATTCAATTATTATAAACCTATTTAACAATGAAACAACCTGAGTTTACAATCACACAAGTAGTAAGGGGTTTGCTGTTCCCACCGGGCGTACGCAGCCGTTTCTACCGGGTGTACGTAAATGGCGTCATCACGTTGCCCCTTCCTTGGCACGGAGCTCCAGCTCTCCCCCCTCTCAGTTCTCTGGCTCAACTCCACCACTACAGAAATAGAATTGGCACAGCATCACTACACGCGTCTAGAAAAACCTTAGTGTCAACAATTAGCAGACAATTATAAAAATCAACAGAAAATATTGCTACAAATAAACACAAGTAATATTTTAAAAAATGTTTAGAGTAAATTCCCACTGAGGTCGACAAAGAAAAATTTTATTTAAGTTAATTTTTATGTTAAAATAACAACTGATATAAATATGTATATACACATGATATAATCCAATATTAAATGCAAAATAGAAATCCCCTTTCTTGAAATTTTCCATTTTTTTCTCTACACAGAATATGGTGTTGGACTATTATTTTTGTTTGTTGCTATTTATTCCCATTTTTTCATTTCTAATATTGTAGCGGTGTTACACCGATATGCTCCTTTCACGGCTTTACTGATTGTTTCCCCTTGATAGTTTGGGTCTTCCCTATCTTTTTTCTCCGGTGGCGTCCATTCCCTATGGAACTCTTGGTAATCTGCGACATCCAATGTTTCTCGTCTAAAGCATTCTTTACATGTCATTACATGATCTCCTAAGAGAGTCCATTTTTACTTCGTTTATCTTGCTCTTGTCTGTTTGAAACATTATCCACGTTTCTGCACTGTACGTCAAGGTACTCTTTACTACAGTGTTATATTTTCGTAGGGATGAGTTTGTAAGGGAATATTATGGATATAGTTACAACAAGGATAAGCAGATACGGAGGTAGTGGACGTGAGTGTAGAGGATTAGCTTCGTAAAAGGAACGAACGTTTTGAAACGGAAATTTGGTTATCACGAATTATTTCGTTATATTTTGTCAGTTCGTTGAACGACGCCGCGAGTTCAACACAAGAATGTTTTTTCTAATGATATATTTTGTGATTATTGCGTTTGTAAATACGTATCCTGTTAGAGAGGAATTGTTTGATGCTAATGTGTGCGTAGGGAAAGGAAAAAGCTGTACGGATAAGAATTATAATTTTGTTGTAAGTTATTTACATAAATTTGGATATTTGAACGCGTCATCAATTGGTTTGGCGAACATCAATTCAACATTTGTGACTGATGCTTTACATCTCTTTCAAGAGACATACAATATAAATACTAATGGTAAAATTGACAATGCTACTTTAGAATTTATGAAAAAACCGCGATGTGGTCTTAAAGACTCTATACTGCCTTTTAAACTCCATCATGTGAAATGGCGTAAAAAAGTATTGGGCTATCATTTTGTTTTAGCAACGACCCAAATAAATGAGTTAACAAGACAGGCTTTTAACGCTTGGGAAAAACATACCGATTTGGTTTTTGTGAAAGATAGGGTCCAACCGGATATATTACTTTCCTTTAAACGGACCAGGCACACGTTTGAAAAATCTCCAAATTATTGTTCATATCCACTTGACGCCAATTTACTGGGACACGCGTTTTTACCCCATATAGACCAATCAACTCGAGAAATCCATTTAAATAGCGATGCAGATTGGTGTTTAGAAAACAATATTAAAAAATGCGGTTCAGGTAAACATTTCCTATTAAATGTTTTAATACACGAAATAGGACATGCATTGGGAATATCACATTCCAATCGTTTAGATTCAATTATGTATCCATATTATAAAAGCGATTTGGCTGATCTTGGAGAAGACGACATTTTCGCCATACAGACGTTATACGGAAAGAAAAAAAAGATAACATCAACTACATTGAAACCGAAAACCTTGCCTACAAAGAAAGTGGAAGACGTTGTTACGCCGAATTTGTGCAATTTGAAAAATCTAAAAACGTTTTTAGTTGTTAATAAAGAATTGTATATATTTCACGAAAAATGGATTTGGTCAGTAATGTTGGGTAATAAATATGTTGACAAAGTTCAAAAAATTGTAGAATGGTTGCCGTTTTTATCACCGAATTTTACAAAAATAGATTTTATTTATCAGAGACCATCTGGTGAAATTGTATTCTTCGCAGAAGAGCAGATATTTATGATAGAATATCCATCTCTAAAATTAGTTAAAGATTACCCGAAACATATTTCCTTTTTGGGTGGTGGAAGCCAGATGAAAATACACGGGGTTGTGAATTCGTATAGGGGAATCACCTATATTTTTTTCAATGACATTTACTTTTTGGAACTAGATGAAAAAGTATTTCATGTCAAGAAATACGGCTACATTTCAAACGACTTTCCATTTTTACCGACCCATATGGAGTCTGTATTTAGATATACAAACGGATTGTTATATTTTTTTAAAAACAATATTATTGTGCAATATAACGAATTTACGAAAAATATACAACAAACGATTGAAAATAATTTAGACGTCTTTGGAATAACATGTTTAAACACCGTCGCAAATAATGTCTCTGTTTTAAATAAATTAAAAAAATTGGTTTTGCAATTGTTGTAAGCTGAAGGAGTAAAGAAGTTTTGTAATTGTACTCTGTGAGAATAAATATGTTTTGTAATTTTTCTTGTGTACATTATTTCAAATAACCGCCTTCTTCTGTAATAGGAAAAGACCAAGCAGTAATAAATACTTCGTGAGCATTAACCGTCAATAAAAATAACTGCGCAAGGAAATATTTCTACATGTTTCTAGACATGAAAATAACGTAAGGTATTTGGTAACTTCTACGATCCTAAACAATAATTTTACTTAGAAAAATTCTAACGAGAGTTAAAAAATGGCTGATGATGTTTTATAATTACTAATACAATTATTTTTAAACACTGTTAAACTGAATATAGAGTCAGAGATTTTCTAATTTAATTTAATTGAATTGATAACTTTTATAAAGTGCTAGAAATGTTCAACACATGACGTGACTTACTCTGTACAATGATTATATAGCACTGCTGTTAAAATGAAATGAATATTCGGGCTTGAACTTTGCCCTCGACAGGAAGTTTTGAGAGCAGCTGTTTTGCGTAACTCAATTATTTGCATGCACATATTAGTCTGAGGCGACAAAATTTAGATCTTTTGATTTCCTTTATTCGTGAAATTTATAATATATAAAAATAAATGCATCTTAAACTTGATCATTTAAAAAAATTAATCAATTTGTTTATAATTAACACATATTTTTTAAATAATATTTCGTTAAAAAAGTAGGTAAAATTTTGAATCATTAAATGTATCTTTGGTCTTTCTATGGACACTTTTACTTTCGAACAAACTCTACTTCGTAATTTTGTGACTGAAAACTAAACACAAAATTATGTTATGTTAATGTTTGTAGATTAATAAAGATAAAACAAAATAGCATTTTATGAATTATCCATTGTCTATATCCTATAAATTTTGGTGGGTCTTATAAATAAAATACACTATTTTTGTTTACAACTTTTTATTTTTCTCAGTTAAAAAAAAGAAATACAATTAAAATATTTTACGCACAAGACCAGAGAGTGGTGTATATTCGACGAGAGCGTCTTGGATGACGAGACAATATGCAGCAGTCTTTTCAGGCAGGTTTGTATTTGCTTCGATTTCAATTCGCACATCTATGGTGCCAGTTTTTAATGATTCATTTTGTCTTGAACAGTCTATAACAAATATTGGTGTTTTTGCAATGAATGTTTTAAAATCTATGGCCGGTCTATTATTGCTGCCATGGTAGTATGACGACTGAAATCTTGTGAAAAAATCGTAGATGATTGCCTTATTACCGTTAAAATTATCGTACGGATAATATTGCGAATTTAAATATAGTTTAATGTTGACAATGTTGCAAAAATCAAAATGACCGACAGGAAGTTTTGAGAGCAGCTGTTTTGCGTAACTCAATTATTTGCATGCACATATTAGTCTGAGGCGACAAAATTTAGATCTTTTGATTTCCTTTATTCGTGAAATTTATAATATATAAAAATAAATGCATCTTAAACTTGATCATTTAAAAAAATTAATCAATTTGTTTATAATTAACACATATTTTTTAAATAATATTTCGTTAAAAAAGTAGGTAAAATTTTGAATCATTAAATGTATCTTTGGTCTTTCTATGGACACTTTTACTTTCGAACAAACTCTACTTCGTAATTTTGTGACTGAAAACTAAACACAAAATTATGTTATGTTAATGTTTGTAGATTAATAAAGATAAAACAAAATAGCATTTTATGAATTATCCATTGTCTATATCCTATAAATTTTGGTGGGTCTTATAAATAAAATACACTATTTTTGTTTACAACTTTTTATTTTTCTCAGTTAAAAAAAAGAAATACAATTAAAATATTTTACGCACAAGACCAGAGAGTGGTGTATATTCGACGAGAGCGTCTTGGATGACGAGACAATATGCAGCAGTCTTTTCAGGCAGGTTTGTATTTGCTTCGATTTCAATTCGCACATCTATGGTGCCAGTTTTTAATGATTCATTTTGTCTTGAACAGTCTATAACAAATATTGGTGTTTTTGCAATGAATGTTTTAAAATCTATGGCCGGTCTATTATTGCTGCCATGGTAGTATGACGACTGAAATCTTGTGAAAAAATCGTAGATGATTGCCTTATTACCGTTAAAATTATCGTACGGATAATATTGCGAATTTAAATATAGTTTAATGTTGACAATGTTGCAAAAATCAAAATGACCGGCATTCTTGTTTTTCACATTCCTTCTGTCCGTTTGAAAAGCGATGATGACGTAACGAGGTTTTTCGCTATTGGACGCTGTTTTTACTGTCCAGGTTGAATTTTTTGAAGTCGGCAAAGCAGGATTATCGATGAGTGTCCAACGTCGAAATCCTAATGAAATTGGTTGGTCCTTATCGATTATTCTTAATAGCGATAAATTATAATCATCGGCCACTCGCACGTACGGAATTTTCCAAAATATTTTTGTAATTTTCAATTCGACATTATTGTTATTATTTTCCGTTATAATTGCATTTATATTGGTCGAACTTCTGAGTAATAATAATTCCTGTCTCACGTTTAATAAAATGTGGGCGTAGTCGTCTGCGAATCCGAGTAACATTTTCAGAGGAATACAAAACGAAAATTTATTATCGTGTTCGAAAGGAATCATATTTATATTCCATCCTCCGTTCAATAAAATATTTTTTTCATCTTCAGTGCTGGTTAATAGATTTTTAATTGTTGTCGTAATACCAACGTTTTTCACCCTGTCTATTTCTGTGCCACAAATTTCATATCTGATTTCGTCAAAAAGAAATGCCATCCCATTGCTAATTATTTTAACGCTTTGTTCCTCGTGATTGTTGGCCGGGTTCACTTCCTTATATTCTCCTTCTATATATATGTAACTCTTAGATGGCAACGTGTAAACATTTTGTTGGTGCGCTGGAATCCGAATTTCATCATTTTCACCAAATGTAGTTTGTGCGTACGGAAGATGCGTATGATATTCCAAATCTACAATAGTTTCGTCAAAAATGACCTTTTCATCTACTCGTAACATGTTCTTTATTAACAGTATAACCTAAAGATTCCAAAAATTCTTTGTTCCTTTTTGTTAGCAGCTTATGGTGATCTATTGGCTGACGTCTACTGACTGCCGCTGTAAAATCTGTTGTATTACTACTATTCAAAATTAGAACCATTATTAACTAACACTTCGCCGCAAATGAAGTCTGAGCGTTATATATTCTTCCCGCAAGTTTATCAGTTGTCCGTCCTGATCTTCGAGACGCACTGCAATATTATGAAGTAGTCCTGTTATGTTTAACGGCAGATAGATTACTGTAGTAGGTTTTTCAATAATTTTATAACCAGGTTCGACGGCCGGATAAAATTCGTGAATAATATGACCTTCAACACCGTTTCTATATGAACCTCTAGCAATGTTGCAAACAATTCGAATAACGTCTACTCTGTTAATATTTACCGTATTTTTGGAAGTATGTCAAATATTTGGTTTTAACTCCTTCGCCTCGAACCCCAATAGCGATCCAATGCTGTGCTCTTTGTCGAATCTAATTGCTTTCGAACAGAAGATTTTCGTTTTTAACGTATTGTTATTTCCTTTAAGATCAAACACAATGTTTTTCTCTCCAAAATTTTCATGAATAGCTTCCTTTAAAAACGAAACTATATTATCAATTTCGTATGATCCTTCGGGCAATTCTATAACTTTATTATTATCAAAATGAAATTTATCATTTACGTCTTTCTCAATGTTCGGTATGGTGTTGTAAGTCATAAAATCAATTAATCCAATTTCCCATTTTTCGCTGCGCAAATCTATGGGCGGATATATATCGCAAGAGATGTTTGACCCTTTACCATTTAAACAGAGCATTTTCGCCGGTTATATGTTGTTCGTTAAAAACTGTAAACACAAATGACCGCAGTTGTAACTAGTCAAGCGAATGACAGCATTTCCACAAAGTTGGCTTGGTAAAGATCATACAATCATTTCACCTCAACATGACGAGTGGGAGAATTCCTACGAGCCTGTTTATAAATCTCTCTTGCAATGCCTCTCCTCACTGTTGCAGTTGACATTGTCATTGTTGTTGTTCTGACTAGCCTAAAATGATTAAATCGTTATTTCAATTGTGTATTATTGAAGTGTGTTCGCGTATAATAAGAAAGGATTATTTGGATAGCCTTGAATTACCCACTACGATTATTAAGTGTCTGCACGAATCTTATAAGGAAGTGTTTATGACTTTAATCAAACGCAATACTGATGGATACAATTATTCATTATTAAAAAATATTATGACTATATATATACCCGATAATGAAGTATACGAATATTTAAGAGTGTATTCCAAAGAGAGTTTATTGAGTAATGATTTCATAATGTTAATGAACCATCCGAAAAACGATTATGTTGAATTTGTTTACGTTGATAATTTTATTCTATTTGAACATTTCTCCTATGATAATCGATATAACAATTTGTGCAGGGGCTGTATCACAAAACTGCTTTACAGAAGTGGAGATTTCTTATTTGACGATTTTACCAGAGTGATTATAACTTACAGATATAAAAGAGAAGATAATTGGTCAATTTTGCAAAACATTTTTTGGGACCCTAGCAGTTGGTGTGACATGTGTATTTTCGCACCGTTGTTTACAATACTCAGCGCCGAACAATACAGAAAATTATTAAGGTGGGGTCATCGTCCAAAATCAGTAATAGCAGGTATGATGGACAATTACCTGTTTTCAATGTTAGGACAATAGGAGCTGTTGTGACATGTGTGTTTACGTTCAAAATCAGTAACAGAAATTATTATAGACAATTATCTTTTCTCAATGTAAAGGTGAATAAATAAATTATTTAACACATAAATTGAAACATTTATTTTATACAAACTAATTTACATCTTTCCTGTTTACTTATTAACTAATTTACATTTTGGTGAATAAATACGATGTTCAATAGCTGGAACGTCTTTTTCCTGCCAACTATGAATTTGTTTTCTCATACAGTCATTTACATCTTTACAACATATTTTCAAAATAAAACCCTCCAAACCGCAGTAATGTTTTTTTACAAAACTATCAATACACGAATTTTCATCAGTATCAATAAAAGAAGACGTCATTTTTAAGTGTAATAAATTCTGCACACAATATTTGATAACTTTATTAAACAAAATCCATTCGGTGAAAGTTACAAATGTACAATAAAAATTATAACTCTTACAATCTATTCAAACTCGGTGATTACAAAATGTGCAATATTTTTTTTTTACAAAATAAAAATTATGTAAAACTTGTACTTTATGCCTATCACAAGGTAAATTATCTAATATTTCTAAATCCGTTTTTAAATGTTCTGGCAATCTATCATAAATGTGTTCTACATTTTCTGAATGGTTAATAATAAAACTTTTAGGTATATAATTAACTAAACAGTCTTGTACATTAGTATACCCTTTATTAAAACATTCGTTTATACTTAAGTCTACAGCGTTTAATCTATCTTTAATTAGTGTCTCACATTTCAACCATTGATTAATAACGAACACATTTATGTAAGCACAATTATCAATTGAATGATTAAATTTACACTTTTTAATAAAATTGTTATGAAAAAGTTTTTTTAAAATACTTAATGTTGGACAATTATGGTCCTCTATATTTATCACTGTAACATTAATATCTTTTAAAAAATTTTGTAAAAATGTTTGCTTCTCTACACCTTTAACAAAAATTTTACCATTAATTTTTAAATCAATAAAAATATCCTTTACCTTGTGATAAGATATAAAACCCTGATCCCAAGCTAAGCCGTGTAAATGTCGTTCCAGCCAAATCGCTTGCTTCTGCAAATTCTTGCTTAAATCGCTAAAGTCACTCGGCGGCTCAAATAGGAATGTCTGGCACTCTGCTTCTTCACCGTCACCGTCACCTTTTCTAACAATCGCCAATTCTTTTATTATAAAGTCATTATTTAATCCTCGAAAACCTTGAAAATCAACTACAAACTCCATTTTTCTTGTAACACACTCTCAAAGCTGCCTTCCAAAACTTCTAGAGCTTTTCTCAAAGCTTCCTCAAATAACGCACACGCACAGGTGTCTGGGCCGTCTCCTGTAAACGACTGACAGGACCATGCGCAGCTTTTGTAGTGGTTACTAGCCATATCATAGTCTTCCGACGCCCAAATTTATCAACACTCATAAGATGATGTTTACTGGTGAACAGGTAATAGCGAAATGATTGTGCAAAATTATGCAATAATTCCGGATTCTTTTAACTCCTCAATTATAGATATTATCTCGTTATTATGGCCTTGATTGCCTGCCAACTGTGATGCCATTAATAATCTTAATCGCTCGCATAATTCGTTGGGATCGTTCCAGTAAATATATGCCGGTTTTTGCTGTTCATATTCTTTCAATATCAAACCGCTTCCACCGGCTTCCCAATCTATATTAGATTTAGGTTTACGCGCCGGAAACAGTTTTGAAATTATTTTCGTATACTTATGACTTCTATTTGATTTTAATTTTCCTATAGCAGAATTGTTGACCCTGTGTGCATTTGTGATAAGTAAAATATGTCGATATTTTGCAAGATCTTCCTCTGTGTAAATATGATCGTCGGGAATTCGCTTAAATAACAATTCGTATATGCCTCGTGTGCCTGCATATCTTATATCGTCGATTATTAGGTCGTCTCCGTTAATTTCCAATTCCTTATCGCCAATCATCCATTTATCGTTTTCTATACGCACACCGAAAACATTATCCGCTTGTCTGGGTCTTTTTATGAAATTTAAAAAATATTCGATTGATAATTTACCTGTAAATGTTTTTCGTATAAATTCTACAGCATCACGCACACCTTTAGGCGTATTCAATAAACCACTAATAGACGGGCTCGATTGGTATACAGTTTCAGGTTTTAAAGCAATACTCGTTGGCATGTCTTCTTCATAATCCTCCATTTCTGTTTCTATGTCGCTGTCTGTAGAGATTTCGTTTTTTATGTCCTCCATTGGCTGTTCGGGTTCTAAAGGTTTTCGCTTCACAGGAATCTCACTGTCCGCCACAATTTCGGTATCACTCATCGGCGATTCCGGTCTGGACGGCCGTCTTTTCGACGCATAATGTTCTTCTTCGGTATCGTATTTTTTTCTTTTCGCTTTCAGATCTTTTTGTTTTCGCTGTATAGTGGCCAAAAGTGTTTTCTCATTCAACTCATGCGTCGGCTTATAGCTAAATTTTTCGGCATACTCTTTTATCGGTTTAATCAGCGGCTCCATAATATTTTTCTCAATATGCCCTTCCATGTCCGTAATGCCTCGTTTTAGGGCGCTATGTTTTTCTTTAATTCTTTTTCTCAATTCTTTTATTTCTAAAATAATTTTTTCGCGAACGTCAAGTGGTTCGGTCAGAGACATCTTTACAACTGAATGAATTCGTCAAACATTATTCGATATCGTCCGTTATTTAATTTTCGCCCTTTGTCTAACAGTAGAAATGAATTTTCGTTTTTAGACCAGGCCAATGAACACATTTCTTTGAAAGCCTCAAATTTCATGTCTGCGTTGGCGTGATCATTGTATGCATGACGTATATTTCTTTCGTCTTGTCGAAATAATATCACTAAATTAGCGTTATCTCGTATCAGTTGCTTTGGTATTCTGCTATATGTTTGGCACAAATAGAATGTATCTACATCGTTATGGCGACCCATTGCGAAGAAATTTCGAATATTATTTTGGCGTTCGCACATTACGTCATCAAATATCATAATTGAGTTTGGGCTGATTTCATTGGGATGGGGCACATCGTCGTTTTCGGTGAAAATAAAATAACCGACATTTGGTATTTTCGAAAATATGCGACTTAGAAACTGATATTTTGTTTGATTAATCGATTTGGAAAAAATATAG
>JBAIZL010000013.1:506806-574306 GCA_036971475.1 Prosapia bicincta
AGGCTTGAGATATCGTCGGAGAGTTTCAAGTTTCTCATGAACTGGTCACTGATATCCGGAAAGGAAGAAGAAGAAAAGCGTGGTAACATAATAAGATTACAACAGCTGTGAACCGAAGAGTTTTAGAAAATGAAGAAGATTCATGGCAAAACAAGAAACAATGGCGTTCGAATTACAATGAACGAATTGAATAATGTTGTAATAAATTCGCTGGATATAGGCCTACATAATAGGTTTTAGAACAACAGTGGCGGCACTTCCTATACTGCCCTCCTTTAAACAAAAGCGACGAAAATACAGTGCGTGAGGTTTAATGATGTCCCTCGTTCTGCTCTAGCCTAACTAAAAATATTATACAATACATATATCGTTTCTTTCGTAATCGCGTCTCTTTCTTTGCAGAAGCAGAGCAACACATTTAAAGATCATGTCTACATCAAACTATTACAGTACTTTAGTTAATTAGAACTGTTGATGTTTTCTGACGTGTTGGGTTTTGAACCCGCACTGCAGCCCAGTCCACCCTAGCGATCTCAAGGTCAGAGACACGGTTAAACCTCTCGCTGTTATCAGCTGATCAATACGACTTTCAAGATCATTATTACAAATGTTCGGACTCATATCATGCCCCATACTGTAATAAAAAACCGACAAAACAATTATATACGGGAATGCAGAAAGTTCACAACAATACGAAAAATAATAGAAATTGGTGATGTCATAAAAGATTTTTTATTCTGAAAAAATTCAAAATGAAATAATTCCAGACGTAAACGTGTAGAAACGATACAATTCCAGACATAAACGAGTAGAAACGATGTAATTCTAGGCATAAACGTGTAGAAACAATGTAATTTCAGACATAAACTGGCAGAACCGATAAAATTCCAGACATAAACGTCTAGAAACGATATAATTCCACACATAAACGGGTAGAAACGATATAATTCCACATATAAACGGGTAGAAACGATATAATTCCAGACATAAACGTGTATAAACGATACAATTCCACACATAAACGTGTATAAACGATATAATTCCACACATAAACGGGTAGAAACCATATAATTCCGGACATAAACGTGTATAAACGATATAATTTCAGACATAAACGTGTAGAAACGATATAATTCCAGACATAAACGTGTAGAAACGATATAATTCCGGACATCAACTTGAATGAACGATATAATTCCTCACATAAACAGGTAGAAACGATATAATTCCAGACATAAACGTGTATAAACGATACAATTCCACACATAAACGTGTATAAACGATATAATTCCACACATAAACGGGTAGAAACGATATAATTCCACATATAAACGGGTAGAAACGATATAATTTCAGACATAAACGGGTAGAAACGATATAATTCCAGACATAAACGTGTAGAAACGTTATAATTCCGGACATCAACTTGAATGAACGATATAATTCCTCACATAAACAGGTAGAAACGATATAATTCCAGACATAAACGTGTATAAACGATACAATTCCACGCATAAACGTGTATAAACGATATAATTCCACACATAAACGGGTAGAAACGATATAATTCCACATATAAACGGGTAGAAACGATATAATTCCAGACATAAACGTGTATAAACGATACAATTCCACACATAAACGTGTATAAACGATATAATTCCACACATAAACAGGTAGAAACGATATAATTTCAGACATAAACGTGTATAAACGATATAATTTCAGACATAAACAGGTAGAAACGATATAATTCCAGACATAAACGTGTATAAAAGATATAATTTCGGACATCATTGTGAATAACCGACATAATTCCACACATAAACGGGTAGAAACAATATAATTCCAGGCATAAACGGGTAGAAACGATATAATTCCACACATAAACGGGTAGAAACGATGTAATTCCACACATAAACGGGTAGAAACGATATAATTCCGGACATCTACGTGAATAAACGATATAATTCCACACATAAACGGGTAGAAACGATATAATTCCACACATAAACGGGTAGAAACGATATAATTCCGGACATAAACGGGTAGAAACGATATAATTCCGGACATAAACGGGTAGAAACGATATAATTCCAGACATAAACGGGTAGAAACGATATAATTCCACACATATACAAGTAGAAACGATATAATTCCGGACATCTACGTGAATAAACGATATAATTCCACACATAAACGGGTAGAAACGATATAATTCCGGACATCTACGTGAATAAACGATATAATTCCACACATAAACGCGTAGAAACGATATAATTAAAGACATAAAGCGGTAGAAATGATATAATTCTAGACATAAACGCGTAGATAAACGATATAATTACATACATAAACGCGTAGAAACGATATAATTCCAGACATAAACGGGTAGAAACGATATAATTCCACACATATACAAGTAGAAACGATATAATTCCGGACATCTACGTGAATAAACGATATAATTCCACACATAAACGGGTAGAAACGATATAATTCCAGGCATAAACGGGTAGAAACGATATAATTAAACACATAAACGGGTAGAAACGATGTAATTCCACACATAAACGGGTAGAAACGATATAATTCCGGACATCTACGTGAATAAACGATATAATTCCACACATAAACGGGTAGAAACGATATAATTCCACACATAAACGGGTAGAAACGATATAATTCCGGACATAAACGGGTAGAAACGATATAATTCCGGACATAAACGGGTAGAAACGATATAATTCCAGACATAAACGGGTAGAAACGATATAATTCCACACATATACAAGTAGAAACGATATAATTCCGGACATCTACGTGAATAAACGATATAATTCCACACATAAACGGGTAGAAACGATATAATTCCGGACATCTACGTGAATAAACGATATAATTCCACACATAAACGCGTAGAAACGATATAATTAAAGACATAAAGCGGTAGAAATGATATAATTCTAGACATAAACGCGTAGATAAACGATATAATTACATACATAAACGCGTAGAAACGATATAATTCCAAACATAAACGGGTAGAAACGATATAATTCCACACATATACAAGTAGAAACGATATAATTCCGGACATCTACGTGAATAAACGATATAATTCCACACATAAACGGGTAGAAACGATATAATTCCGGACATCTACGTGAATAAACGATATAATTCCACACATAAACGCGTAGGAACTATATAATTACATACATAAACGCGTAGAAACGATATAATTCCAGACATAAACGGGTAGAAACGATATAATTCCACACATATACAAGTAGAAACGATATAATTCCGGACATCTACGTGAATAAACGATATAATTCCACACATAAACGGGTAGAAACGATATAATTCCGGACATCTACGTGAATAAACGATATAATTCCACACATAAACGCGTAGAAACGATATAATTAAAGACATAAAGCGGTAGAAATGATATAATTCTAGACATAAACGCGTAGATAAACGATATAATTACATACATAAACGCGTAGAAATGATATAATTCCAGACATAAACATGTAAAAACGATTTAATTAAAGGCATAAAGGTGTAGAAATGATATAATTCCAGACATAAACATGTAGAAACGACATAATTCCCCACAAACCTTAGAAAAGGAATGTTCACTTTGGACAAATCTATACAAAAAAAGGTAAAATTTCAGTTGGTTTTATATTCCGTAATTATGTTACATATTTATTTATTTACTCGTGCAGTATATACAGTATTTAGGCCTACTTATATACGCGTCTACGAAACGATATTCTCCCACATAAATCTTCCTTACGGATATGTAAACAAAACTTACGCCCCTCCCAATACAGCACACATACACTTGTAGGCTTGCAATACTACTGTACTTACCCCTTTAAATATCCAAAACAACGCACACAGACACACGTAAACAATGAGCAATGCAACACAACACTCAACTAAACAACACACGAAATCGATAAACACTGACAGCACGACGCGGAAATCGAAATGCACGACGAGGAAAATCACGGCACACTGACTTTACTAGCGACAAGAAAGCTGAATGCTTGTTTGCGACGTTGCCAGATCACAAGCATTCCTCTGCATCGGACGTGCAGATATGCAAGACGTTTGGTCGCTCTGGCAACGTTGTGGCCACAATGAGGCCGGGTAGGATGGCCGCTATACGCAACGGTACCTTGCTGCAACCAAGTTAAGTGAAAACAAATCAGCACAACCTCTGTTCAATGGGTGGGTATAAAGAGTCGCTTAATCATTTTGAATGCTGACGGGAAATAAAGACTTCAACGGTCGGTTTGAACGAAGTCTTTCACCCTGCGAAGAGATCAGAATTTTTCCTTGATTTGTATGGAATGCGAAGAGAGAAAACTTGTACGCGTACCTTACTATGAATGTCTGAACTGGATAAAACTCGACGCAAAAACAGACGAATGTCAAACGCACTGAAAAGTTCAGGGCTAACAACAAATGGAAGTTAGACTGAAAGCTTTGGCGATGTCAACAGAAGCAATCCCTGAACACAGACGGGCATAGTGTACAGTCAGACTTTACTGCAGATTTGCTTAATCCTCTTCCACAATTATAATCTCCTTTAGTCTTTTATCGGCTGAAAATTATTTTAAATTATCTTATTTTGTAAAAAATCCTACGACTCATAAGGAAATTCAAATATGTAAAAATAGTTTTTCTAATTGCACTTAATAAATATGCGCAAGACTTAATATGGGTAACTGGCGATGGCAGCACATTGGAGGAATCTAGTGATGCGAAGCGTGCCTAGACAGACCAGCTGTAGCTTATGTCCATAGACTGGCTGTATTCTGATACAGGGTAAAACAAACCTTTTAAGTTATCAATCGTTAATAAAATACTTTTTATTCATTCACTCAAGTTCAAATACAATTTTTTAAACGATTTCATAAAACAGCTGATTTTATGTTATAGGTTATGTGGTAGAAGGTGATTTAACGCATGGGTAATGTTACTTTATTTATATAAATTGAAATTTTTTAATAAAAAGTAACTAAAATAAAATTTTTGTTTGCTGACCTAACTAGGAATTGACTTTAAGAAATATTTGTTTATAGTACTTATTTGCCCGCCTTTATATGGACGCCACCGTAGACATGTATTCAAGCTTAATGTTTTCTTGCAAATTTGCAATGTAAACCTTATTTGTGTATTTTGTCAACGTGTGCAATTTTAAAAACAAATAGCAAATTATCATCGAGATATAAATGGCAAGTGCAAGGGATGTAGGAGGAGGGCCTAACGAGGGGTGCGTGGCAGTCTGTTATGGCAACAACGATACGTGATGAAATATTACAACAGTTCTAAGAACAACACTGGCTTTAAAACACGGATCCAGTCTTGTCTCTCTGGCAACCCAAGCCAGTATTTGTGTCACTGTAGCGTTGTATGACGTCACTTCAAGCGTAAAACGACGCCGTTTGTCAGTTAACAATGAGGCCGTGGCTCTTCAAACAGTGCCTAAAAGAGAGCTTTCCTTATAACTTTGGCAGGTCTAACGTAACTTATCGGTATCACCGCCAAATAGGTTTCCTAGAATATTAGCACCTACGAAGGGTGGGATAGGAACAACATGCGGCCCATCACATGTCCCTGGCTACAGGAGAGCTTTCCTTAT
The DNA here is from genome assembly GCA_036971475.1 of Prosapia bicincta. NCBI lineage: Eukaryota > Metazoa > Arthropoda > Insecta > Hemiptera > Cercopidae > Prosapia > Prosapia bicincta. The sequence continues at coordinate 512,475 of JBAIZL010000013.1, forward strand.
AACTTTGCCAGGTGTCACGTAACATATCGGTATCACCGCCAAATAGGTTTCCTAGAATATTAGCACCTACGAAGGATGGGATAGGAACAACATGCGGCCCATCACATGTCCCTGCCTACAAGAGAGCTTTCCTTATAACTTTGCCAGGTGTCACGTAACTTATCGGTATCACCGCCAAATAGGTTTCCTAGAATATTAGCACCTACGAAGGATGGGATAGGAACAACATGCGGCCCATCATCCATCCCAGCCTACAAGAGAGCTTTCCTTATAACTTTGCCAGGTGTCACGTAACTTATCGGTATCACCGCCAAATAGGTTTCCTAGAATATTAGCACCTACGAAGGATGGGATAGGAACAACATGCGGCCCATCACATGTCCCTGGCTACAGGAGAGCTTTCCTTATAACTTTGCCAGGTGTCACGTAACTTATCGGTATCACCGCCAAATAGGTTTCCTAGAATATTAGCACCTACGAAGGATGGGATAGGAACCACATGCGGCCCATCACATGTCCCTGGCTACAGAAGAGCTTTCCTTATAACTTTGCCAGGTGTCACGTAACATATCGGTATCACCGCCAAATAGGTTTCATAGAATATTAGCACCTACGAAGGATGGGATAGGAACCACATGCGGCCCATCACATGTCCCTGGCTACAGAAGAGCTTTCCTTATAACTTTGCCAGGTGTCACGTAACATATCGGTATCACCGCCAAATAGGTTTCCTAGAATATTAGCACCTACGAAGGATGGGATAGGAACAACATGCGGCCCATCACATGTCCCTGGCTACAGGAGAGCTTTCCTTATAACTTTGCCAGGTGTCACGTAACTTATCGGTATCACCGCCAAATAGGTTTCCTAGAATATTAGCACCTACGAAGGGTGGGATAGGAACAACATGCGGCCCATCACATGTCCCTGGCTACAGGAGAGCTTTCCTTATAACTTTGCCAGGTGTCACGTAACATATCGGTATCACCGCCAAATAGGTTTCCTAGAATATTAGCACCTACGAAGGATGGGATAGGAACAACATGCGGCCCATCACATGTCCCTGCCTACAAGAGAGCTTTCCTTATAACTTTGCCAGGTGTCACGTAACTTATCGGTATCACCGCCAAATAGGTTTCCTAGAATATTAGCACCTACGAAGGATGGGATAGGAACAACATGCGGCCCATCATCCATCCCAGCCTACAAGAGAGCTTTCCTTATAACTTTGCCAGGTGTCACGTAACTTATCGGTATCACCGCCAAATAGGTTTCCTAGAATATTAGCACCTACGAAGGATGGGATAGGAACAACATGCGGCCCATCACATGTTCCTGGCTACAGGAGAGCTTTCCTTATAACTTTGCCAGGTGTCACGTAACTTATAGGTATCATCGCAGAATAGGTTTCCTAGAATATTAGCACCTACGAAGGAAGGGATAAGAACAACCTGCGGCCCATCACATGTCCCTGGCTACAGGAGAGCTTTCCTTATAACTTTGCCAGGTGTCACGTAACTTATCGGTATCGCCGCCAAATAGGTTTCCTAGAATATTAGCACCTACGAAGGATGGGATAGGAACCACATGCGGCCCATCACATGTCCCTGGCTACAGGAGAGCTTTCCTTATAACTTTGCCAGGTGTCACGTAACTTATCGGTATCATCGCAGAATAGGTTTCCTAGAATATTAGCACCTACGAAGGATGGGATAGGAACAACATGCGGCACATCACATGTCCCTGGCTACAGGAGAGCTTTCCTTATAACTTTGCCAGGTGTCACGTAACTTATCGGTATCGCCACCAAATAGGTTTCCTAGAATATTAGCACCTAAGAAGGATGGGATAGGAACAACATACGGCCCATCACATGTCCCTGGCTACAGGAGAGCTTTCCTTATAACTTTGCCAGGTGTCACGTAACTTATCGGTATCACCGCCAAATAGGTTTCCTAGAATATTAGCACCTACGAAGGATGGGATAGGAACAACATGCGGCCCATCACATGTCCCTGGCTACAGGAGAGCTTTCCTTATAACTTTGCCAGGTGTCACGTAACTTATAGGTATCATCGCAGAATAGGTTTCCTAGAATATTAGCACCTACGAAGGAAGGGATAAGAACAACCTGCGGCCCATCACATGTCCCTGGCTACAGGAGAGCTTTCCTTATAACTTTGCCAGGTGTCACGTAACTTATCGGTATCGCCGCCAAATAGGTTTCCTAGAATATTAGCACCTACGAAGGATGGGATAGGAACCACATGCGGCCCATCACATGTCCCTGGCTACAGGAGAGCTTTCCTTATAACTTTGCCAGGTGTCACGTAACTTATCGGTATCATCGCAGAATAGGTTTCCTAGAATATTAGCACCTACGAAGGATGGGATAGGAACAACATGCGGCACATCACATGTCCCTGGCTACAGGAGAGCTTTCCTTATAACTTTGCCAGGTGTCACGTAACTTATCGGTATCGCCGCCAAATAGGTTTCCTAGAATATTAGCACCTAAGAAGGATGGGATAGGAACAACATACGGCCCATCACATGTCCCTGGCTACAGGAGAGCTTTCCTTATAACTTTGCCAGGTGTCACGTAACTTATCGGTATCGCCGCCAAATAGGTTTCCTAGAATATTAGCACCTACGAAGGATGGGATAGGAACAACATGCGGCCCATCACATGTCCCTGGCTACAGGAGAGCTTTCCTTATAACTTTGCCAGGTGTCACGTAACTTATCGGTATCACCGCCAAATAGGTTTCCTAGAATAGTAGCACCTACGAAGGATGGGATAGGAACAACATGCGGCCCATCACATGTCCCTGGCTACAGGAGAGCTTTCCTTATAACTTTGCCAGGTGTCACGTAACTTATCGGTATCACCGCCAAATAGGTTTCCTAGAATATTAGCACCTACGAAGGATGGGATAAGAACAACATGCGGCCCATCACATGTCCCTGGCTACAGGAGAGCTTTCCTTATAACTTTGCCAGGTGTCACGTAACTTATTGGTATCATCGCAGAATAGGTTTCCTAGAATATTAGCACCTACGAAGGATGGGATAGGAACAACATGCGGCCCATCACATGTCCCTGGCTACAGGAGAGCTTTCCTTATAACTTTGGCAGGTCTAACGTAACATATCGGTATCACCGCCAAATAGGTTTCCTAGAATATTAGCACCTACGAAGGATGGGATAGGAACAACATGCGGCACATCACATGTCCCTGGCTACAGGAGAGCTTTCCTTATAACTTTGACAGGTGTCACGTAACTTATCGGTATCATCGCAGAATAGGTTTCCTAGAATATTAGCACCTACGAAGGATGGGATAGGAACAACATGCGGCCCATCACATGTCCCTGGCTACAGGAGAGCTTTCCTTATAACTTTGGCAGGTCTAACGTAACATATCGGTATCACCGCCAAATAGGTTTCTTAGAATATTAGCACCTACGAAGGATGGGATAGGAACAACATGCGGCCCATCACATGTCCCTGGCTACAAGAGAGCTTTCCTTATAACTTTGCCAGGTGTCACGTAACTTATCGGTATCACCGCCAAACAGGTTTCCTAGAATATTAGCACCTACGAAGGATGGGATAGGAACAACATGCGGCCCATCACATGTCCCTGGCTACAGGAGAGCTTTCCTTATAACTTTGCCAGGTGTCACGTAACTTATCGGTATCATCGCAGAATAGGTTTCCTAGAATATTAGCACCTACGAAGGATGGGATAGGAACAACATGCGGCCCATCACCCATCCCTGCCTACAAGAGAGCTTTCCTTATAACTTTGGCAGGTCTAACGTAACATATCGGTATCACCGCCAAATAGGTTTCCTAGAATATTAGCACCTACGAAGGATGGGATAGGAACAACATGCGGCCCATCACATGTCCCTGGCTACAGAAGAGCTTTCCTTATAACTTTGCCAGGTGTCACGTAACTTATCGGCATCACCGCCAAATAGGTTTCCTAGAATATTAGCACCTACGAAGGATGGGATAGGAACAACATGCGGCCCATCACATGTCCCTGGCTACAGGAGAGCTTTCCTTATAACTTTGCCAGGTGTCACGTAACTTATCGGTATCATCGCAGAATAGGTTTCCTAGAATATTAGCACCTACGAAGGATGGGATAGGAACAACATGCGGCCCATCACATGTCCCTGGCTACAGGAGAGCTTTCCTTATAACTTTGCCAGGTGTCACGTAACTTATCGGTATCATCGCAGAATAGGTTTCCTAGAATATTAGCACCTACGAAGGATGGGATAGGCACAACATGCGGCCCATCACCCATCCCTGCCTACAAGAGAGCTTTCCTTATAACTTTGCCAGGTGTCACGTAACTTATCGGTATCATCGCAGAATAGGTTTCCTAGAATATTAGCACCTACGAAGGATAGGATAGGCACACCATGCGGCCCATCACCCATCCCTGCCTACAAGAGAGCTTTCCTTATAACTTTGAAAGGTGTCACGTAACTTATCGGTATCATCGCAGAATAGGTTTCCTAGAATATTAGCGCCTACGAAGGATGGGATAGGAACCACATGCGGCCCATCACCCATCCCTGCCTACAAGAGAGCTTTCCTTATAACTTTGCCAGGTGTCGCGTAACTTATCGGTATCACCGCCAAATAGGTTTCCTAGAATATTAGCACCTACGAAGGATGGGATAAGAACAACATGCGGCCCATCACATGTCCCTGCCTACAAGAGAGCTTTCCTTATAACTTTGCCAGGTGTCACGTAACTTAACGGTATCATCGCAGAATAGGTTTCCTAGAATATTAGCACCTACGAAGGAAGCGATAAGAACAACATGCGGCCCATCACATGTCCCTGGCTACAGAAGAGCTTTCCTTATAACTTTGCCAGGTGTCACGTAACTTATCGGTATCACCGCCAAATAGGTTTCCTAGAATATTAGCACCTACGAAGGGTGGGATAGGAACAACATGCGGCCCATCACATGTCCCTGGCTACAGGAGAGCTTTCCTTATAACTTTGCCAGGTGTCACGTAACTTATCGGTATCGCCGCCAAATAGGTTTCCTAGAATATTAGCACCTACGAAGGATGGGATAGGAACCACATGCGGCCCATCACATGTCCCTGGCTACAGGAGAGCTTTCCTTATAACTTTGCCAGGTGTCACGTAACTTATAGGTATCACCGCCAAATAGGTTTCCTAGAATATTAGCACCTACGAAGGATGGGATAGGAACAACATGCGGCCCTTCACATGTCCCTGGCTACAGGAGACCTTTCCTTATAACTTTGCCAGGTGTCACGTAACTTATCGGTATCACCGCCAAATAGGTTTCCTAGAATATTAGCACCTACGAAGGATGGGATAGGAACAACATGCGGCCCATCACATGTCCCTGGCTACAGGAGACCTTTCCTTATAACTTTGCCAGGTGACACGTAACTTATCGGTATCACTGCCAAATAGGTTTCCTAGAATATTAGCGCCTACGAAGGATGGGATAGGAACCACATGCGGCCCATCACCCAACCCTGCCTACAAGAGAGCTTTCCTTATAACTTTGCCAGGTGTCGCGTAACTTAACGGTATCATCGCAGAATAGGTTTCCTAGAATATTAGCACCTACGAAGGAAGCGATAAGAACAACATGCGGCCCATCACATGTCCCTGGCTACAGAAGAGCTTTCCTTATAACTTTGCCAGGTGTCACGTAACTTATCGGTATCACCGCCAAATAGGTTTCTTAGAATATTAGCACCTACGAAGGGTGGGATAGGAACAACATGCGGCCCATCACATGTCCCTGGCTACAGGAGAGCTTTCCTTATAACTTTGCCAGGTGTCACGTAACTTATAGGTATCACCGCCAAATAGGTTTCCTAGAATATTAGCACCTACGAAGGATGGGATAGGAACAACATGCGGCCCATCACATGTCCCTGGCTACAGGAGACCTTTCCTTATAACTTTGCCAGGTGTCACGTAACTTATCGGTATCATCGCCAAATAGGTTTCCTAGAATATTAGCACCTACGAAGGGTGGGTAGGAACAACATGCGGCCCATCACATGTCCCTGGCTACAGGAGACCTTTCCTTATAACTTTGCCAGGTGTCACGTAACTTATAGGTATCACCGCCAAATAGGTTTCCTAGAATATTAGCACCTACGAAGGATGGGATAGGAACCACATGCGGCCCATCACATGTCCCTGGCTACAGAAGAGCTTTCCTTATAACTTTGCCAGGTGTCACGTAACATATCGGTATCACCGCCAAATAGGTTTCCTAGAATATTAGCACCTACGAAGGATGGGATAGGAACAACATGCGGCCCATCACATGTCCCTGGCTACAGGAGACCTTTCCTTATAACTTTGCCAGGTGTCACGTAACTTATAGGTATCACCGCCAAATAGGTTTCCTAGAATATTAGCACCTACGAAGGATGGGATAGGAACCACATGCGGCCCATCACATGTCCCTGGCTACAGAAGAGCTTTCCTTATAACTTTGCCAGGTGTCACGTAACATATAGGTATCACCGCCAAATAGGTTTCCTAGAATTTTAGCACCTACCAAGGATGGGATAGGAACAACATGCGGCCCATCACATGTCCCTGGCTACAGGAGACCTTTCCTTATAACTTTGCCAGGTGTCACGTAACTTATAGGTATCACCGCCAAATAGGTTTCCTAGAATATTAGCACCTACGAAGGATGGGATAGGAACCACATGCGGCCCATCACATGTCCCTGGCTACAGGAGAGCTTTCCTTATAACTTTGCCAGGTGTCACGTAACTTATAGGTATCACCGCCAAATAGGTTTCCTAGAATATTAGCACCTACGAAGGATGGGATAGGAACAACATGCGGCCCATCACATGTCCCTGGCTACAGGAGACCTTTCCTTATAACTTTGCCAGGTGTCACGTAACTTATCGGTATCATCGCCAAATAGGTTTCCTAGAATATTAGCACCTACGAAGGGTGGGATAGGAACAACATGCGGCCTATCACATGGCCCTGGCTACAGGAGACCTTTCCTTATAACTTTGCCAGGTGTCACGTAACTTATAGGTATCACCGCCAAATAGGTTTCCTAGAATATTAGCACCTACGAAGGATGGGATAGGAACCACATGCGGCCCATCACATGTCCCTGGCTACAGAAGAGCTTTCCTTATAACTTTGCCAGGTGTCACGTAACATATCGGTATCACCGCCAAATAGGTTTCCTAGAATATTAGCACCTACGAAGGGTGGGATAGGAACAACATGCGGCCCATCACATGGCCCTGGCTACAGGAGACCTTTCCTTATAACTTTGCCAGGTGTCACGTAACTTATAGGTATCACCGCCAAATAGGTTTCCTAGAATATTAGCACCTACGAAGGATGGGATAGGAACCACATGCGGCCCATCACATGTCCCTGCCTACAAGAGAGCTTTCCTTATAACTTTGCCAGGTGTCACGTAACTTATAGGTATCACCGCCAAATAGGTTTCCTAGAATATTAGCACCTACGAAGGATGGGATAGGAACAACATGCGGCCCATCACATGTCCCTGGCTACAGGAGAGCTTTCCTTATAACTTTGCCAGGTGTCACGTAACTTATAGGTATCACCGCCAAATAGGTTTCCTAGAATATTAGCACCTACGAAGGATGGGATAGGAACCACATGCGGCCCATCACATGTCCCTGGCTACAGAAGAGCTTTCCTTATAACTTTGCCAGGTGTCACGTAACATATCGGTATCACCGCCAAATAGGTTTCCTAGAATATTAGCACCTACGAAGGGTGGGATAGGAACAACATGCGGCCCATCACATGTCCCTGGCTACAGGAGAGCTTTCCTTATAACTTTGCCAGGTGTCACGTAACTTATAGGTATCACCGCCAAATAGGTTTCCTAGAATATTAGCACCTACGAAGGATGGGATAGGAACAACATGCGGCCCATCACATGTCCCTGGCTACAGGAGACCTTTCCTTATAACTTTGCCAGGTGACACGTAACTTATCGGTATCACCGCCAAATAGGTTTCCTAGAATATTAGCACCTACGAAGGGTGGGATAGGAACAACATGCGGCCCATCACATGTCCCTGCCTACAAGAGAGCTTTCCTTATAACTTTGCCAGGTGTCACGTAACTTATCGGTATCACCGCCAAATAGGTTTCCTAGAATATTAGCACCTACGAAGGATGGGATAGGAACAACATGCGGCCCATCATCCATCCCAGCCTACAAGAGAGCTTTCCTTATAACTTTGCCAGGTGTCACGTAACTTATCGGTATCACCGCCAAATAGGTTTCCTAGAATATTAGCACCTACGAAGGATGGGATAAGAACAACATGCGGCCCATCACATGTCCCTGCCTACAAGAGAGCTTTCCTTATAACTTTGCCAGGTGTCACGTAACTTAACGGCATCATCGCAGAATAGGTTTCCTAGAATATTAGCACCTACGAAGGAAGCGATAAGAACAACATGCGGCCCATCACATGTTCCTGGCTACAGAAGAGCTTTCCTTATAACTTTGCCAGGTGTCACGTAACTTATCGGTATCACCGCCAAATAGGTTTCCTAGAATATTAGCACCTACGAAGGATGGGATAGGAACAACATGCGGCCCATCACATGTCCCTGGCTACAGGAGAGCTTTCCTTATAACTTTGCCAGGTGTCACGTAACTTATCGGTATCATCGCAGAATAGGTTTCCTAGAATATTAGCAACTACGAAGGATGGGATAAGAACAACATGCGGCCCATAACATGTCCCTGCCTACAAGAGAGCTTTCCTTATAACTTTGCCAGGTGTCACGTAACTTAACGGTATCATCGCAGAATAGGTTTCCTAGAATATTAGCACCTACGAAGGAAGGGATAGGAACAACATGCGGCCCATCACATGTCCCTGCCTACAAGAGAGCTTTCCTTATAGCTTTGCCAGGTGTCACGTAACTTATCGGTATCACCGCCAAATAGGTTTCCTAGAATATTAGCACCTACGAAGGATGGGATAGGAACAACATGCGTCCCATCACTCATCCCTGCCTACAAGAGAGCTTTCCTTATAACTTTGCCAGATGTCACGTAACTTATCGGTATCACCGCCAAATAGGTTTCCTAGAATATTAGCACCTACGAAGGATGGGATAGGCACAACATGCGGCCCATCACCCATCCCTGCCTACAAGAGAGCTTTCCTTATACCTTTGCCAGGTGTCACGTAACTTATAGGTATCATCGCAGAATAGGTTTCCTAGAATATTAGCAACTACGAAGGATGGGATAGGAACAACATGCGGCCCATCACCCATCCCTGCCTACAAGAGAGCTTTCCTTATAACTTTGCCAGGTGTCACGTAAGTTATAGGTATCATCGCAGAATAGGTTTCCTAGAATATTAGCAACTACGAAGGATGGGATAGGAACAACATGCGGCCCATCACCCATCCCTGCCTACAAGAGAGCTTTCCTTATAGCTTTGCCAGGTGTCATGTAACTTATCGGTATCATCGCAGAATAGGTTTCCTAGAATATTAGCACCTACGAAGGAAGTTACAGGAAGGGTTTGTGAAGCAAGAGATAGGATGGTAAGAGCATGAAGCTTCCAGATCTTAGGTGTGGGGAGAGTCATGGTGGAGTACATACAGAATTACACAGGATTAAGGAAAGGTTTGTGATGCAAGAGATAGGAAGGTAAGAGCATAAAGCTTCCAGAACTGAAGTGTGGGGAGAGTAATGTGGAGTACATACAGAATTACACAGGATTAAGGAAAGGTTTGTGATGCAAGAGATAGGATGGTAAGAGCATGAAGCTTCCAGATCTTAGGTGTGGGGAGAGTCATGGTGGAGTACATACAGAATTACACAGGATTAAGGAAAGGTTTGTGATGCAAGAGATAGGATGGTAAGAGCATGAAGCTTCCAGATCTTAGGTGTGGGGAGAGTCATGGTGGAGTACATACAGAATTACACAGGATTAAGGAAAGGTTTGTGATGCAAGAGATAGGATGGTAAGAGCATGAAGCTGCCAGATCTTAGGTGTGGGGAGAGTCATGGTGGAGTACATACAGAATTACACAGGATTAAGGAAAGGTTTGTGATGCAAGAGATAGGATGGTAAGAGCATGAAGCTTCCAGATCTTAGGAGTGGGGAGAGTTATGGTGGAGTACATACAGAATTACACAGGATTAAGGAAAGGTTTGTGATGCAAGAGATAGGATGGTAAAAGCATGAAGCTTCCAGATCTTAGGAGTGGGGAGAGTCATGGTGGAGTACATACAGAATTACACAGGATTAAGGAAAGGTTTGTGATGCAAGAGATAGGATGGTAAGAGCATGAAGCTTCCAGATCTGAGGTGTGGGGAGAATCATGGTGGAGTACATACAGAATTGCATAGTACTAAGGGAAGGTTTGTGATGCAAGAGATAGGAAGGTAAGAGCATGAAGCTTCCAGATCTGAGGTGTGGGGAGAATCATGGTGGAGTACATACAGTATTGCACAGGACTAAGGATAGGTTTGTGAAGCAGGAAAAAGGAAGGTAAGAGCATGAAGCTTCCAGATCCTAGGTGTGAGGAGAGTCATGGTGGAGTACATACAGTATTGCACAGGACTAAGGAAAAAATGTTTTGATGCAAGAGATAGGATGGTAAGAGCATGAAGCTTCCAGATCTTAGGTGTGGGGAGAGTAATGTGGAGTACATACAGAATTGCAGAGACTTAGGAAAGGTTTGTGATGCAAGAGATAGGATGGTAAGAGCATGAAGCTTCCAAATCTTAGGTGTGGGGAGAGTCATGGTAGAGTACATACAGAGTTACACAGGATTAAGAAAAGGTTTGTGATGCAAGAGATAGGTTGGTAAGAGCATGAAGCTTCCAGATCTTAGGTGTGGGGAGAGTCATGGTGGAGTACATACAGAATTACACAGGATTAAGGAAAGGTTTGTGATGTAAGAGATAGGATGGTAAGAGCATGAAGCTTATAGATCTTAGGAGTGGGGAGAGTTAAGTGGAGTACATACGGAATAGCAAGGACCTAGGAAAGATTTGTGAAGCAAGAGATAGGAAGGTAAGAGCATGAAGCTTCCAGATCTTAGGTGTGGGGAGAGTCATGGTGGAGTACATACAGAATTACACAGGATTAAGGAAAGGTTTGTGATGCAAGAGATAGGATGGTAAAAGCATGAAGCTTCCAGATCTTAGGAGTGGGGAGAGTCATGGTGGAGTACATACAGAGTTACACAGGATTAAGAAAAGGTTTGTGATGCAAGAGATAGGTTGGTAAGAGCATGAAGCTTCCAGATCTTAGGAGTGGGGAGAGTCATGGTAGAGTACATACAAAGATACACACAGGATTAAGAAAAGGTTTGTGATGCAAGAGATAGGATGGTATGAGCATGAAGCTTCCAGATCTTAGGTTTGGGGAGAGTCATGGTGGAGTACATACAGAATTACACAGGATTAAGGAAAGGTTTGTGATGCAAGATATAGGATGGTAAGAGCATGAAGCTTCCAGATCTTAGGTGTGGGGAGAGTCATGGTGGAGTACATACAGAATTACACAGGATTAAGAAAAGGTTTGTGATGCAAGAGATAGGATGGTAAGAGCATGAAGCTTCCAGATCCTAGGTGTGAGGAGAGTCATGGTGGAGTACATACAGAATTACACAGGATTAAGGAAAGGTTTGTGATGCAAGAGATAGGATGGTAAGAACATGAAGGTACCAGATCTTAGGAATGGGGAGAGTTAAGTGGAGTACATACGTAATTGCAAGGACCTAGGAAAGATTTGTGAAGGAAGAGATAGGAAGGTAAGAGCATGAAGCTTCCAGATCTGAGGTGTGGGGAGAGTCATGGTGGAGTACATACAGAATTGCATAGTACTAAGGGAAGGTTTGTGAAGCAAGAAATAGGAAGGTAAGAGCATGAAGCTTCCGGATCTGAGGTGTGGGGAGAATCATGGTGGAGTACATACAGAATTGCACAGGACTAAGGATAGGTTTGTGAAGCAGGAAAAAGGAAGGTAAGAGCATGAAGCTTCCAGATCCTAGGTGTGAGGAGAGTCATGGTGGAGTACATACAGTATTGCACAGGACTAAGGAAAAAATGTTTGTGATGCAAGAGATAGGATGGTAAGAGCATGAAGCTTCCAGATCTTAGGTGTGGGGAGAGTCATGGTGGAGTACATACAGAATTACACAGGATTAAGGAAAGGTTTGTGATGCAAGAGATAGGATGGTAAGAGCATGAAGTTTTCAGATCTTAGGTGTGGGGAGAGTAATGTGGAGTACATACAGAATTACACAGGATTAAGGAAAGGTTTGTGAAGCAAGAGATAGGAAGGTAAGAGCATGAAGCTTCCAGAACTGAAGTGTGGGGAGAGTCATGGTGGAGTACATACAGAATTACACAGGATTAAGGAAAGGTTTGTGATGCAAGAGATAGGAAGGTAAGAGCATGAAGCTTCCAGAACTGAAGTGTGGGGAGAGTAATGTGGAGTATATACAGAATTACACAGGATTAAGGAAAGGTTTGTGATGCAAGAGATAGGAAGGTAAGAACATGAAGCTTCCAGAACTGAAGTGTGGGGAGAGTTATGGTGGAGTACATACAGAATTACACAGGATTAAGGAAAGGTTTGTGATGCAAGAGATAGGAAGGTAAGAGCATGAAGCTTCCAGAACTGAAGTGTGGGGAGAGTTATGGTGGAGTACATACAGAATTACACAGGATTAAGGAAAGGTTTGTGATGCAAGAGATAGGAAGGTAAGAGCATGAAGCTTCCAGAACTGAAGTGTGGGGAGAGTAATGTGGAGTACATACAGAATTACACAGGATTAAGGAAAGGTTTGTGATGCAAGAGATAGGAAGGTAAGAGCATGAAGCTTCCAGAACTGAAGTGTGGGGAGAGTTATGGTGGAGTACATACAGAATTACACAGGATTAAGGAAAGTTTTGTGATGCAAGAGATAGGATGGTAAGAGCATGAAGCTTCCAGATCTTAGGAGTGGGGAGAGTCATGGTGGAGTACATACAGAATTACACAGGATTAAGGAAAGGTTTGTGATGCAAGAGATAGGAAGGTAAGAGCATGAAGCTTCCAGAACTGAAGTGTGGGGAGAGTTATGGTGGAGTACATACAGAATTGCACAGGATTAAGGAAAGGTTTGTGATGCAAGAGATAGGAAGGTAAGAGCATGAAGCTTCCAGATCTCGGGTGTGGGGAGAGTCATGGTGGAGTACATACAGAATTACACAGGATTAAGGAAAGGTTTGTGATGCAAGAGATAGGATGGTAAGAGCATGAAGCTTCCAGATCTGAAGTGTGGGGAGAATCATGGTGGAGTACATACAGAATTGCACAGGACTAAGGATAGGTTTGTGAAGCAGGAAAAAGGAAGGTAAGAGCATGAAGCTTCCAGATCCTAGGTGTGAGGAGAGTCATGGTGGAGTACATACAGTATTGCACAGGACTAAGGAAAAAATGTTTTTGATGCAAGAGATAGGATGGTAAGAGCATGAAGCTTCCAGATCTTAGGTGTGGGGAGTCATGGTGGAGTACATACAGAATTGCACAGACTTAGCAAAGGTTTGAGAAGAAAGAGATAGGAAGGTAAGAGCATGAAGCTTCCAGAACTGAAGTGTGGGGAGAGTCATGGTGGAGTACATACAGAATTACACAGGATTAAGGAAAGGTTTGTGATGCAAGAGATAGGATGGTAAAAACATGAAGCTTCCAGATCTGAGGTGTGGGGAGAGTCATGTGGAGTACATACAGAATTACACACAATTAAGGAAAGGTTTGTGATGCAAGAGATAGGATGGTAAGAGCATGAAGCTTCCAGATCCTAGGTGTGAGGAGAGTCATGGTGGAGTACATACAGAATTACACAGGATTAAGGAAAGGTTTGTGATGCAAGAGATAGGAAGGTAAGAGCATGAAGCTTCCAGAACTGAAGTGTGGGGAGAGTTATGGTGGAGTACATACAGAATTACACAGGATTAAGGAAAGGTTTGTGATGCAAGAGATAGGATGGTAAGAACATGAAGCTTCCAGATCTGAGGTGTGGGGAGAGTCATGTGGAGTACATACAGAATTACACAGGATTAAGGAAAGGTTTGTGATGCAAGAGATAGGATGGTAAGAGCATGAAGCTTCCAGATCCTAGGTGTGAGGAGAGTCATGGTGGAGTACATACAGAATTACACAGGATTAAGGAAAGGTTTGTGATGCAAGAGATAGGATGGTAAGAGCATGAAGCTTCCAGATCCTAGGTGTGAGGAGAGTCATGGTGGAGTACATACAGAATTACACAGGATTAAGGAAAGGTTTGTGATGCAAGAGATAGGAAGGTAAGAGCATGAAGCTTCCAGAACTGAAGTGTGGGGAGAGTTATGGTGGAGTACATACAGAATTGCACAGGATTAAGGAAAGGTTTGTGATGCAAGAGATAGGAAGGTAAGAGCATGAAGCTTCCAGATCTCGGGTGTGGGGAGAGTCATGGTGGAGTACATACAGAATTACACAGGATTAAGGAAAGGTTTGTGATGCAAGAGATAGGATGGTAAGAGCATAAAGCTTCCAGATCTTAGGTGTGGGGAGAGTCATGGTGGAGTACATACAGAATTACACAGGATTAAGGAAAGGTTTGTGATGCAAGAGATAGGAAGGTAAGAGCATGAAGCTTCCAGATCCTAGGTGTGAGGAGAGTTATGGTGGAGTACATACAGAATTACACAGGATTAAGGAAAGGTTTGTGAAACAAGAGATAGGAAGGTAAGAGCATGAAGCTTCCAGATCTTAGGTGTGAGGAGAGTAATGGTGGAGTACATACAGAATTACACAGGATTAAGGAAAGGTTTGTGATGCAAGAGATAGGATGGTAAGAGCATGAAGCTTCCAGATCTTAGGAGTGGGGAGAGTCATGGTGGAGTACATACAGAATTACACAGGATTAAGGAAAGGTTTGTGATGCAAGAGATAGGAAGGTAAGAGCATAAAGCTTCCAGATCTTAGGTGTGGGGAGAGTCATGGTGGAGTACATACAGAATTACACAGGATTAAGGAAAGGTTTGTGATGCAAGAGATAGGATGGTAAGAGCATAAAGCTTCCAGATCTTAGGTGTGCGGAGAGTTATGGTGGAGTACATACAGAATTACACAGGATTAAGGAAAGGTTTGTGATGCAAGAGATAGGAAGGTAAGAGCATGAAGCTTCCAGATCGTAGGTGTGAGGAGAGTTATGGTGGAGTACATACAGAATTACACAGGATTAAGGAAAGGTTTGTGATGCAAGAGATAGGAAGGTAAGAGCATGAAGCTTCCAGATCCTAGGTGTGAGGAGAGTTATGGTGGAGTACATACAGAATTGCACAGGATTAAGGAAAGGTTTGTGATGCAAGAGATAGGATGGTAAGAGCATAAAGCTTCCAGATCTTAGGTGTGCGGAGAGTTATGGTGGAGTACATACAGAATTACACAGGATTAAGGAAAGGTTTGTGATGCAAGAGATAGGATGGTAAGAGCATAAAGCTTCCAGATCTTAGGTGTGCGGAGAGTTATGGTGGAGTACATACAGAATTACACAGGATTAAGGAAAGGTTTGTGATGCAAGAGATAGGAAGGTAAGAGCATGAAGCTTCCAGATCCTAGGTGTGAGGAGAGTTATGGTGGAGTACATACAGAATTACACAGGATTAAGGAAAGGTTTGTGATGCAAGAGATAGGAAGGTAAGAGCATGAAGCTTCCAGATCCTAGGTGTGAGGAGAGTTATGGTGGAGTACATACAGAATTACACAGGATTAAGGAAAGGTTTGTGATGCAAGAGATAGGAAGGTAAGAGCATGAAGCTTCCAGATCCTAGGTGTGAGGAGAGTTATGGTGGAGTACATACAGAATTACACAGGATTAAGGAAAGGTTTGTGATGCAAGAGATAGGAAGGTAAGAGCATGAAGCTTCCAGATCCTAGGTGTGAGGAGAGTTATGGTGGAGTACATACAGAATTACACAGGATTAAGGAAAGGTTTGTGATGCAAGAGATAGGATGGTAAGAGCATGAAGCTTCCAGATCCTAGGTGTGAGGAGAGTTATGGTGGAGTACATACAGAATTACACAGGATTAAGGAAAGGTTTGTGATGCAAGAGATAGGAAGGTAAGAGCATGAAGCTTCCAGATCCTAGGTGTGAGGAGAGTTATGGTGGAGTACATACAGAATTACACAGGATTAAGGAAAGGTTTGTGATGCAAGAGATAGGAAGGTAAGAGCATGAAGCTTCCAGATCCTAGGTGTGAGGAGAGTTATGGTGGAGTACATACAGAATTACACAGGATTAAGGAAAGGTTTGTGATGCAAGAGATAGGAAGGTAAGAGCATGAAGCTTCCAGATCCTAGGTGTGAGGAGAGTTATGGTGGAGTACATACAGAATTACACAGGATTAAGGAAAGGTTTGTGATGCAAGAGATAGGAAGGTAAGAGCATGAAGCTTCCAGATCCTAGGTGTGAGGAGAGTTATGGTGGAGTACATACAGAATTGCACAGGATTAAGGAAAGGTTTGTGATGCAAGAGATAGGATGGTAAGAGCATAAAGCTTCCAGATCTTAGGTGTGCGGAGAGTTATGGTGGAGTACATACAGAATTACACATTATTAAGGAAAGGTTTGTGATGCAAGAGATAGGATGGTAAGAGCATAAAGCTTCCAGATCTTAGGTGTGCGGAGAGTTATGGTGGAGTACATACAGAATTACACAGGATTAAGGAAAGGTTTGTGATGCAAGAGATAGGAAGGTAAGAGCATGAAGCTTCCAGATCCTAGGTGTGAGGAGAGTTATGGTGGAGTACATACAGAATTACACAGGATTAAGGAAAGGTTTGTGATGCAAGAGATAGGAAGGTAAGAGCATGAAGCTTCCAGATCCTAGGTGTGAGGAGAGTTATGGTGGAGTACATACAGAATTGCACAGGATTAAGGAAAGGTTTGTGATGCAAGAGATAGGATGGTAAGAGCATAAAGCTTCCAGATCTTAGGTGTGGGGAGAGTTATGGTGGAGTACATACAGAATTACACAGGATAAAGGAAAGGTTTGTGATGCAAGAGATAGGATGGTAAGAGCATAAAGCTTCCAGATCTTAGGTGTGGGGAGAGTCATGGTGGAGTACATACAGAATTACACAGGATTAAGGAAAGGTTTGTGATGCAAGAGATAGGAAGGTAAGAGCATGAAGCTTCCAGATCCTAGGTGTGAGGAGAGTTATGGTGGAGTACATACAGAATTGCACATTATTAAGGAAAGGTTTGTGATGCAAGAGATAGGATGGTAAGAGCATAAAGCTTCCAGATCTTAGGTGTGCGGAGAGTTATGGTGGAGTACATACAGAATTACACAGGATTAAGGAAAGGTTTGTGATGCAAGAGATAGGATGGTAAGAGCATAAAGCTTCCAGATCTTAGGTGTGCGGAGAGTTATGGTGGAGTACATACAGAATTACACAGGATTAAGGAAAGGTTTGTGATGCAAGAGATAGGAAGGTAAGAGCATGAAGCTTCCAGATCCTAGGTGTGAGGAGAGTTATGGTGGAGTACATACAGAATTACACAGGATTAAGGAAAGGTTTGTGATGCAAGAGATAGGAAGGTAAGAGCATGAAGCTTCCAGATCCTAGGTGTGAGGAGAGTTATGGTGGAGTACATACAGAATTACACAGGATTAAGGAAAGGTTTGTGATGCAAGAGATAGGAAGGTAAGAGCATGAAGCTTCCAGATCCTAGGTGTGAGGAGAGTTATGGTGGAGTACATACAGAATTACACAGGATTAAGGAAAGGTTTGTGATGCAAGAGATAGGAAGGTAAGAGCATGAAGCTTCCAGATCCTAGGTGTGAGGAGAGTTATGGTGGAGTACATACAGAATTACACAGGATTAAGGAAAGGTTTGTGATGCAAGAGATAGGATGGTAAGAGCATGAAGCTTCCAGATCCTAGGTGTGAGGAGAGTTATGGTGGAGTACATACAGAATTACACAGGATTAAGGAAAGGTTTGTGATGCAAGAGATAGGAAGGTAAGAGCATGAAGCTTCCAGATCCTAGGTGTGAGGAGAGTTATGGTGGAGTACATACAGAATTACACAGGATTAAGGAAAGGTTTGTGATGCAAGAGATAGGAAGGTAAGAGCATGAAGCTTCCAGATCCTAGGTGTGAGGAGAGTTATGGTGGAGTACATACAGAATTACACAGGATTAAGGAAAGGTTTGTGATGCAAGAGATAGGAAGGTAAGAGCATGAAGCTTCCAGATCCTAGGTGTGAGGAGAGTTATGGTGGAGTACATACAGAATTACACAGGATTAAGGAAAGGTTTGTGATGCAAGAGATAGGAAGGTAAGAGCATGAAGCTTCCAGATCCTAGGTGTGAGGAGAGTTATGGTGGAGTACATACAGAATTGCACAGGATTAAGGAAAGGTTTGTGATGCAAGAGATAGGATGGTAAGAGCATAAAGCTTCCAGATCTTAGGTGTGCGGAGAGTTATGGTGGAGTACATACAGAATTACACAGGATTAAGGAAAGGTTTGTGATGCAAGAGATAGGATGGTAAGAGCATAAAGCTTCCAGATCTTAGGTGTGCGGAGAGTTATGGTGGAGTACATACAGAATTACACAGGATTAAGGAAAGGTTTGTGATGCAAGAGATAGGAAGGTAAGAGCATGAAGCTTCCAGATCCTAGGTGTGAGGAGAGTTATGGTGGAGTACATACAGAATTACACAGGATTAAGGAAAGGTTTGTGATGCAAGAGATAGGAAGGTAAGAGCATGAAGCTTCCAGATCCTAGGTGTGAGGAGAGTTATGGTGGAGTACATACAGAATTGCACAGGATTAGGGAAAGGTTTGTGATGCAAGAGATAGGATGGTAAGAGCATAAAGCTTCCAGATCTTAGGTGTGGGGAGAGTTATGGTGGAGTACATACAGAATTACACAGGATAAAGGAAAGGTTTGTGATGCAAGAGATAGGATGGTAAGAGCATAAAGCTTCCAGATCTTAGGTGTGGGGAGAGTCATGGTGGAGTACATACAGAATTACACAGGATTAAGGAAAGGTTTGTGATGCAAGAGATAGGAAGGTAAGAGCATGAAGCTTCCAGAACTGAAGTGTGGGGAGAGTTATGGTGGAGTACATACAGAATTACACAGGATTAAGGAAAGGTTTGTGATGCAAGAGATAGGATGGTAAGAGCATGAAGCTTCCAGATCTGAAGTGTGGGGAGAGTTATGGTGGAGTACATACAGAATTACACAGGATTAAGGAAAGGTTTGTGATGCAAGAGATAGGATGGTAAGAGCATGAAGCTTCCAGATCCTAGGTGTGAGGAGAGTCATGGTGGAGTACATACAGAATTACACAGGATTAAGGAAAGGTTTGTGATGCAAGAGATAGGAAGGTAAGAGCATGAAGCTTCCAGAACTGAAGTGTGGGGAGAGTTATGGTGGAGTACATACAGAATTACACAGGATTAAGGAATGGTTTGTGATGCAAGAGATAGGATGGTAAGAACATGAAGCTTCCAGAACTGAAGTGTGGGGAGAGTTATGGTGGAGTACATACAGAATTACACAGGATTAAGGAAAGGTTTGTGATGCAAGAGATAGGATGGTAAGAACATGAAGCTTCCATATCTGAGGTGTGGGGAGAGTCATGTGGAGTACATACAGAATTACACAGGATTAAGGAAAGGTTTGTGATGCAAGACATAGGATGGTAAGAGCATGAAGCTTCCAGATCCTAGGTGTGAGGAGAGTCATGGTGGAGTACATACAGAATTACACAGGATTAAGGAAAGGTTTGTGATGCAAGAGATAGGAAGGTAAGAGCATGAAGCTTCCAGAACTGAAGTGTGGGGAGAGTTATGGTGGAGTACATACAGAATTACACAGGATTAAGGAAAGGTTTGTGATGCAAGAGATAGGAAGGTAAGAGCATGAAGCTTCCAGAACTGAAGTGTGAGGAGAGTTATGGTGGAGTACATACAGAATTACACAGGATTAAGGAAAGGTTTGTGATGCAAGAGATACAAAGGTAAGAGCATGAAGCTTCCAGATCCTAGGTGTGAGGAGAGTTATGGTGGAGTACATACAGAATTACACAGGATTAAGGAAAGGTTTGTGATGCAAGAGATAGGATGGTAAGAGCATGAAGCTTCCAGATCCTAGGTGTGAGGAGAGTTATGGTGGAGTACATACAGAATTACACAGGATTAAGGAAAGGTTTGTGATGCAAGAGATAGGAAGGTAAGAGCATGAAGCTTCCAGATCCTAGGTGTGAGGAGAGTTATGGTGGAGTACATACAGAATTACACAGGATTAAGGAAAGGTTTGTGATGCAAGAGATAGGAAGGTAAGAGCATGAAGCTTCCAGATCCTAGGTGTGAGGAGAGTTATGGTGGAGTACATACAGAATTACACAGGATTAAGGAAAGGTTTGTGATGCAAGAGATAGGAAGGTAAGAGCATGAAGCTTCCAGATCCTAGGTGTGAGGAGAGTTATGGTGGAGTACATACAGAATTACACAGGATTAAGGAAAGGTTTGTGATGCAAGAGATAGGAAGGTAAGAGCATGAAGCTTCCAGATCCTAGGTGTGAGGAGAGTTATGGTGGAGTACATACAGAATTGCACAGGATTAAGGAAAGGTTTGTGATGCAAGAGATGGGATGGTAAGAGCATAAAGCTTCCAGATCTTAGGTGTGCGGAGAGTTATGGTGGAGTACATACAGAATTACACAGGATTAAGGAAAGGTTTGTGATGCAAGAGATAGGATGGTAAGAGCATAAAGCTTCCAGATCTTAGGTGTGCGGAGAGTTATGGTGGAGTACATACAGAATTACACAGGATTAAGGAAAGGTTTGTGATGCAAGAGATAGGAAGGTAAGAGCATGAAGCTTCCAGATCCTAGGTGTGAGGAGAGTTATGGTGGAGTACATACAGAATTACACAGGATTAAGGAAAGGTTTGTGATGCAAGAGATAGGAAGGTAAGAGCATGAAGCTTCCAGATCCTAGGTGTGAGGAGAGTTATGGTGGAGTACATACAGAATTGCACAGGATTAAGGAAAGGTTTGTGATGCAAGAGATAGGATGGTAAGAGCATAAAG
This sequence comes from Prosapia bicincta, assembly GCA_036971475.1. NCBI lineage: Eukaryota > Metazoa > Arthropoda > Insecta > Hemiptera > Cercopidae > Prosapia > Prosapia bicincta. The sequence goes on from JBAIZL010000013.1 coordinate 533,669, forward strand.
CTTCCAGATCTTAGGTGTGGGGAGAGTTATGGTGGAGTACATACAGAATTACACAGGATAAAGGAAAGGTTTGTGATGCAAGAGATAGGATGGTAAGAGCATAAAGCTTCCAGATCTTAGGTGTGGGGAGAGTCATGGTGGAGTACATACAGAATTACACAGGATTAAGGAAAGGTTTGTGATGCAAGAGATAGGAAGGTAAGAGCATGAAGCTTCCAGATCCTAGGTGTGAGGAGAGTTATGGTGGAGTACATACAGAATTGCACAGGATTAAGGAAAGGTTTGTGATGCAAGAGATAGGATGGTAAGAGCATAAAGCTTCCAGATCTTAGGTGTGCGGAGAGTTATGGTGGAGTACATACAGAATTACACAGGATTAAGGAAAGGTTTGTGATGCAAGAGATAGGATGGTAAGAGCATAAAGCTTCCAGATCTTAGGTGTGCGGAGAGTTATGGTGGAGTACATACAGAATTACACAGGATTAAGGAAAGGTTTGTGATGCAAGAGATAGGAAGGTAAGAGCATGAAGCTTCCAGATCCTAGGTGTGAGGAGAGTTATGGTGGAGTACATACAGAATTACACAGGATTAAGGAAAGGTTTGTGATGCAAGAGATAGGAAGGTAAGAGCATGAAGCTTCCAGATCCTAGGTGTGAGGAGAGTTATGGTGGAGTACATACAGAATTACACAGGATTAAGGAAAGGTTTGTGATGCAAGAGATAGGAAGGTAAGAGCATGAAGCTTCCAGATCCTAGGTGTGAGGAGAGTTATGGTGGAGTACATACAGAATTACACAGGATTAAGGAAAGGTTTGTGATGCAAGAGATAGGAAGGTAAGAGCATGAAGCTTCCAGATCCTAGGTGTGAGGAGAGTTATGGTGGAGTACATACAGAATTACACAGGATTAAGGAAAGGTTTGTGATGCAAGAGATAGGATGGTAAGAGCATAAAGCTTCCAGATCTTAGGTGTGGGGAGAGTCATGGTGGAGTACATACAGAATTACAAAGGATTAAGGAAAGGTTTGTGATGCAAGAGATAGGAAGGTAAGAGCATGAAGCTTCCAGAACTGAAGTGTGGGGAGAGTTATGGTGGAGTACATACAGAATTACACAGGATTAAGGAAAGGTTTGTGATGCAAGAGATAGGATGGTAAGAGCATGAAGCTTCCAGATCTGAAGTGTGGGGAGAGTTATGGTGGAGTACATACAGAATTACACAGGATTAAGGAAAGGTTTGTGATGCAAGAGATAGGATGGTAAGAGCATGAAGCTTCCAGAACTGAAGTGTGGGGAGAGTTATGGTGGAGTACATACAGAATTACACAGGATTAAGGAAAGGTTTGTGATGCAAGAGATAGGATGGTAAGAGCATGAAGCTTCCAGATCTGAGGTGTGGGGAAAATCATGGTGAAGTACATACAGAATTGCACAGGACTAAGGATAGGTTTGTGAAGCAGGAAAAAGGAAGGTAAGAACATGAAGCTTCCAGATCTTAGGTGTGGGGAGAGTTATGGTGGAGTACATACAGAATTACACAGGATTAAGGAAAGGTTTGTGATGCAAGAGATAGGAAGGTAAGAGCATGAAGCTTCCAGAACTGAAGTGTGGGGAGAGTTATGGTGGAGTACATACAGAATTACACAGGATTAAGGAAAGGTTTGTGATGCAAGAGATAGGATGGTAAGAGCATGAAGCTTCCAGATCTGAGGTGTGGGGAAAATCATGGTGAAGTACATACAGAATTGCACAGGACTAAGGATAGGTTTGTGAAGCAGGAAAAAGGAAGGTAAGAGCATGAAGCTTCCAGATCCTAGGTGTGAGGAGAGTTATGGTGGAGTACATACAGAATTACACAGGATTAAGGAAAGGTTTGTGATGCAAGAGATAGGAAGGTAAGAGCATGAAGCTTCCAGAACTGAAGTGTGGGGAGAGTTATGGTGGAGTACATACAGAATTGCACAGGATTAAGGAAAGGTTTGTGATGCAAGAGATAGGAAGGTAAGAGCATGAAGCTTCCAGAACTGAAGTGTGGGGAGAGTTATGGTGGAGTACATACAGAATTACACAGGATTAAGGAAAGGTTTGTGATGCAAGAGATAGGAAGGTAAGAGCATGAAGCTTCCAGATCCTAGGTGTGAGGAGAGTCATGGTGGAGTACATACAGAATTACACAGGATTAAGGAAAGGTTTGTGATGCAAGAGATAGGAAGGTAAGAGCATGAAGCTTCCAGAACTGAAGTGTGGGGAGAGTTATGGTGGAGTACATACAGAATTACACAGGATTAAGGAAAGGTATGTGATGCAAGAGATAGGATGGTAAGAGCATGAAGCTTCCAGATCTGAGGTGTGGGGAAAATCATGGTGAAGTACATACAGAATTGCACAGGACTAAGGATAGGTTTGTGAAGCAGGAAAAAGGAAGGTAAGAGCATGAAGCTTCCAGATCCTAGGTGTGAGGAGAGTCATGGTGGAGTACATACAGTATTGCACAGGACTAAGGAAAAAATGTTTTTGATGCAAGAGATAGGATGGTAAGAGCATGAACCTTCCAGATCTTAGGTGTGGGGAGAGTAATGTGGAGTACATACAGAATTGGACAGACTTAGGAAAGGTTTGTGCAGAAAGAGATAGGAAGGTAAGAGCATGAAGCTTCCAGAACTGAAGTGTGGGGAGAGTCATGGTGGAGTACATACAGAATTGCACAGGATTAAGGAAAGGTTTGTGATGCAAGAGATAGGATGGTAAAAGCATGAAGCTTCCAGATCTTAGGTGTGGGGAGAGTCATGGTGGAGTACATACAGAATTGCACAGGATTAAGGAAAGGTTTGTGATGCAAGAGATAGGATGGTAAAAGCATGAAGCTTCCAGATCTTAGGAGTGGGGAGAGTCATGGTGGAGTACATACAGAATTACACAGGATTAAGGAAAGGTTTGTGATGCAAGAGATAGGATGGTAAGAGCATGAAGCTTCCAGATCTTAGGTGTGGGGAGAGTCATGGTGGAGTACATACAGAATTGCACAGGATTAAGGAAAGGTTTGTGATGCAAGAGATAGGATGGTAAAAGCATGAAGCTTCCAGATCTTAGGTGTGGGGAGAGTCATGGTGGAGTACATACAGAATTACACAGGATTAAGGAAAGGTTTGTGATGCAAGAGATAGGATGGTAAGAGCATGAAGCTTCCAGATCTTAGGTGTGGGGAGAGTCATGGTGGAGTACATACAGAATTACACAGGATTAAGGAAAGGTTTGTGATGCAAGAGATAGGATGGTAAGAGCATGAAGCTTCCAGATCTTAGGTGTGGGGAGAGTAATGTGGAGTACATACAGAATTACACAGGATTAAGGAAAGGTTTGTGATGCAAGAGATAGGATGGTAAGAGCATGAAGCTTCCAGATCTTAGGTGTGGGGAGAGTCATGGTGGAGTACATACAGAATTACACAGGATTAAGGAAAGGTTTGTGATGCAAGAGATAGGAAGGTAAGAGCATGAAGCTTCCAGATCTTAGGTGTGGGGAGAGTCATGGTGGAGTACATACAGAATTACACAGGATTAAGGAAAGGTTTGTGATGCAAGAGATAGGAAGGTAAGAGCATGAAGCTTCCAGATCTTAGGTGTGGGGAGAGTCATGGTGTAGTACATACAGAATTACACAGGATTAAGGAAAGGTTTGTGATGCAAGAGATAGGTTGGTAAGAGCATGAAGCTTCCAGATCTTAGGTGTGTGGAGAGTCATGGTGGAGTACATACAGAATTACACAGGATTAAGGAAAGGTTTGTGATGCAAGAGATAGGATGGTAAGAACATGAAGCTTCCAGATCTTAGGTGTGGGGAGAGTCATGGAGGAGTACATACAGAATTACACAGGATTAAGGAAAGGTTTGTGATGCAAGAGATAGAAAGGTAAGAGCATGAAGCTTCCAGAACTGAAGTGTAGGGATAGTTATGGTGGAGTACATACAGAATTACACAGGATTAAGGAAAGGTTTGTGATGCAAGAGATAGGATGGTAAGAACATGAAGCTACCAGATCTTAGGAGTGGGGAGAGTTAAGTGGAGTACATACGGAATTGCAAGGACCTAAGAAAGATTTGTGAAGCAAGAGATAGGAAGGTAAGAGCATGAAGCTTCCAGATCTGAGGTGTGGGGAGAGTCATGGTGGAGTACATACAGAATTGCATAGTACTAAGGGAAGGTTTGTGAAGCAAGAAATAGGAAGGTAAGAGTATGAAGCTTCCAGATCTGAGGTGTGGGGAGAATCATGATGGAGTACATACAGAATTGCACAGGACTAAGGATAGGTTTGTGAAGCAGGAAAAAGGAAGGTAAGAGCATGAAGCTTCCAGATCCTAGGTGTGAGGAGAGTCATGATGGAGTACATACAGAATTGCACAGGACTAAAGAAAAAATGTTTGTGATGCAAGAGATAGGATGGTAAGAGCATGAAGCTTCCAGATCCTAGGTGTGGGGAGAGTTATGGTGGAGTACATACAGAATTACACAGGATTAAGGAAAGGTTTGTGCAGAAAGAGATAGGATGGTAAGAGCATGAAGCTTCCAGATCTTAGGTGTGGGGAGAGTCATGGTGGAGTACATACAGAATTGCACAGGACTAAGGAAAAATGTTTGTGGTGCAAGAGATAGGATGGTAAGAGCATGAAGCTTCCAGATCTTAGGTGTGGGGAGAGTCATGGTGGAGTACATACAGAATTGCACAGGACTAAGGAAAAATGTTTGTGGTGCGAGAGATAGGATGGTAAGAGTATGAAGCTTCCAGATCTTAGGTGTGGGGAGAGTAATGTGGAGTAGATACAGAATTGCACAGGACTAAGGAAAAATGTTTGTGATGCAAGAGATAGGATGGTAAGAGTATGAAGCTTCCAGAACTGAAGTGTGGGGAGAGTCATGGTGGAGTACATACAGAATTGCACAGGACTAAGGAAAAATGTTTGTGATGCAAGAGATAGGATGGTAAGAGCATGAAGCTTCCAGAACTGAAGTGTGGGGAGAGTCATGGTGGAGTACATACAGAATTGCACAGGACTAAGGAAAAATGTTTGTGGTGCAAGAGATAGGATGGTAAGAGTATGAAGCTTCCAGATCTTAGGTGTGGGGAGAGTAATGTGGAGTAGATACAGAATTGCACAGGACTAAGGAAAAATGTTTGTGATGCAAGAGATAGGATGGTAAGAGCATGAAGCTTCCAGATCTTAGGTGTGGGGAGAGTAATGTGGAGTAGATACAGAATTGCACAGGACTAAGGAAAAATGTTTGTGATGCAAGAGATAGGATGGTAAGAGCATGAAGCTTCCAGAACTGAAGTGTGGGGAGAGTCATGGTGGAGTACATACAGAATTGCACAGGACTAAGGAAAAATGTTTGTGGTGCAAGAGATAGGATGGTAAGAGTATGAAGCTTCCAGATCTTAGGTGTGGGGAGAGTAATGTGGAGTAGATACAGAATTGCACAGGACTAAGGAAAAATGTTTGTGGTGCAAGAGATAGGATGGTAAGAGTATGAAGCTTCCAGATCTTAGGTGTGGGGAGAGTCATGGTGGAGTACATACAGAATTGCACAGGACTAAGGAAAAATGTTTGTGGTGCAAGAGATAGGATGGTAAGAGTATGAAGCTTCCAGATCTTAGGTGTGGGGAGAGTAATGTGGAGTAGATACAGAATTGCACAGGACTAAGGAAAAAATGTTTGTGATGCAAGAGATAGGATGCTAAGAGCATGAAGCTTCCAGAACTGAAGTGTGGGGAGAGTCATGGTGGAGTACATACAGAATTGCACAGGACTAAAGAAAAAATGTTTGTGATGCAAGAGATAGGATGGTAAGAGCATGAAGCTTCCAGATCCTAGGTGTGGGGAGAGTTATGGTGGAGTACATACAGAATTGCACAGGACTAAGGAAAAATGTTTGTGGTGCAATAGATAGGATGGTAAGAGTATGAAGCTTCCAGATCTTAGGTGTGGGGAGTCATGGTGGAGTACATACAGAATTGCACAGGACTAAGGAAAAATGTTTGTGGTGCAAGAGATAGGAAGGTAAGAGCATGAAGCTTCCAGAACTGAAGTGTGGGGAGAGTAATGTGGAGTACATACGGATTGCACAGGACTAAGGAAAAAATGTTTGTGATGCAAGAGATAGGATGCTAAGAGCATGAAGCTTCCAGAACTGAAGTGTGGGGAGAGTCATGTGGAGTACATACGGATTGCACAGGACTAAGGAAAAAATGTTTGTGATGCAAGAGATAGGATGGTAAGAACATGAAGCTTCCAGATCTGAGGTGTGGGGAGTCATGGCGGAGTACATACAGAATTGCACAGGACTAAGGAAAAAATGTTTGTGATGCAAGTGATAGGATGGTAAGAACATGAAGCTTCCAGATCTGAGGTGTGGGGAGAGTCATGTGGAGTACATACAGAATTGAACAGGACTACAGAAAGAAAACAATGGTTCCCTAGAGGAGGTAATATGTCTCACATGGGCATGTCCTTATCTCTTCATGCTTCTCCAATCCTCTGCTTAACTGCAGCCTACTTCAAAAAATTAATTAACCTTTCTTCATGTACTGACTTATCATTTTCCCAGAGGTTATAAAATACACTGCCTACAAAACCCGTTTAGATTATTGCTTTATTTATAACTGCTTATAAATAACAGCTATATAATTTCCACACCACTTTACACTATCGCTTTCAAATACCTCGTGGGAATGCTGTTACTTATAAAATCCAGGTCAGCAAGAACTAGATCTAACTGTGAGAAAGTAGGAACAATTGTTTCCTTTACTGAGGGGAAATACTGGTTGTCACCATATTTATCTTTGGGAGTTGTGAATTCTTAAAAAAAGTTATGATATTGTGACATTTGGATATTTATACACATCTGAGGTTCACTTCAGTCTTTTCTTTTTCTCTTTTTTGATTGACAAAGATCATTGTTTGATGCAAATATTTCAATAGTGTGTTAAGTTTTTATGTATCTATTTATTTGTTTCCAAGAGATTGCTGTTTTGGACTATATATATATATATATATATATATATATATATATATATATATATATATATGAAGTTAATATATTACTATTGTAAGTAATTTTATCCACTATTAAGTGCAATGATTTTACCTTGTGTGATGAGGCGCCTTTCGGTCACTTGACCATTGTCGAATCACTGATTATTTTTTCTTAATTTTTCTGGTGCGGATGTTCGATCCGTCGTGTTGGTAATAGTTGACGTCATATAAGTTTCCTCTTGAGTCTTGTGTATTATGTTTTTGAATAGTACGTCTTCTGCATATGTGGTCTGTAGGTTCATTAAATTGTTGTGTATGTTTTTATAAATGTGGTATTTTTCTAGTGAGTTTAATTCTATTGGGTTATTATTTATTTCAAGTATGGTTAGGTTATTTTGGTAATTTGTTATTTCATGTTTATGTGATATTAGGTGTGCTGCAACATTTGATACTTTTGAATTTTTGTTTTTGAATGCTCTATAATATTCTTCAAATCTTATTTTAAATGATCTGGTTGTTTTCCCTATGTAAAATGCGTTACAGTTGTTACATGTAATTTTGTAAATTCCTGATAGGTTATGTTTTTCTGATTTTGTTTTGTGGTTTGTATGTTGGAGTGTAGTATTCTTTGTTGTATATATTTGTTATTTTTTCTATTTTGTTTTTGGTGTATTTATATTTTAGGTAGATTTTTTTATTTCTATGGTTTTTTCTATTGGGATGCTAGGGTACATGTTAGTTATATCATAACTTATTATTTTTGTGTTGCTGTTTGTTTTTATGGTTTTTATTTTATTAATTAATTCGTATCTATTTTTTATATTGTATGTGTTGTTGATATGTATTTTAGATCTTATTATTTTGTCTAGTATTTTTGTGATTATGTAAGATGGTGCTGTTGTGAAATTTATTAGTGGTCTAAATGGTGTGTTGGGTGTGGATTTTAGGTATGCCTGATAGTATTGGTGCACATGGTTTGAATGGGTATAGTCTTGTGTAAAAATCACTCTTGTGTAGTCACTCAAGGTAAAATCATTACACTTAATGGTGGAAAAAATTAGTAATATATTAACTTCATAAAGTCAGTGCAACGGAAAAACAATGGATAACGTAAAGTATCAAGAATATATATATATATATATATATATATATATATATATATATATTAATTATTTTCCTGAAGATTCTGGTACTATTTTATCGGTGAAAAGCTTTGAAGAAATACATTCATTAAAAGTATTCTTTTTTCTGAAATATTTTTAATTTATTAACTATATTACAAGAAAACATATCACCATATTTAATATATATATATATATATATATATATATATATATATATATACATATATATATATATATATATATATATATATATATATATATATATATATATATATGTATATATATACAGTAATACCTTGTACTTACTCGATAGGTGGGACCGAAAGATAACTGTGTAAGTCGAATTCGCATAAGTTTGGGTATAATTTTACATAGAATCACATAGAAAACATGTTTCATTGGGACCAAAGACTAGATAAACTAATAATGTAGAAGAAAAATGTGTATTAAAATCTTAAACACACATAATCCAACAAACAATTATATTATATTCATACATATTGCAAAGAATTAAGTAAGTAAAAAGAAGTTATTTTGACATAGAAGGCTTCATAAAATCTAGTACACGGATACAGAGAGTTAAAGTGCAGGTTTTCTACTCAAACATTTATTCTTCCAGTACATATTCCCATTTCTTACCAAAATAGACATTTAATTCGTAAACAAATAAAAAGAATTAACAAGCATACAAAACGAGCATCTTAAACTAACTATTCAGTTAACCTATTGCCATTCCTTGGAGGTTATTTATCAACTATATTTCCTTATTTAAATATTAATTTTTTTAAAAATCCTTTTATAACTGACTTTAGTTGAGTGTTATATGTGTTTATTCTTTCTCACTAATAACTTCTCCAATTACGGTTTTGACTGACCTGCATACTTTATGTGCTTGTTTACCTTTAGATTTTATTGTAGCTTGATAATCCCAAAATAAGGTGAAACAATTGTCACTTTAAGACAATAAATATTGTGAAATGTTCAAGTTTCATTTAATTCCAATTAACTACACTTAAATAGAATGTGAGATTAACTCATGTATTAAAAAGATTTACTGAATAGTGTTTGGACTAAAGAAATTAAAAAAGTAGACAAGCAATGAAAAATGCCACAACTTCATTGCCCCACAAAGTATGTAGTCAAACTGAATTGAATTGTTGCTCAGCAGAAGTATGTTAGGTCAGTGATGATCCAGTTGACCCGATTCTGTCATATTATTCTAGACAGAACCAGTTTCAATAGCCAGAGTGAAAGTTAACAGCCTACACTGTATCACTGACACTTCTTTCGTGACATTTAAATATTTATCAAGTTTTATTACTGTATATTTTTAAATACAGCTTTTGACAATGAATTCCTGATTATTTCAACTGTTTTATTTTAAAGCTACTACTGAGAGCAACTATTTCAAGAATTAACGATTTTCTAAACAAAATTTAACTCTGTCACACCAAGTTTTGCTTCAAATTACAAATGGTACCTCCTAAGATGGCTGTCCTCAAACAAAATAGGTGAAAGTGCTACTTTTAGAAGACTTTTTTAAAATTTTTAAACGCTTAAACAAAAGATTTGTGTAATGAACAAAACTTACCTGGTACAGATTCTCCATTGAACTTCATTTCCACAAGATGGCTGAGGGCTTCGTGAGGTACAAAGGATGCCAGAAACCTTTGGTTACCAAGGTTGCGCACAAAACTAGTCACATGTCCACCATTTACAAGGATTTCTAAGTTACCCGATCCAGCTCCCGAGCCATCAACTGTAAAACATAAAGAACTTTATGTATATTCAAGTGATACAGGTTTATGAGTGTATATAAATTTTAAACTGAGAGTTTTTTATTGTTAATAAATGTGATTTAACATAAATTGACAAATTTTGCTGATTACAGACAACAAAATTTAAAACTGCCTTTAAATAGTTTAAAAATATTGACCTACATATTGATTCCCAACTGGAAAGTTCTTCATGAGCTAAAAATGTAATTCCTATACTAAAACAGTTTCAATTTGAAATCAAACACCCATTATAACATGTGCAACAATTTTTACTTACTTTCAAATTCAACAGGCTGCCCCACCAGTCCGTTAGGAATTCTTCCCACTTTGATAGCATGAGAATCATAAGCATGACTTCTGTAAAAAAAAAAAAAATGAAATTATAACATTAAACAGACAATACTGTCTTCTTCTTACTATAAAATGCTTTGGCATATAATATATCGTATACCTACTGTACACATGTTAGCTTATTTAAAATCCTTTATAAAATAAAGCAACATTACTCCATAAAAAAATATAAACAAAACACTAACATTTTTTTCTCATTTTCAAACCATTAAACAATTACTACATTTTTACATTAAAACTCATTAAACATACGATTTTTTTGTCTTTATAAAAAAATATGAAAGTTTAAACAGAAAATATCATATTATTAGTGGTGTTGGTAATAATTGTCTTGTTACCAAGTAGAAGTATTGCCTGGGTTAATGCCATAGGGGGCTTATCTTAGTATAACACCTATTAAAAATCATGAACTTTTCACAATTACTAACCTTAAAAACAATATAAAATTTTGTCATTACTTTGTACAAGAATGCTACAAAATTTCTTTTGATTTTACATATAATTTTTGGATTATCATTGGATTTGGATTTTGTTATTGGATAACCATTGGATTTTTGGATTATATGAAATTTAGAATTAAAATCTAATACTCTTTAATAATAATAACAAGCCCTTCAGTACTTTACCTGAAAGGACCACCAGAAATGCGTTGATCTCGTATCTTCACATCAATAACATGCTCGCCTACCTCTGTGGCAGTAAGGTAAACAACTGCGACTTGACTCGATGAGCGAGTTGTCTTGACATTCAGCTGCTGTTTAGATGGAGCTGTAATAAACCATTATTTACGTTACTGTTTAAGCTAAAAAATTGGGAAGAAAACAAATTCAGTTAAAAAAATACTTACACATAGCAATAACAGAGATTTGATTAAGAGGTGCATCTGTATCGATAGTAAATGATGACACTCGATGAAGGGGTAAAAGCTGCAGAGCATCTCCTGATGTTTTTGCATCTGAAAATAGGTCTTCATTGTTACACAATACTGTTTTATTTATTCAAGATTAGATTCTTGCTTAACACTATTAATCTTAATATTATTTTATATTAAGAACAGTAACATTCAGTACAGTAAAATCTCTATAATTCGAGGTAGATGGGACTGAGACCCCTCGGATTACCAAAAGCTCAGATTACACGAAAGTACGTTCCAGTGCGTTAGAAAAATAGCAGTTTTACCGAAAGGTGCCTCATCACATAAGGTAAAATTATTGCACTTAATGGTGGATAAAATTACTTACAATAGTAATATATTAACTTCATATATATATATATATATATTTTAGGTTAGTTTTGGTTGGTAAAGATTATTTAGATTTTTTGGACTAGGAGACTGACAGACTTACCTTGGTAAGAGTCCACTCTGTAGTCTTGAAATAGAAACACATAAAAGCACCTAACTAATGATATATTTCAACCACACAGTGGTCTTTGTCAATCAAAGAGAAAACACAAAAAGAAATATGAGAGAATGAAATAAAATAAATATAAGTTGTAATCACAGATTGTCATAGATCATCATCAGATGCACAGATTGAAGATATATAGCCTATATTGTTTCCATGAGCATATGAGTTTATATAAGTCTGTCAGGGGAAAAGAGATTGGAGACGTCTGATAACGCCTGATAGGCCTGACCACGGATGGTCTGAATATCAGAATGAATGGCCACAGACATGATGTTAAAATTATGAATATGGATAGGCCAACAGCTCAACATACTGTGAGTCACAACATCACAACTTTTGATGACTTCTATACCACAAAAATAATTAAATCACTCCCCCCTGATTGCAATCCCTCAGAACTGAGAAGATGGGAATTATCATACCAGTGGTATACCAAGTCCAGAGAATCCCCTAACCTCAACATCAGATAAATCCATTCATTTTTTTTTTCTATTAGTCTTATCAGACGTCTCCAATCTCTTTTCCCCTGACAGACTTATATAAACTCATATGCTCAAGGAAACAATATATATATCTTCAATTTGTGCATCTGTGACATCTGATTTCTACTCTACACAATCTGTGATTACAACTTATATTTATTTTATTTCATTCTCTCATATTTCTTTTTGTGTGCTCTCTTTGATTGACAAAGACCACTGTGGTTGAAATATATCATTGGTTAAGTGCTTTTATATGTTTCTATTTCAAGACTACAGAGTGGACTCTTACCAAGGTAAGTCTGTCAGTCTCCTAGTCCAATATATATATATATATATATATATATATATATATATATATATATTCTTGATATTTTACGTTATCCATTGTTTTTCCGTTGCACTGACTTTATGAAGTTAATATATTACTATTATAAGTAATTTTATCCACCATTAAGTGCAATGATTTTATCTTGAGTGATAAGGTAAAATCATTGCAGTTAATGGTGGATAAAATTACTTATAATAGTAATATATATATATATATATATATATATATATATATATATATATATATACAGGGTGCGGCAGCATAACTTCCTTTTTTGAAAACACAATAAAAACTTTTGTATGCATCTGAAAATATTTATTTATTTTTTATAATGTAGGTACATGTCTAAAGTTTTTATTTACATTGTTTTACATAAAAAATATATACAATAAATTCACAAAAAAACCTAACCTCAACACAACACTACAACCGGAACACAAAAATAATGAAAATAAAAAAATCTACCTAAAATATAAATACACCAATAACAAAATAGAAAAAATAACAAATATATACAACAAAGAATACTACACTCTAACATACAAACCAAACAACAAAATAATAAAATATCTTAATAACACAAACCACAAAACAAATTCAGAAAAACATAACCTATCAGAAATTTACAAAATTACATGCAACAACTGTAACGCTTTTTACATAGGAAAAACAACCAGAACATTTAAAATAAGATTTGAAGAACATTATAGAGAATTCAAAAACAAAAATTCAAAAGTATCAAATGTTGCAGCACACCTAATATCTCATAAACATGAAATAACAAATTACGAAAATAACCTAACCATACTTGAAATAAATAATAACCCAATAGAACTAAACTCACTAGAAAAATACCACATTTATAAAAACATACACAACAATTTAATGAATCTACAAACAACATACACAGAATACATACTATATAAAAACATCATACACACAGATCAAGAGAAAGTGCGTGTAACGTCAACAAATACCAATATCACGGACCGAACATCTACACCAGAAAAATATCAGTGATTCGACAATGGTCAAGTGACCGAAAGGTGCCTCATCACTCAAGGTAAAATTATTGCACTTAATGGTGGATAAAATTACTTACAATAGTAATATATTAACTTCATATATATATACATATATATATATATATATATATATATATATATATATATATATATATATATATATATATTCTTGATATTTTACGTTATCCATTGTTTTTCCATTGCACTGACTTTATGAAGTTAATAAAGAGTTTATACTCAAGAGGAAACGTATATGACGTCAACAATTACCAACACGACGGACCGAACATCCGCACCAGAAAAATTAAAAAAAAGTAAACAGTGATTCGACAATGGTCAAGTGACCGAAAGGCGCCTCATCACTCAAGGTAAAATCATTGCACTTAATGGTGGATAAAATTACTCACAATAGTAATATATTAACTTCATATATATATATATATATATATATATATATATATTAAAACGAAATTCATTAAGTTAAGAAGGCTGTTCAATTCTATAGTGCACCTTATTAGGTATTATGTTATAGAAGTATGTTTGTATCTAGGTTTAGATTAGTTTGTAATAACAATCCTGATTTCAATCATAGGTTTAGGATCAGTAACTAATGAAATTATATAAGTAATTAATTGATTAAATAAATTATCATTTCAATAGGGAAGTAAATAAATAAAACATATTAGAAATTTCGGAGTTAGATATAAAACTTTTGGATAAACTGAAAATTAATCAAAAATTTTAATCGGGGACGCTATAACGAAATTCATTAAGTTAAGAAGGCTGTTGGTAAAATTATTTGAACTTGTGAAATATAACTAGCTGCTAGTCTATTGTCACATCTATCGGCCGAAATAAGTTACTGCACACACCTGCATATCATAAATAAAAATAATTCGAAAGGGGTTCATTGTAAGTAAACCAGGACGTGCCACGTTCATGGGAGAGAAGCTTTACCTAGACATCCAAGGACCAGGGAGATTTATGACTAGGAATCCCTGAGAATACAGAAAAACACATGCACCTGTGGGAAAGTTCAACAAATTCCCACGAAGCCAAAAAAGGAAAGTGCGGGAAGTGTCAAAATTTCATAGGCTAGCCAGAGTTTGAGCACCATAAGGGAGCCAATCAAATTTGAAGAGGGGATGAAACACAAACGGATACGATCCAAGAGGATGTTCAGGAAGGACAGTCAATTTTCTGTACTCGAAAGGGTCAAGTGGTAGGACTCGAGGAGAAGTAATGTTGAGTTTTTAGTAAAAAAAAAAAATATCAAATTCAAACAAGTAACGTGGAAATTTAAAGTAAGGGAGATTAAAGGGTAGCCAGGGAGATTATTAAATAGAAAGTGAAGTATAAAGAGGGAGATTAAATGGTAACAAGTGAGATTAAAATAAGGGAGTGATTAATAAAGTCAGTTAAGGAATAGAAGCATTTTGAGAAATTAAGAGAAGTGAAATTGATAGGAAAGTATTACTAAGTGAATTTGTGTCAAGTGAAGTAAAACAGGGAACCACACAAGTAATAAACAATACATTTATTTTAACTTAAAGCCAACTCTTTAAAGCAACAAACATTAAGAATCTTTTAAACTTTTATAAATTCATTAAAAAGTCATAGTTAATTGAAATATAAAATTTATCAAACCAAATGCAGTAACTTATACATGCCCTTAGATAGCTAAAGAAAGTAAATTTAGAATTATTAAAAAAAATCAATAGTAAAATAAGAGTCTTGATGCCTATCGGCAAAAATTAGAGTTAGTAAAACGAATTATATGAACTACCTGTAAATGCAATATTGATCTCAGGATAAAATAAATCTGTAATTATAAAAGCAAGTAGCTGGATTATTAATTTAATTTCCTAAGAGTAAAAATTATCCTGTAGAGAAGCATTAAGTGAAGGTTCGTTATATAACAATTGTCGCCCAACGTGGATGGCAAAGGTACGTTATAAAAAATTGTCGCCCAACGTGGAAGGCAAGGTACGTTATAAAAAAATGGCGCCCATCGTGAATGGCTATGGTTTGATAAATTTCAATTAGTGATATAATTAAACTGTTTGTTCTAGATTTTTGAAGTAATTGTATTAAATTGTTAAATTCAACAAGGTTGGCTTAGCAATAAGAAACTATTTAGTGGATAAGTAAATTATAAATGTAAAACTCTGTCCATATAAAATTTGATAATAATTTTGTGTTAATAACCGATTTTAATTTAGTAAACGTGTGCTAGTGTAAACCAATTGATAACTAGCATATGCTTAGGCGGAACCAAAGAATTAAGAATAAACAAAGGGAAATGAACACGGAAGAGAGTGGGTTTAGCCAGCTAGGGCAAAGTATTAATACCGAAGATATTACGAGGGATTTAGAATTAGGAACGTTAGAGAATAGGATGGAAATGGAACAGGGAACTCACATACGGGAGTCGGGGACCGTCAATACGAGTCCAGTACAACAAAAAGTAACGGAGAAAGTTGTAAATTCGGAACTTAATATAATGCAAATGTTAATTAACATAAATGAACAAATAAAGGTACAAAATAAATAAATAACTATAGAACTGTGTAAATTAAATGATCAAGTTAATAAAAATAATCAAGACTTAGTTAAAGAAATACGTAAATTTGCTGATCAAATTGATGAAGGCGATCAAAATGTAAAGGAAGTAGTAAAAGGGAGGGAGGTAGAAGAAGTGTATCAAGTATCCAATAACTACACTGATGGTGAAAGGAATGTTTATGATGAATTATTACCACCAGTACCAGAGTCGGCGCCTATTACAGGGACAAATGATTCGGAACAGGGGAACAGAGCTAGTGCTAAGATGCAGGTTAACTCTTCGGAAATTACGCAAGTTTTACATGTACCAACGGATGAAAGGGTTGATCATAATGACGGCTTGGGAGTAAAGGAATCAGTAAGAGCATGTCAGAGTTATATGAAGGACAGTGTTCTAAAAGCTAAAGGGAAGATAAGGCAAAATGTTCAAACTCAGGAAAACAATACCGATCAGATACCAAATGATCATCATAAAGGGATTTTGGGAAAGTCTGAAGATAGTTTAAAAGAAATGAAAAAAGAAGCATTTACAAAAAATTCAGTTCCACGTATCAATGAAGCTAAGAAAACGATAATTGTGACTGGAACAAAAGAGAGTATTGGTGCTATGTATCAGGCAGTAATTAAAATGTGTACTACGGTATGGGTAGAAGTGGTCAAAACACAACACAAGCATGAAATTATTCAACATTGCAGGAAATTGCAGAAATCTTAAAAAGGATGGGTGTAAGAGTTGAAGTGCCACCACGTTTGTTCACCGCGACAAAATTGTGAAGACCTCCGGATAAATTTGCATTAGTTGAACATTTTTATGAGAAAGTAAACAGATTCCAACTAAAGGACATAGAAGCTCCCGATTGGATATACAAGTACATCATGCGACAGAAAAGTGATAAAAATATCAGTTTAATGTCCGGAGATGATACATCTAGTTATCAATTGGTCGCGATAGAAACCCAAAAATTGAGAGGGGTATTTAATTGTCGATTACTTAAAAAATATGTTAGTTATAATTGAATATAAATTTAAGAAGTAGAGTATAAAAAGAACATGTAATAAACATTTAAACTGAGCACAGAAACAGAAAGTTATTTTGTTACAAAGATAGAATAAAGTGAAAGTAGGCTAAGGGTAAAAGACCCAAAGGTAAACATTACACTGAAAGGCTCAGGTAGAAAAAGAAAACCCTTTCCCTTTCAATGTGGACAAATTATAGGCAGTGAACCTATTGTGATCATAGAGACTAAATGTTGAAAAGGGACAGCCATAAACCAAAACAAAAGTGAAAGTGTAAACAGTTGGGTCAAAAGGGGTTATTAACCACCCTTAGACAAGTGGACTTAGTAATTGTATTTTAGGATAAGATAAATATGTAATTATTGCTTTTGTAAATGTAGTTACATTTTGAACTATTGGCTAGGTTTGGTTACAGTAATTAGAGTCTGAAAAACAAACACTTCATTGAATATCATTTATTTGCAAAATAATTATAATTACGTAATGATAGTTAAAGCTAAGGCAGTTTTACAACAATTGTTCTTCAGTAACATGTTATAATAATAAAAGAGATTTAATAATTAGAAGATTGTATTTCAGCGACATTAGATCAATTGTAACAATATTATGATGTACGGATTAAATTAAATAATTGTATTATAATGTACAAGAAACAGTAAGATGCAAGTAAATTTTGTATTGTCATATGAAATGGGCAGTTCAATTCTATAGTGCACCATATTAGGTATTATGTTATAGAAGTATGTTTGTATCTAGGTTTAGATTAGTTTGTAATAACAATCCTGATTTCAATCATAGGTTTAGGATCAGTAACTAATGAAATTATATAAGTAATTAATTGATTAAATAAATTATCATTTCAATAGGGAAGTAAATAAATAAAACATATTAGAAATTTCGGAGTTAGATATAAAACTTTTGGATAAACTGAAAATTAATCAAAAATTTTAATCGGGGACGCTATAACGAAATTCATTAAGTTAAGAAGGCTGTTGGTAAAATTATTTGAACTTGTGAAATATAACTAGCTGCTAGTCTATTGTCACATCTATCCGCCGAAATAAGTTACTGCACACACCTGCATATCATAAATAAAAATAATTCGAAAGGGGTTCATGGGAGAGAAGCTTTACCTAGACATCCAAGGACCAGGGAGATTTATGACTAGGAATCCCTGAGAATACAGAAAAACACATGCACCTGTGGGAAAGTTCAACAAATTCCCACGAAGCCAAAAAAGGAAAGTGCGGGAAGTGTCAAAATATCATAGGCTAGCCAGAGTTTGAGCACCATAAGGGAGCCAATCAAATTTGAAGAGGGGATGAAACACAAACGGATACGATCCAAGAGGATGTTCAGGAAGGACAGTCAATTTTCTGTACTCGAAAGGGTCAAGTGGTAGGACTCGAGGAGAAGTAATGTTGAGTTTTTAGTAAAAAAAAAAAATATCAAATTCAAACAAGTAACGTGGAAATTTAAAGTAAGGGAGATTAAAGGGTAGCCAGGGAGATTATTAAATAGAAAGTGAAGTATAAAGAGGGAGATTAAATGGTAACAAGTGAGATTAAAATAAGGGAGTGATTAATAAAGTCAGTTAAGGAATAGAAGCATTTTGAGAAATTAAGAGAAGTGAAATTGATAGGAAAGTATTACTAAGTGAATTTGTGTCAAGTGAAGTAAAACAGGGAACCACACAAGTAATAAACAATACATTTATTTTAACTTAAAGCCAACTCTTTAAAGCAACAAACATTAAGAATCTTTTAAACTTTTATAAATTCATTAAAAAGTCATAGTTAATTGAAATATAAAATTTATCAAACCAAATGCAGTAACTTATACATGCCCTTAGATAGCTAAAGAAAGTAAATTTAGAATTATTAAAAAAAATCAATAGTAAAATAAGAGTCTTGATGCCTATCGGCAAAAATTAGAGTTAGTAAAACGAATTATATGAACTACCTGTAAATGCAATATTGATCTCAGGATAAAATAAATCTGTAATTATAAAAGCAAGTAGCTGGATTATTAATTTAATTTCCTAAGAGTAAAAATTATCCTGTAGAGAAGCATTAAGTGAAGGTTCGTTATATAACAATTGTCGCCCAACGTGGAAGGCAAGGTACGTTATAATATATATATATATATATATATATATATATATATATGAAGTTAATATATTACTATGTAATAATTTTATCCACCATTAAGTGCAATAATTTTACCTTGAGTGATGAGGCACCTTTCGGTCGTTGACCATTGTCGAATCACTGATGTTTCTCTGCTGTGGATGCTCGGTCCGTGAAGCCGGTGCTTGTTGACGTCAACAAGCACCGGCTTCACGGACCGAGCATCCACAGCAGAGAAACATCAGTGATTCGACAATGGTCAACGACCGAAAGGTGCCTCATCACTCAAGGTAAAATTATTGCACTTAATGGTGGATAAAATTACTTACATAGTAATATATTAACTTCATAAAGTCAGTGCAACGGAAAAACAATGGATAACGTTAAATATCAAGAATATATATATATATATATATATATATATATATATATATATATATATATATAATATAATAAAGATGATTATTTTTTCTTGATTTATTATAATTATTTAATAACTTCAGTTTTTCATAATCAAGATGTATTTTATTCAACATTTACAAATTTGCTGAAGCTTTTCGCTGGTGTACATTTCCAGCATTCTCAAAGTCTAAGAGTAGATTATGGAAAACTTTGAAGTTATTAAATAATATATATATATATATATATATATATATATATATATATATATATATATATATATATATATATATATAAACTTTATAAGTTTATTTTATTTCATTCTCTCATATTGCTTTTTGTGTTTTCTCTTCGATTGACAAAGACCACTGTGTGGTTGAAATATATCATTGTTTAAGTGATTTTATGTGTTTCTTATTTCAAGACTACAGTGTGGACTCTTACCAAGGTAAGTCTGTCAGTCTCCTAGTCCAAAAAATCTAAATAATCTTTACCAACCAAAACTAACCTAAATATATATAAACTTTGCAACACTGTTTTTTGTATTCACTTATCACTTACACTATAAGATTCTTGTTTAAGTAAATTATAGTGTATGTGACATATATACAAACAGCCAACTCCCAACTATTCGCAGGATTGCGGGGCACGATCACTATAGGTAATGCATAGGCGGTAAACGCATTCCCATACTGTGTAATAAATACAAGGTAATAATCAATAAATAAACGCCGTAATTAACACAGTGTTCTTTATTTATAGTTCTATAAAGTATATTACAGGCATGTAGGCTGAATAAAAACAGATAATACAGTACACAAATGTAATACATTTTACTCTATAGTCTTATTACTTTATATTACTACAGTATTGTATGTACATATAGCACTTATATAACCTTTCGCAAAATAGTTAGTTACTTGCTTTTGTTGTTTTTTACAAAAAGCATTTATTTTTAATTTGCGATTGCAATTTATATAAAATTAACTGTACCATTACTCATCTGCCTGAAATTGCATCTCCAAGTTACAATCACCCTACAGCTTGCTGGCTTAAAAGTGATACAGGATTGTACACACTGTACACCTCACATATATTTCAGCACTACATATTAAACGACTCAAATTAATCATGTTTAACTGAGCAATATACCTAGCACAATATTTATAGACTGATTGTTCAATCAGGATGAAGTAACATTGTCTACTATAATCCATTTATTCTGGAACTTTTGTCTGTTTCCCAACATGGATAAGCCGCAATACCAATAGCCTGCCGCACAAACAATAATAACATAACATGGGGGGGAAAAGGAACTCGTTAAGCTCATATAAATAAACAACACCTTTAATAAGATAACCCAAAGGCTCAAAAAAATAAGGGTATAAGGCAGCAAGTCTGAAGTATAGGTGTTGAGACGTAAGCTGGCATTTGGACCTGACGCAGCACTATAGGCGAGGGGTGGGTGGAGATTAAGCAAAGACCGTTCTACAAACATTTTCGTAAATGTAGACATACATCACTTATAGCATTTCATATTTCATCTATTAAAGTGCCTTCATAAGGGCCACGAGGACAATTAAAGCGACCCGCATGACGGCAGACAAGCTCAAGTGCCAGCTTACATGTAAACACCTATTATACTAACTTAATGTGTAATAAGATGAAGTGAAATTATTTTTACTTTACCTAATTCTCCAATAATATTTTGTGTTTTGATCAAAGCGTCCCATGAGTCTCGTCTCTGGTTTAGATTGGATAACATGGCTGACACTAAACAAACATAGAAAATAAAATCACTTACTTATCAATTTACTAAGCAAAAACCACAAATTATTGACATTTTTCAACATTAATTAAAAAAAAATTATTATTTTCATTAAATGTTTCAAAACTGAGAAAAATATGAATCTAAGTTGTTTGAATTTTGTGAGTTGATATCTTTATAGTGATGAATCTTTACAAAATTTCAGTAGCAAAGCCACCATCAGTATTTCACATCCTTAAAGGAAATCAAAATTGTTCATTAAGATGTAAGTCAAACTGAAACAGTAATATAGTTCCCATCACAACAATAAAGGCCAAAATAAACTAAAACTGAATCAGCTGTAGTTGCGTTCTCAATCAGCTGTGCCGACCTTTTATTTTTGCTGCATATTTGTATTGATGTATTTCATTTGAGGTAACTTTTTTCTAACATGGTTCAACCTACTGCAGAGAAACGTTTTATCATAGAGCATTATTTTTGCTCATTTGGAATTGGACCAAGTGTACGGGTGGGCCAAGTTTGCCACACACTGTATTACGTTTTCAGGAACAATTTCACAAAAACCCACTTAATAGAGCTGTGATTATTAGTGTTGTTGAAACATTTCGGAGATCAAGTAGTGTTTTAACACAATGGAAGGGTTTCTCAGGCCCAACTACTGTCTGCACAAATGAAAACCATGGAAGAGTGTTACAGTAAGTCTATAACAAGCATGAAACAACCCCTTTTCACCAAAATGATGCGAAACCTTCAAAAACTGTACGAGTGTTACCTCAAATTATGCAGAGGTCATAGAACATGTTTATAACCGAGTCTAACCAATTTAGCTTCTTTCTACCTGTATGTGTTTATAAAATTATGTAAATAAAATAAAATCTTACAATACTGTTTATTTTGCCGCATAAGATGGCTGTGTGCCTCATTGGTGTGCCACCATCAGCAGACACAATACAGTCTAAGCTCACTCGCTATAACTCCAGTCCAGTGAATCAGCCTCACTGAAGGCAACAAGGACTTTCAAGTTGAGTTGACTGTGCAAGTGAATGTGGGGGAATTGTAGTGGGAGCATGTCTGACTAGTTTCCCTACATGTAAAGCTATGTGGCACGAGCTATACATAATTTTTTGTGTTGGCTAAGAGGCTATTTATTATAAATTCACCAAAGTTTGTTATAAAATTATAATGAGATTAGGTGCTGCTTCCAATAGGCTTAAACAAATAGCTATTAATCATTGCTTTTACAGTAACATTCCTATCTTGTTTCTGTCAAGTTTCCTACACAAAATGGATTCTATTTATTTGGCTGTTTGGAAATTTAATTCTCAAAAGGCTGATTTACAAAGGTACAAGGATTAAACAATTGTCATTGTGACTTAATAAATTGTTATATTGAGTTTTACTTAATTATCTTAGCATAATCGAAGAACCAACTGCCTTCATTGGAAATAACTTTATGTTTACTGTGATAAGTGAATTTTTAGGGACAAAATTTTGTTTATATCTAGATCAACCATAAAACTCTTTATTCTAGATAACTTGTTTCAATAATTCTTATAGAATCCATGTAAGCACTTATTTATTACTTTTTAAATAATAAGACAATACCTCTCACGTTGGATGAAGTGTCAATGGTAGATGTATTGTATGAAGAAAAGTTTTGGCTCGGACTACTCCTGCTCACTGGACTGTTCAGAGGACTCGCTGAGTTTAGAAACCCAGGAGAGTGCAAAGGTGATGTACCACCTACTCTCCCATTAATTGGCGAGCTGGTCGAACGGAATACAGGTGATACTTTCTCTACAGGACTGCGATGATTGGGAGATCTTAATGGAGATGCAAGAGGACTAGTCCCTCGATATCCCCCAGGACTGGGACTGTGCGACAAGACTGGAGAGCTGACTTGGTAGTGAGCTGAAGAATTAACTCGATCAAACGCTGAATACCTCATTGAATTTTCTGGAAACAATCAAATTTAAAAAGTGTGTAATATTGCGGTTTTATTAATTACCTTCTCATTTGTAGAGTGTACTCATGCACCTACGTTATACGCAAGAAGAGCATAGAAAATAAGCACAGATTAAAATAGACCTAGAAATATAGAACAGCTGGTAAATACCATCAGAGTACCATAGAAACAGACACAAATAAAAACAGTTATGAGTAAAACTACTGTTACATAATTACTTCAAACTGAGCCAAACACTAATTGTTAACAAGTAGTACTAAAGTATAAACTTACCATGTGTCGGAGTTGGTGGTGTAACCTTAACACTGGGCGAATCTGAAATAAGCCAAAGAAATTTAGAATTATTTATTTGTTTTATGTGCTCACTATACAGCAATACAAGTTATCAGAATCTTTGCCTACAGAACAAAAGTTGTCCAGATCACTCTTTCCCTTCCAGGCACTGCCTCCCAGTGCTATAATTATACTATATATAGGGGTTTAAATGTTTTTTTGAGTAGTTTTACATGTATTCTTGTCATTTTCTCATGTAATTTTTAAATAAATATAACCTAAAAATAGTTTTAAAGTCTCTGTATTTGTAAATGTCTCTTTCAAAATTTAGACAATTATCTCTTTCATACAATTTTAGATAATTATAACGTCAATGCAATAAAACATTTACTTGGCAATGTTGAAATTCCAAAAAACTATGGAAGAAAATAAAACCTGTCACTGAACATCCAACATTGAAAAACTTCAGAAAAATAGTAAAATAACTTCATTCTAGAATACTTACAAAATATTATTCACTCAGGAAAACATAACACTATGATGTACCCCTAAAAAAACGTTCCTTCATAGGAATGTTATCAAGGTTTATAGGAAATTTAGTTTTAGGATGTTTTACACTAACAACATCAAAAAACAAAAGAATAAATAAAATTCCTAAAAAAATTTTTCCAACCTCTACAAAAACATTATGTAGAGTCTAGGAAACAACTTTTTCAAGTTTTTTCAGCTATTTATTAAATTCCTTCTATTAGCTCACACTTTCCTGGTATATATCTTGTACAAATTCCTTCTATTAGCTCACACTTTCCTGGTATATATCTTGTACAAATTCCTTCTATTAGCTCACACTTTCCTGGTATATATCTTGTACAAATTCCTTCTATTAGCTCACACTTTCCTGGTATATATCTTGTACAAATTCCTTCTATTAGCTCACACTTTCCTGGTATATATCTTGTACAAATTCCTTCTATTAGCTCACACTTTCCTTGTATATATCTTGTACAAATTCCTTCTATTAGCTCACACTTTCCTGGTATATATCTTGTACAAATTCCTTCTATTAGCTCACACTTTCCTGGTATATATCTTGTACAAATTCCTTCTATTAGTTCACACTTTCCTGGTATATATCTTGTACAAATTCCTTCTATTAGTTCACACTTTCCTGGTATATATCTTGTACAAATTCCTTCTATTAGCTGACACTTTCCTGGTATATATCTTGTACAAATTCCTTCTATTAGCTGACACTTTCCTGGTATATATCTTGTACAAATTCCTTCTATTAGCTCACACTTTCCTGGTATATATCTTGTACAAATTCCTTCTATTAGTTCACACTTTCCTGGTATATATCTTGTACAAATTCCTTCTATTAGTTCACACTTTCCTGGTATATATCTTGTACAAATTCCTTCTATTAGCTCACACTTTCCTGGTATATATCTTGTACAAATTCCTTCTATTAGTTCACACTTTCCTGGTATATATCTTGTACAAATTCCTTCTATTAGCTCACACTTTCCTGGTATATATCTTGTACAAATTCCTTCTATTAGCTCACACTTTCCTGGTATATATCTTGTACAAATTCCTTCTATTAGTTCACACTTTCCTGGTATATATCTTGTACAAATTCCTTCTATTAGCTCACACTTTCCTGGTATATATCTTGTACAAATTCCTTCTATTAGTTCACACTTTCCTGGTATATATCTTGTACAAATTCCTTCTATTAGTTCACACTTTCCTGGTATATATCTTGTACAAATTCCTTCTATTAGTTCACACTTTCCTGGTATATATCTTGTACAAATTCCTTCTATTAGCTCACACTTTCCTGGTATATATCTTGTACAAATTCCTTCTATTAGCTCACACTTTCCTGGTATATATCTTGTACAAATTCCTTCTATTAGCTCACACTTTCCTGGTATATATCTTGTACAAATTCCTTCTATTAGTTCACACTTTCCTGGTATATATCTTGTACAAATTCCTTCTATTAGCTGACACTTTCCTGGTATATATCTTGTACAAATTCCTTCTATTAGCTGACACTTTCCTGGTATATATCTTGTACAAATTCCTTCTATTAGTTCACACTTTCCTGGTATATATCTTGTACAAATTCCTTCTATTAGCTGACACTTTCCTGGTATATATCTTGTACAAATTCCTTCTATTAGTTCACACTTTCCTGGTATATATCTTGTACAAATTCCTTCTATTAGCTGACACTTTCCTGGTATATATCTTGTACAAATTCCTTCTATTAGCTCACACTTTCCTGGTATATATCTTGTACAAATTCCTTCTATTAGCTCACACTTTCCTGGTATATATCTTGTACAAATTCCTTCTATTAGTTCACACTTTCCTGGTATATATCTTGTACAAATTCCTTCTATTAGTTCACACTTTCCTGGTATATATCTTGTACAAATTCCTTCTATTAGCTCACACTTTCCTGGTATATATATTGTACAAATTCCTTCTATTACAAACCTCAATTGCACAAATTCAATTGTTGTCATAGTTACCACACAATACCATAAATAATGCTCTAGGATTAAAAATGAATTAAAAGAATAAAATAAACAAACTGGATTAATGGTATCGAACCTTGCTTTATAAACAGACAAACGAAAGGAAAGTGAAAAGAAACTACAATACAATGCAAGCGACAAACAAAATGTATTAATAGTATCAAACAAAAATAATAGTAATTCGCTTTCCATTTTTCCACCTAATATTGTTATTGTGAAATATGTATATACATACACAGAACCTTAAATAGAAGTTTTCTTGTTGATTTCAGTAGGGATTTACTTTTAAAGAAAGTGTTGTATTACTTGTTTCCTTGTCTGTACAGAAGATAAGGTTCTCTTCAAAGAATTTAAAACCTACAGTTGTGATTTTAATCCCAAGAGAAAGGAATGTTGTGATAAAATAGAAAAAGGCTTTCTGATATTATTTTAAAAACCAGAGCCTAAGAAAATAGACAAAAAATCAGTTTGAGAAGCTGTAGAAGACTAGTAAAGAATGTTCTGTTTAAAAGGTCAACAAACATAAATACCTTTTCAATTAAAAAATACATAAATTATTGATCCCAAAGCCTTTATACAATGAATGTAATGGCTTTAACATTACACAGATTTTTTACAAAATTTACTGACTTATGTAATTATTGTTTAAACAAAATATATTAATATAACTATAATAATGAGGTAAATTAAAAAAATTAATAATTAAAATAAAGGGGATGAAATGAGCTCTATATAATACTTTTATGTTTATAACAATTACTTTTATATTTTTACAAAATTTACTGACTTATGTAATTATTGTTTAAACAAAATATATTAATATAACTGTATAATAATGAGGTAAATTATATAAACTATGATAAGCATCTGGCAGTGTTTCCTGTTTTATGTTTTTAAAAGCATGAGGTGTTTTCCTAACAAGTAAGAATTTGAGTTTGTGGCTACTTAATGAGTTTGTGCATGGTATCAGAGTTAGACTCTCTTTTAGCATTTTCTCCTGGGTGCACTAGTGCCCTCATGAGAAACAAAAGAGCTGGTTGGTAACTGTCTACAGTTCAAAACTCTCATAAATTTCACTGACTTGGTGTATGGCAGCTAAAGCGGCATCCTACATGTACCCAACATTTAAAGCCAAGCATCTACTCATGTATTCTAAAAGCAAATAAATACTTTCATAAGTCTTGGAGTGAATTTTGGAATGAAGAGGCCACAGGTCGTCATCTTTTTAAATTTCAGCCTGAACTGTTGAATGAGGACAAATTCAGGGAAGTTTCACGTCCAATTGCAGCTTTTGCAGCTCGAGCACGGTCCGGGTCATCTAGTGACGGAGGAATATTTATTTAAATTTAATCTTCCGAATTCTACAATCTGTGCACTTTCTGAAAATGAAGATAAAAGCGTGAAGCACATTTTGTTTGACTGCATGTACCCCATACCAATGAGGGACTTCCTAATGCCGAAGTGGCAACATGGCAAGATATTCTCATAAACAAGAAGCATTGGGGGACTGGCAAGGATAATATACCGTGGACATTGGGCTATCTGCTACTCTTGAAGCTGGATGCCTGTGCAAAGAAGAAAACCTGGTGTTTGACCCGCATCTTTAATTTTATTTCCTTACTGTAGTGAATTCAGCAATCTCAAACTTTTAGATTTTCTTCTTGTCTCAGAGTTTGCCTGTCCCCAAGCTTGTTAGAATGTTTCCATAAACTGTTGGTTCTTCAGCCTTATACATGGTACTTAAAACTGCATCCACTTTGAGCACTGGACACAGCACAGTTCCTGCAGTCACTACTCTACATCAGCTTAATGTGTAAGCAAATGAATGCCATAGGCACCCCAGAAAGAAATGCTTACTAATGCAAAACTAAAAATAAACAATCTGCATTATTTTAGTTCAAGTTTTATCAGAAAGGACAAGTCATGTTCACTATGTATAGTGCAAGCACTCTTTTGCACCCTACTACCGAGTCTTTGTCGGTTTATAGAACATGTCTGACTATGAGGTTGACTGTAAAGAATTAGGTTATGTTATAATATATGTATTGGATATGGTATATACAATGTTAATAATTAATTTTAAACAGAGACCAAAGGTCTGGAATATCAATAAGACACAACAGGACAAAGAAACAGTTCAAAGAGGTGTACCAGGATAAGAAGTATTGGTAGGCTACAGAGCTGAAGATAAGGTTTGTAAAATGACCCAAACAATTTGGGTTAGGTAAAGCACAGAGCAAGAAGGGAAGAATGTAAATGTAGTTAATACTATTAGTTCACAAAATAGTTTTATTATTTCCATTATAATTACATATTACTAATTTATTATATTTACTCACGCATTCTTTCAGCTTTCATTTGGTCCCTTGTACCAACTCTTAATGGGAAAGGGCTTCCTGTAACAAAAATTAATCAAATTAAGTGAGTAAATTTCAAATGTTTCTAGTAGGGATTCTAAAATTTTTCTTTCGACTCTTGATTTTTTAAAGTTATGTATGCCTAAATGTTATTCTCTAATATTAAATTTAATTAATAGCTTGGTCATATGGTGAAGCCTTTCAAGAGTTCTGTTTTAATGTAATAGGCTACACAAAACCTTCAACCTTAATTTATAATTAGGGATTTCTGAAATCCTGGCAAACATTGGAAAAAGTAATGATTTGTTTAGAATTACAAATGGGAACTTCAGTGCACATTCACAATATAACTTCTGTAATAACAATTTCAGTTTGCATAACTGTAGAAATTAGAACTACTATTTCCTTGTTTTGTTTTGACATCTATGAAGCAGTGGCGGGCCAGAAATGGGGAGAAAAGGAGAGAGAGAAAGAAAGAAAGATAGAGTGAACGCGCACGAGTGAGAGTGAGACAGCAAAGCGAGAAGAGCAGTGACAAACAAACGAACCAGAAATGCTTCCGATCGTCTTGTTGTGTCATAAATAATAATAATAATATTTTTGTCATCTCATATCAGCATTTGGTTGAATCTTTTAGTTCATTTATAGTAACTAATACTTAAATAAGACATAGTTGACAATTAATTATTTTCAAAATAAATTACACCGCAAACATGTTTCAACTGTTAAAAATAAAAAGAATCGGAATCGGCACTTTAATCAATAGAGTCAATAGAATTGACGATTACTCGTTACCACTAGAATAATTACTTCCTGGAATCGAGAATCGGGAACAGCCCACCCTAGTTTCTAGTAACTAACTTCTTATTATTTTACATACATATGTGATATAATAAAATTTGGATGAAACTAATTTAGCACATCTGAAACACAAAATATTAAACAAAACCTGATTTTTATAATTAAAAGAACTGGTAGTAGGTAAACTGGTTTGCACATTAATGTTTCTAACTCCAACTAGTGCTCAAATTTGTTTAGTAAGTTCTCTACTCGTTTCCTTCAGCAAAGAGAGTGTGTGACAAAGTAAACATTTGTTGTTACTAATCTCTGTTTGTCATTATTTATTCCTCAAGTTGGTTTTTTAAAAATAAGACCTATGAATTATCTCACTTTGATAAATGATACTCACCTTTCACAGGAGATCCGTTGAAATATATATAGACTCTGTATTTGCCAGGCTTGTGTGTATGCAACGACACTTTGTAAATACTGTCACTCACTCGGTCTATTGTATGGGGTAGAGAGTGTTTGTCTTGCACAATATCCACAACTATTTTACCTAATCCTCCTGTGCCTCGTGCATCTATGGTGAAGTTGTGGATGCTTTCAGGAACAGCTGGACTTTCTAAACCTAGTAGCTGTAGATAGAAACAAAACTTGTAGAAGGACATTGTGAACATACGCATATGTAAACCGATATTTCACATGTATTTAACTTCAAAATCATATACCCTACTCTTATAAATATCATACATTATTACTAGTCTATTTTAACATTGTAAACTATATTATTTATATTTCTTTTACCTTTACTTTTAATTTTTCTATTATTGAATACTTTTTTATTTATCTTATATGAAACTGATCCACAACTTATATATATTTATGTTATGTTTTATATTAATTTTAGAAGCAGTATGACAATAAATGTATATATTTTTTTTTACACCAAAATTGTTCTGCTAAATATAACACAATTTGACCCACCAAAAATGAAACATGTTCCTTCAACGATAAATAGCTTTAACTATTATTGCACAATTTGAATGTGTCATTGATCTACACTATGTAGGTTTTATATTCACATTAAGTATATATAGTTTACATTAGTTTTAGCCATAGAATAATCAACAAATTTAGACATATATGCAACACAATTTGTCCTGTCGGAGAACAAAGCTAGAACAGTTTATTTTTTATGCAAATAATATAAGCCCAACATGCTACTTACTTTGCATAGACTTATAATTTTATATATATTTACCTTAACACCATTTGGATCAAACACAAAACAAGTGAAAGGCCCTCCTTGGATCAGCTCCCCGCTGTGTCTAACAGCAATACTCCACTCACCACTTTCATCGGGTTGAAACGTTGCAGTATAAACACCATTACGTTCGTTCACTGGGCAAGGTAACATACGTCCTGTGGGCGATGTAGCAATTACCTCTATATTCCCACTTCGAGCACCATTAGAGTTCACCTAATCAGAGGATAATTTATTCAGCCTGCCCTGATATGGCCCCTGGGAGCAACATATTCTTCACAGGTTTTTATACTTTTTCTTTATTCTAATTTTTTTCTTACTTTTTAAATTATAGTAATATTTGTTAATTTTTGTTTTATTCACTAATTTTCTCATGTTAATCCAACTTTACGTTACGTTTACTGATAATTTCTTTGCTAAAAATTATCTGTTAATCTTTTTTCTGAGAAATACTTATTCGTTGTAAAATACCGCACAAACTTCGAAACGATCTGTAAACACATGGAAAAACCCATAACTTTGGACACAAAAGACTTCCTTCACTGTTCAATCACCTATTCATTGTAAAATACCGCACAAACTTCAAAATGATCTGCAAAAACGGTGGTACAACCATAACTTTGGACACAAAAGAACTTCTTCAGTATTCAATCGCCTATTCATTGTAAAATACGGCAGAAACTTTGTAACAATCAGTAAATACGTGGGAAAACCCATAGACTTTGGACACAAAAGAATGGTGACTATGTACTCTGTGTAGTATTTACTGTCCAGATAGTTACAAATATTTAACCTAGAATATAGCACAATAGTCAGGAAAACAAATCGTAAATGTACGGCAATGCTAATCTGAGAGAAATGGTAGAACGTACATATACGGGAATGTTCCTGATGGCCGTTGTGCGATCTCACATACTGTTACGTGAATGCTAATCAAAGGGATAACCATATTGAGTTGAATATCACTTAATCAGTATCAATAAATAGATTACTGTAATTAAATATACAATCATACTTATCGATCTATTTTCAACACAAAAGTCAACTATTAGTGATAATTTCTTGAATTTCCCATTGTTTTCCAAAATATAAAAACATTACTACTTACAGGTTTTAACAGCTACTCTAACTATTTCTTAATGAACTTAAAAAAAACAATCTGGCTGTAGCAGAAACTGAATCATGTGTAAGTTACAACAGTCTTACATAAACTTAATCATCTGTAACTGAATAAATACAATGAGTGAAGAATGTAAAGCATATAAAAACATTCATCATTCCTTAGATAACATTTAAACATCTTTAAGAATTTAAGTTAAACATTAGTCAAAATGTTTTAATAAACAGTCTGTTAGAAAAGAATTGCATCACAAGCTGGATTTATAACTGAGGGATAATAGTAGACAATTTCAATATACAGCAAGATTATGTTCTGAAAGAAAATGCAGGTCTTGAAAAAGGACATTATTTTTCCTCCTTCTCACAGATCCATGTCCTGAACTTCTACCAATCCTTCACCTTATTTTCTTCATCCCTAGTACGAGGATATATAGCAAGTATCACACACACGCAGAGACAAGAAAACAAAGCCCATGCAGTGCCGTGTTAGAGACTGTACAGTAAAACATTCATGAGGAAACTACAGATCAGATATGAAAATTTATTTTGGAAAGAGCAAAACTTCAAAGGTCAAAAACAGTTTTCATTTCTTTTTTGATTTTTTTCTAAAAAGTTTTTTTAATTGGATATTATTACACAAGTCCATATTTAAGTCTAGTAAATAATGGGTATAATTTATCAAACACCATTTCTGGGATACAAATTTATGCAAGAAGTAAAAAATTAATTACTTTTCACGCAATTATATTAGTTTGTTTTACGCAAAGAGTAGCAATTTTTACCTTATATTAGTATTACTATTAAATATAAATAAATAAAATGTTTTAAACCACAAAAATCTTTTTATTTATGTCCTGATGTACATTTTGATTGCAAAGCAATTACTACGAGACTCTTGTACCAATTTCCCCTGAAGATGGTTGCTTTGCAATCGTATGTACATCAGGACATTACTGTATAATTTTTTTGTGGTTTAAGAAGTTTTATTTATTTATAATTAAAAATTCTACCACAGTTGCTCCAAGTTATTATTACTATTAAACATTTCACCTTAGATATTAATATAGCTTGTGATTCATCTTTACTAACATTTATTAAAATCTGTAATAAAAACTATCAATTTTATATAGTTTATGAGGGCCTAGTTTTACGAAACTGCTGCAAATTCAGATGTAAGTGTTGTATCAAGAGAAAGTATCTTGAATAATAAGCTAGGAATTATGAGAAAATCAACTCATTACTTACCAACTTGCCAGTAACAGTTTGACAGAAATATTAGTGTTAGTAAAACTTACAAGGACTTCCACAATCGATCCCACAGCACAAGGCTCCATGCCGGTGTATGTAATGGCGGACAGTTCAGGCATTGCTCTCACATGGAAAGGGCACCCTTTCACCACTTCCCCTTCATTCAGCACTATGATCTGCAATGAGACATTCATAAAATAATTTAATCTTAAGCAAATGTTTAGTATACAAAAAGTAACAAGAAATAGGCAAGCACAGATTTACCTGATGCATGCCAACATGTGTAGGCGTGAAAGTCCCTTTTCCTCCCATAGAATCTAAAGTCAACCTACAATCTACTCGCTGTCCCTCTGGTCCTTCAATATCCACAGTGATTAATCTGGGGTCCACGTCATCTCCAAGGAAATCGATCTTAAAAGTTGTCTAGAAACAATATACCTCTATGTTAGCACATTAGTTTAGAATACAAACATACTTGAAGTACATGTCTACTGTACTTACCCATACAGAAAAGTACGTTGACAGTAGTTTCAGCACATTTGATTTGTTTTCATTTTCACATAAAATACTAAAAAATTAATTCAACACATATATAAAGCGATTTTAAATTTGTAAACCTTAAATAGTTGTTAAAATTTACTTATTAATTGGCATACAAATATAATGTTATTTTATAAGCATGTGTTTATGAAGTAATTATTCGAGAATTACCACAGTATATATAACACCACATTATCAAACAACTATAAGGATAGGATAGGTTTGGTTAAAAAATATAAAATCTTAAGATTCCTAATACAAAGTAACGACTGGTGAACGTGAGCAGTTGACAACAATGACATCATTTAGTGATAGGTTACACCACCAATATAGTCAACAGCAGCTCTCGACATTAGGGTTATCAAGGAGTTTATTGTGTTATAATCTTTGTTGCTAGATTGCAAAATAGGTACACAATAATTGAATCTAATATAAAATAGTAGTCCCAATATAAATAACATTTGGCTATAAATGTTCTATTCTATGAATTAAACATTCTGTCTACGCAGTTTGATGTGCGCCTGCATGTTCAGGTTATGGTCATATTTTTTTGCAAATTAGAAAGACTTTTTGTGGTTTGTGACATTAGCAATAGCTTAAACGATGTTTATAATGTATTTTTAATAACATAATTAATCAATGATAGTAAAATCATCAAATTTTACTAATATACCTTTGATGTTAAAATTAAATTCGAAAAAAAAACTATTTTGATCTCATACTCATAAATCAAGAGCCTTATAAAAGTACTATTTGGCCTTTATTACTTCTTATTTTTAGATATAATAACAAACAGCAAAACTACAAGTATTTCATGGTTTCACAGACTAAATATATAGAAAATGGCTCCAAATACACTCAGCAGTTACACACAATTGCAAAATTTTCTCCTCCTGCTTAGGAGTTTCGCATAAAACTATATAATTGTATAAAACTGTACATATATTTTTTCATAAGCTATAACTTATTTACTGATTGACATATTATTGCTAAAGATAATTTGAAATGGCATATACAATTAGTTAATAGTGCAATACTTACTGGAGTGTGAATTCTTGTGGTATGTGTATCACAGCTTGCAGCTACAGTCAGAGATGGCGCTGCTCTTGGTGGTATCCACTGGAAGTTAGCTGCGTATGCCATAACACCAAGATGTTCTACATTTTGGTCAACCATATCTTTTGCCCGTAGGAGTGGTTCGACACCAATCTTTCTTCCAGCATTTATACCTGTTTAATTAAATATAAAAGAATAACAAGTAAAATTCTTACTAACCCATTCACTACCAAAGACGGAATTTGCCCGTCACCATTGTTTGAGCACTATAAATACCAAGGACGTGCAGCACCTGTCCTGTAGTTTTAACACTTACCGTGCCAACCACGTCAATTGACGGAACACGGCGACACATGCAAGAATGCTTACCACGTCATTTGACGTGATGCTCGTTTCAATGTGATTCTAATGTGTTGTTCAAGTTTAAATATCTTAGATTGTAGCGCAGTTCATTTAGTTCAAACTACGGTCAATAGAGTGCATGAGTATACAGAAATTTCTTTTTTCTTTGCTTTTTCGTTGAGAACTGCTATAGTCGCAGTTGCGTGGCAGGTATGTTCCTTTACGAAGCATAATGTGTACGTCCGGTTTGACTGATTCTGATATCATCGACCTACTAATTGATAGTGGTGATGAAGATTTAATTTTTGATGATTCTGATGACGATCCTGACTATGTTCAGCAGGAATTTCAACATAACCTAGGTTAGTAGAGCTATTCTTTCGTGTTATAACCTATAAGTTGTCGTGAGTTGGCTTTGTTTACAAAATGTTTACTGTCAATATTTCCCCATTTTCTGAATATAAATAGTACAAATTCTCTTCTAGAATTTTAGTAACTTTATTTTTGGTTCCAGATTCGGATTTAGAGAATGAGGAAATCGTCGCGAATCAGACAATTATTGACAGCATACAGCCAATTCCTGTTACCTCCACGAGTACAACCAGAGTCAGCCGGCCTACTGATTCTGAAATAGTATGGACCAACATGGATTCAACTCCAACTTTAGATGTTTTCAATGGTTTCAGTGGGGTGACAAATAGTTTTGAACCTGATGGAAATAGTTCTGTGTTGGATTTTTTTTTCACATTTTGTTGACAGTAATTTGATTGACACTTTCAAACAACAAACAAATTTATATGCAAGACAGAGGTTGAGACAATTGAGAAGTTCTCAGTCTTTGAAGCCTAATTCAAGGATGAATGAATGGAAATGTGTTACCCTAGTAGAAATAAAAAAGTTCATTGCCATTATATTCCACCAGAGCATCAGCCAAAGACCTCAAATTATTGATCACTGGAGTAAAGACCCTGTTGTTGCATGTACCTATTGCCCAAATATCAGCAGGAACCGATTTTTACTTATTCTTTCTAACTTCCACATCAATGATAATTCTTCGCTGAAGAAAGGTGAACCAGGTTATGACCCCCTGCATAAAGTTCGTCCTCTCATTGATACTATCCAGCTTCGTTTTCAGCAAGCCTATCTGCCTGGTGAAAAAATAACAATTGATGGAGGCATGTGCCCGTTCAGAGGAAGGCTGCAATTCAAGCAGTATATGCCTCAGAAGCCAAGTAAATATGGCATAAAATTATACATGCTTTCAGAAGCTGATACTGGATATGTATGGAATTTTAGTTTTTACTGTGGTATGAGCAATGTTATTATCAACATTGTGACAAGTTTATTGGGCAGCCTATCTGGAGTAGGCTGTACCTTGTACACGGACAGATACTATACAAGTCCTGATCTTGCAAGAGAACTTGAAAACATGAGAACAGCTCTTGTAGGAACAGTGATAAAGAATAGAAGAGGTTTGCCAAAGGATTTGAAATGGTTTCATACAGAACAAATAGAGGAACTGATAAAACTAAGCCAGCATGTGTTCTGGACTATAATCAAAACAAGGCTGGCGTCGACTGCACTGATCAGCTGATGCCGTATGGGGCATTTGACCACAAGACTGTCAGGTGGTGGAAAAAGCTTGCATTCCATTGCCTTCTTATATGTGTGGTGAATGCATGTATTCTTTACAATAAAGTAAAGGGAAAGAAGATGGCAGTAACACAGTTTATAAAACTTCTGTGTACTGAATTGCCTCTTTGTGAAGAGGATTCTCCACGGCCAAGTTCTAGTGGTGGCCAGCTAAGTAGGCTTTCTACTGGCAATCACTTCATAGAAAGAATTCCAGCACCACCAGGGAAAAGTAGAATACAGAGGATGTGTAAAGTGTGCTCTGTAAGAGGCAAGAAAGAAAGTGGAAAAGCCAGAAGAAAAGATATTTCCTACTGGTGTTCAGTATGCAAAATAGCTTTGTGTATGGAACCATGTTTCAAAGTTTATCATTCAAAAAAGAATTTTTCCACATCAGTATAAATAATTTCAACCATTCAACATGAACAAATAATATATGTAGTGTGTTCTTATGTAGTTTTGAATAGATAGTTTAATTTTAGGGCAATAAAAAAAAATATTTCATTTCAGTCAACTTTTTCAAAAACTTGAAAATCTGTGCTTTTTTTTAAAAAGTTAATAAATAATAATGTGTGGGGATGGAAATTTGGAAGTCATATGGTCGGGAAGATAAAGGAAGGAGCTTTTAAATGAGGTAAAAAAACATTTTATAAGTAAAGCGGTTATTTTGTATCATAATTTTAAAAAGTTAGGAAAATGGCCGGCATACAGGGAATGGCTGGCGGCAATTCGGTTGGCACTGTAAGTGTTAAGAAGGTTTTCTTGTATTATTAATAGTGTTGGTGTCAACTAGACACCATACCCGTTTCAACTAGTTGTCAACTAGTATGCATACCCGTTTTCTATATTCTTTGTTTGGTGTTCCTGTAAATATAACCTCTATTTCAGTTCTATTTATGTTCTTATTTAAAAGTGTTTGCACGCGCATTTTCAGGTTATGTTCGTTGTACAGTTTACATTTTATAATGGCTAATCGTGAGCAGGTATTTCCTGATTCAGAAGATTAACAGAGTTCATAAATACTGTATTATTTGACAGTGATGAAAGAAATATTGACTGTAGGATTAGTGAAAGTGTTAGTTCTTCTGAAAGTAGTAATGACAGTGATGAAAATACGATAACACCGAGTTGTGTGTCTAGTGATACAGATTGGTTGTGGATGTCTAAGCCTAATAATGTAAATAATTTGAGATTTAGTGGTAATTCAAGAGTAAAACCTTTTATTTCATGACGTTTATCCAACAAATCCACTGAATTAGATATACTGAATCAATGTTTATGAGATGGTTTTTGGATGCATATTACAGATGCAACCAACAAGTATGCTCACACTAAAATTACTGCTGGAGATGATTCTTCATATAAGTGGATGGATGTCTCCATAGATGAACTAAAGGCATATCTTGCCATCATAATTATAATATCACAAAACCTAAAATAAGTGATTGCTGGTCTACTCATACAATTTTGCTTACTCCAATATTTGGTGAAGTTGTTTCATAATAGATTTTATATAATAAGTAAATATTTACATTTTTGTCTTGTCTTGATTCCACAGATAAACTTATAAAGATTAGGCTTATTTTAGATATAATATTGAAAACATTTACATAATTCAGGCTAAACTTAGCAGAACAACTCCTACATTCTGCACAGCTACCAAACAGGTCAAATTCTGGACGACCATCCATTTCAACAGATTTGCCTCTACGCCTTCAAGGGAAATATTTGGGGCCACTTTATTGAAAAAAATTCTATCAACATCAAAAGCTAGGCCTTCAAGACGATGTAAAGTCTGTACAAAAAAGGGGAAAAGGAAAGAAACTGTATACCAGTACAAAAAA
Source organism: Prosapia bicincta (assembly GCA_036971475.1). Taxonomy (NCBI): domain Eukaryota; kingdom Metazoa; phylum Arthropoda; class Insecta; order Hemiptera; family Cercopidae; genus Prosapia; species Prosapia bicincta. The sequence continues at coordinate 572,047 of JBAIZL010000013.1, forward strand.
TGTAAAGTTCCACTACATTTGGAAGACTGTTTTGAGATTTATCATACCCAGTCAAACTATTAAATTTTAATTAAATTGGTGTAAACAATGTAAAAAGTGTGTAAATATGTTTCTTCATTTGTGTAACAAATCACATTGAAGAAATAGCTGAGGTGAGTGTTAATAATTCATTTAGCAAGCTAATCAATTCAAACTATAAAAATCAAAAATATATTCGGTACTGAGGGTCACATTTTTTATGATTAATCTGGTAGTGAATGGGTTAAATCAAAATACAATAATAGATTTAGAGTATAGTGTACATAAACAAGAACAATGAAAGTAAGTTGATAACTTTCAAGTGATTTACTTCAACATTTAATTTATTATCTAAACAAGAATTAAATTTTGTTCTAAAATATGATTTATTTATTTTTTAAAATTATTTGTCTCAAAAATATTTTTTCTCTCCTGCGTTTCAAGAAAATATTTTTGGTTTTACCATTGTTCAGGTTCTGTTCCCAAACAGCAGGATTGTTGCTTTGCTGGTACTTCGCAGGTGCGCCCAACGAGCTGACAAGAGAACACAGGACAGAGCCATCATTCCAGTCTTTCTACAATTAACAATGAAATGTGAAGTATTCTTAAAATAATCATAGCTTTGGTCACTTACATAATAAAGAGTTGAATGTAATAAGGTTTCATAGATTAATAAAATTCATTATTTGTAATGTCTTACACATATTACCGTGGTACAAATAATCAGACTGTAACAAATTATACATAGGCCAAACAAAAAAGGAATTAAAAGACAGATATAAAGAGCACCTCAAGGCATACATCAAACCTAACATTTACAACTCAAACTTAGCTACACACGCCACGAAAAACAAACATACATTCCCCACATTAGAAAACATACATCTAATAAGAAAAGTACAAAAAGGCCTCTAAATGACAATCTGGGAACAGCTACAAATTTATAAACATAAAAATAATATCATAAATGAACAAATAAAAACAAAAAACGATAAATTATTAACTTAATAGACAAAATTAACCCTAAAACAAACTAAAAAGTTCTCACAGTGCAGTGAATTTGAAAATAGAACAATACCGGTATACCACGTGACAAAGGAAAGTTCACATACGTGGCTGTCTACTACAACACTCGGTTCAGTTGATGATTGACAATGAAGATACCATTAATCTTCGAAAGTTTACTCGCATAGATACCAAGTGAGATTCTTGTTAAAGTACATATAGTGTAAGTAATATAATAAATATATATATATATATATATATATATATATATATATATATATATATATAGATTTTTTGGACTAGGAGACTGACAGACTTACCTTGGTAAGAGTCCACTCTGTAGTCTTGAAATAGTAACACATAAAGGCACTTAAACAATGATATATTTCGACCACACAGTGGTCTTTATCAATCGAAGAGAAAACACAAAAAGAAATATGAGAAATATTTCTTTTTGTGTTTTCTCTTCGATTGATAAAGACCACTGTGTGGTCGAAATATATCATTGTTTAAGTGCCTTTATGTGTTACTATTTCAAGACTACAGAGTGGACTCTTACCAAGGTAAGTCTGTCAGTCTCCTAGTCCAAAAAATCTAAATAATCTTTACCAACCAAAACTAACCTAAAAAACTATATATATATATATATATATATATATATATATATATATATATATATATATATATATATATATATATATAAATATCGCAATATGTTTTCTTGTGTATTAATAAAGAACAAAAGTCAAAATACAAATACAAGAATTGTTTAATATTCCTGATGATGTTGGTACTGTTAGCCAACGAAAAGCTTTGAATTGTAAATTCAAATATAATTCTTGTATTTGTATTTTGACTTTTGTTCTTTATATATATATATATATATATATATATATATATATATATATATATATATAAAGTTATTATTGGTAATTTTAAACAATTTTTCCACCACTAAGTGCAATAATTTTACCTTATGTGATGAGGCACCTTTTGGTCAATTAACCATTGTCAAATCACTGAATTAATTTTCTCTATTTTTCTGGTGTGGTTGTTCGGTCCGTGATGTTGGTATTTGTTGACGTCATATATGTTTCTTCTTGAGCCGCGTGTATGTTTACAATTAACAATAATAACTTTATAAAGTCAGTGCAATGGAAAAATAGTGGACAACATGAAATATCACGATATATATATATATATATATGTAAATATGAAGTTATTATTATTAATTGTT